>CM072886.1:147449977-147944977 GCA_037013685.1 Acridotheres tristis | reverse complement strand
TAGGCTGTGGAGCATCAGGCTGACGTGGAAATCTGTTGGCATCTCCATCCTTGGTTTCCATCTGCAGTTACTCTGCTTTCAGCTCCTCTGCTTCTCCTGCTTGAGATGTCACTGAAGCTTCTGTCAGGAGGAATAAAAATCAGCAGGGTGTGTCAGGAGAAATAAAGATCAGCAGGGACTGACTTCTTCATCAAATCCTGCCCTCTGAAATTTCCAAGGAGATTGGATAGTAGGAAGAAATTCTTTGCTGTGAGGGTGGAAAATGTTGCCCAGAGAATCTGTGGATGCCCCTGGAGGTGTTCAAGGCCAGGTTGGGGTTTGGAGCAAGCTGGGCAGTGGAAGATGATCCTGATCATGGCAGGAAGTTGGAAGTGGATGATGTTGAATTACCAGAAAAGTATTTAGATGGGTTTAGTGTAATAATGTATTACCTCTGATATATTCCAGCACTGCTGTTGCCTTCAGCTCCTTATTCCAGTTGTTCCCAGCTTCCTCCCTTCTCTGATGACTTCTGTTCAACCTTCATTTTGTTCTCCTTGCCTCCCTGTCCTTGCTTCAGTGGAAATGCAATTCACTGTCCCATTAAATTTAACAAAATTTGATGCAACTTAATTCCGGCCTGTTTTCAGTGGTTTTTCATTCAACGTGCCCTAATTCAATCTATTTCGACTAACTGCAACACACTTAAATGCAATTCCAGGAATTCCATTAAAAATAATTTGCTGCAGAGGAAATAAATAGTATTTGCTCCAAACAACCACCAATCGATGGGATGTGATTTGCTTAAATGCAATTTCATCCAACAGAAGGAAATTAAATCAAAGCTATGCAGTGTGTTGCAATTAAAATTCATCCCTGAGAATCAGGTCAAAGTTTAATTACTGCCAGAGAGGTTTTATTTAGATTTCTTTAATATATTTATGCCTGGGACAAATTAGTAGCCCTTGACATCCTTGTGTATAACACTGCCGTTGAAGGAACGTTTTTGCTGTAATTTTACACACATTGACCCACGAGGTTCCTTCCAGCTCCACTTTCCTGTGTTTTGTGATGTTTTTGTGTCCAGACAGCCTGTGGTTGTTTCCCTGAGCTGCTGTGGGATGAAATCCTGTGATTCCCAAATGCTCAGGTCTGTGAGGGGCACAGGCACTTCCCCTTCTGCTTCCCAAAACCCAGAGTCACCTCTCTCTGCTCCCTCCTCTTGAGGAGAAGGATTACAGGGAAACTGTTGGAGCATTTTGGAAATGAATTTGGCTTGATACTGGTCTCCTGTCAGTAGCTCATCCTGCCTCAGAGATTCCCAGAAAAAATGTTTTTCCCTGTGGATGGGAATTCTTTTCTAGAACCCAAACTCGTGCCTTTGCTTGCAAGGGAAGATAACAGGTCTGGTGTCCACTTTCACCACTTCTGGTCCCAGCTGGAGCAGCTCCAGAGAGATTTGCCTGGAATTTGCTCATCAGCAGATTTTTGGAAAGGGGTTCATCTCCTTTGGATGACTGGAGTTTCCTTGTGAATGATTTGTCTGAAATTAGATACACAAAATAACACTAGAAAGTGAATTTCTCTCCTCTGACTCAGAGGACTGGTTGAGATTTAAGTTGCAATAAACTAAGTGCACTTGAAAGAATATTTTTATTTTTGCTTCCATGCACTGTTTGATGAAAGGTGAAGTGTCTCTACCTCCCAAAATTTATATCAGTGTATTATCTTCTTCTCTAACTGGACCAGACCTTGAAAACTTAATTCAGAAATACATTAAAGGCCTGAAAGAAACACTGCATCCTTATAATCTGTGCATTGTGGTGTGATTAAAATGAAAAGGGAACATCCAAATGTACCAAAGTAAAAAATTCCATCTGAAATTCTTCCTTTAAAATTCATTAAAAATCATTGCAAATAAAACACTCCTGGAAAACATTTCAGTGTTATCTTAACCAGAGACGAAAGTGAATTCAGCTCTGATTTAGTGGGAGATGAGTTTTATCACAACTCACAAGGAAAAGAAAATCACAGATTTTGTCTGTAGTTTGTCCCCTTTAGTTTTACTTCCTTCATGCACTGATTTGTTCACTTTCTTCCTTTTTCTTCCTACTCTTGATCGACAACTTACAAAGCAAGGACTTGGCTTAGACCCCACAGAATATCTTTGAGGTAAAGGAGAAAACAAAAAAGGCTTTGAAACTTCGTTATGCTTTTGCAGAATTCTGGAATCTTTTTGCATTGCAAGATTTTAATTGAGGCTTCAGCTCAACACACCCAAATCAAATACTGGGGAAAAAAATAAAATAAAGAAAAATAAAGAGCCCCAGCTCTCCAGATTTCCTGGGTAAATTGACACTGTAAAAAGCAACTCTGGGTCAGACTGCACTCATTAGTTTTGCAAATTAGTGAGCTCAACATTACACCAGTCCCAATGAAATAAGGTCAAAATGTGTTGGTTTAATTAGATTCTCTGGTGCTATTTTTCATGGAAAATATCAAAATATTAACAAAATCAGATAAATTCAGATTTTCCCCAAACAAATCACACAAATTAACAGGGTTTTGAAGGTCTCTGTAAAATCATTGAGCACCACAGGGATGTGAAGTTGGGGAGAAATGTTCTCCCACTTTCTGGGATCAGTTCAAGTTTGTGAATCACATTCATTTCTCCTCAGGCCAGAATCTCACTTTTCTGGTGGTTTGACACTCATTATCATTTTCTGTTAACATTTGTCTCCCTATAATGAGCTGTGCTGTTCTGAGGGAGATGTGATAGGTACAGGAATGATTAATATGGTAAAAAGGCAGATTTACACTCATTATTTCCCACTGGTTGGCCTCAGGTCTACCTCGGATAAAATTCCTGCTGTGCAAAGTTCTGTAAAAACATGGGAGCAGAAGTGAGGTCCAACCACAGAGCTGAAAGAAGGATAGGCTGGGAAAACTGAACAGTATCAGGAATTGCAGCCTGGTTGGGTGAGAGACTCCCTTTGATTCAGGGATTTGTGGGGTTTCCCTACTCATCCAGCTTCAGTTCTTGTCATTGAAGAGGTCTGAATGGCCAGAGAGTCAAAAAACAAAATAAAATTCATTTTCTTGATGCTGTGATGTTAAGGGAGATGGGTAATTTAAAGCCCATTCTGCATCAAGGAGAGAAAAAAATTGACACTGAATATGGTTATCCCCCTTTGCAGCTGTTGCCCTGTCAGAATACACAATCCTAAGTCCTCTGTGCCAAAATGCAGGAAATCATGAATTCATGGAATCATGGAGTCACAGGGTGGTTTGGCTTAAAAGGGACTTTAAAGATGATCCGATTCCAATCCCTCTTCCATGGGCAGGGACACCTTCCACTAGAGCAGGTTATTCCTGATTTTACGAGGTTCCACCTTCACTCATGGGCAATGAAATTCCCATGGTGACTTTTCCAAAATCCCTTTCAGTATTTCCCTTTAATCTCACCTTTTATCATGTGGCCTTACACAACAGCAAGGATTGTGTATTTCTCACTTTAGCCCCTCTTAGATTAGAGCCACAAGGCTCAGATCCACAGAAGTATTTATATATACAAGACAAAGGATTTTAAAAGGGATTTAGCTCCTTAAACGGGAATTAAGTGTGCAAATACTTCTCTGGATTTCTGAGACTCAGATATGGCAGCACAAAGTGATTTATGAAGACAACAGAGGCCGGTTGATCAAGGAGACAGCTGCTCCTTTGCTGGATTTTTTTCTGTAAGAAAATTCTAGGAAGACATTCATACACATCCATTCATTCCATCTTCCGCCCTAATCTTCTTTTCCTTGTTTTTAGGATCATTCCAGCACCCCACTAAGCAGTGACAGTCTTTGCTAACACCCACCAATGTCACAGAAACATGAGCACATGAGGAAATAGGAGTTTGTGCATTTATTGCACCACCAGTTCTTAGAGATCTCCCAGTTTATGCAAAACCAGTCAGAATTTGCTGTCTTTTGGGGACTGAAGCTCATGAAAATTTTTGGGAGGTAAAACATTGAGGAGACCTTTCTGTAGGAGGTTCCAGGTGTGCACCTCATCCGTGGAGCACATCCCTCATCCTTGCTGTGAGTTCTGGGGGCTGGCAGGTCCCAGAATATTTCCCTTGCAATCCTCTTTTCCAATCAACGTGCACATTGATTGGAAACTACCCGGGATCAGTCCTGAAATGACACAATCCAAGTGCTCATCCATAACCTGGTGGCTTTTCAGGAGCTTCAACAAATATTAACAAATTAACAAATCAAGGGCTACTGCTGAAGGTTGGATGTTGTTAAAAAGAAGCTTCCTTTGAATAGTGGGAGAGAAAACCAGCCCAGGTTTTGTTTCAAACCTTGCAAAGTCCTTCTGAGAACCTTGTCTGACCTACGTGGTTCAGAGCACAAAATTTTGTCTCAGCAATATCCACAAACTCTCCCATCTATTTCTCTGAAATTGCATAGAAAACTTTTTTTTATTCTTTCCTTTTTTTTTTTTTTTTAATAGAGGCATACATAATCTTCCCCTAAAGAGACTATTTGATGAGAGAATTTATCACGTCCACTGCTTGTCTGCTCTGAAGGTTGATTTAACCTCATGATTTAAGATGTACACCTTGAATTCAGTTCTAATTCCGCTGACTTGAATTTCCAGCCACTGGAACTTGTTATGTTCTTTTTTTTTTTTTTTCCTTGACTCAAGAGCAGCATCTGATAAGTAATTAGAAACTGTAATCGAGTCATCTGCTAAGCTCTGTTTCACTCCACTGGAGAAATCATGTTCCTGATTATCAGTGAAGGGCTCATCTTTCAATTTCAGATCAATCTCCCATCATATGTCCAAGCTATTCCTTACAGCTTCACAATTATTTTTGTTTCCTTTAGAAGAAGAAAAAAAAAGAGATATCTACTTATATATATTTATATCTTTTCTCTGACCATGTTTTCTATTCACAAGCTATCCTGAATTACAGATTTTTTAAAAGTAGGAATAAAAATAAATCACACACCTTTGGTAAAAAAAAAAAGAGAGCAGAAAGGTGGAATAGTGCTAAGCAATGGCAGTCTTTGACCTAAAATAAAGGTGCCTGAACACAATGTACTAAGGAATACGAGATGGGAGATGTCCTTTGAGAAGGACATTTTTTCTCAATTTCCAGCTTTTTTTTCTGAGCAGGATTTATCCTGATTTTTCTGGCTGGCCTGCTGAACAGCCCCTTTACTGTTTGACCTCCCAAATACCTGAATTGATTCCTGTGCTGTCCAGAAAAGTACCTCTGTTCAGATCCCTGAGAAAACTCTGATGTGGATGTGTAAATTACAGGAATCCAACTAAATAACTTTTCCCCCACATTAATCATATCCTAATCTCACATTATAATGTCAGAATTCTTCAGCTTTATGCATGTACCAAACCCCCAGTGATTAAATAGAGTTCAGTACCAAATTGCATCTGCATAATTGCTTTTTTCTTCTTTCTGTCTGGTTCCATGATGCACTCCATGATTTTCAACTTTCTTCCCCAAGAAGATGTTGTCACAGTGCTGGTGGATGTAAAAGTGTGTTTATCAACAATTAAAAATTGGTTGATTATTTGAGACCTCCTGTAGCTCAGCTGTTTCTTGAGGCTGGGTAACTGGCCTGCATGACCTATAAGAATGCCCTAAATGTTTTTGGGTCTACACCTTCCTCTTCCCATCACCAAAGATGATTTTGACACCAAACTGTGCTGGTTTTATAAGTCAAGGTGGCACAGTTTCCTCCTATCTCATTTTTCTTTTCACTTGACCCTTCTTGCTGTGTGGTGGACAAGGGGACATCACAAATGTGGGGAAGGAGCTTTTCCCCCTTCCTTTTTTCTCTTTTTAATTATTGTTTCTAGCACATAATTCAATTTACACATCCTCTCTGCTTGATTGGCTTCTACCTTTGCAGCTCTGACAACAGATTGATAAAACTTGACCTGAATAGCATGAGAAACATTAACAACACTCAGAGCTTTGCAACGTTTCTCTTTCTTTGGGCATCAGACTAAAGCTGGTTTTAAAACATCAACCCTTCCACTCCAGAGAGCATGAGAAACCTCGATTTCTACCATATAAAAATTCAAGCTTGGTTTTTCTTGGGGGAGAAGGAATATTTTTTCTTAGCAGGATAAGGCAACTGGCCACCAGGGATCTTGTGAAATCTCATTTCTTAGAGATATTAAGGATTTGATTCAACAAATGCTTGGAGGCTGGATGAGGAACTTCCAGACATCTTGTAATTTTGGGATGGGGAGCTCTAAATGTAATTCAGAGCCAAGGCAGAACCTTTGGATATCCAATCATTCCTGGGTCCTGAAGCCACAGTTTGTCACTCCATGATAACTTTTTTTCCCATGTTTTCTTCTGTTTGGTTGTTCCTTGAGGTTCAGATCTGGTTCACGCCAACTCAGACCTACCCTGCACCCTCTCAAATCCTTTATAAATCCCACTGGCATTTTACCAGCACTCTCTAAAGGTGGCTAAGGGGAAAATCTCCTGGATAGTGAAGTGATCCAGAACCCTCCCACAGTTAAAGAGACAACAATGCCTGGAATCATTCAGAGCTGCTTTAGGCATTGGAAGGTTCTCTAAGATATCTCTGAACTCTTTTCTTCTCTAACTCTTTCCATGAGCTGGGTGCTTCTGACATAAGAGATTTGGCAAAGGAAAAATAAATTATTCCTCCACCCCACCCTGGTGTAAGTTTGAACCCGAACTTTCCATGCAGAGCACAAGGTGCAGCTGCACCATCATTTCCAACCACAAAGATTCAAACAGACACAGCTCAGCCCAATAATAAATAGGAGAGTTTAGGGCTAATTATAACAGGCCTTTTAATTTCCATCTGGAGTCACAAAATCAATGGAAACTCCTTGCTTCATTAAATAATTGCAGTTGCCAATAGCTGGAGCTGTTCCATTTGCAGGTGTGCTAAAAACCTGCTTATTTAGTGGTTATCTTGCTTCAAAGCCCTTTTTTTTTTTTTTTGTCCCAAAGGAATGAAGCCACAAAGTTGCAGAGAAAGGGAGAACATGAGGATGGGGGGACGTCTTGGGCTGATGTGGGAGAAACAGAGTTTGTGCTTTTGTCCCCCAAAATTCAAATGTGATGGATTCCTCCTCCCTCCACCTCCAAATCTCCAAATCTGCATGGAGAGATGGAGGCAGAACAACCTTGGTTTAAATGGGAGAAAAAATTTGGTTCCCTTGGCCAAATTCTTCAGGTGGGTAAGAGCAACATTTCAAAATGAAATCACAAAGGTTATTCTGGTAGCCATGGACTAAGTAAGATTCTGGAGGTGAAAAAATGGAGCAAAACCTACTTAAAACCCAATTTTTTCTCCTTTCCAAATCTATTTTGTGTACTGGGGGAAAAAAAAAGGCAAACCAGTAGCATGTCTTGAAAGCCCTCAATTACTCCTCTCTACACAAATCTGTCTCATCATTTGTTATCTTTCTCCCACTGACTTGAAGTGCTCAAAATCCATTTAATCTTCTCAAAACATCCAATTGGATTTCTGTGTTTCTGGAAATTTTACCTTTCCAGGATAGGAGGAGACAGTAAAACCTTCAACCTTCAAAGGTCAGACTTTTGGTTGCAGATTGGACTCGATGATCTTGGAGATTTTTTCCAACCCTGACGAGTCCCTGATTCTAATAAGAGGAGTGGATTTAAGGAGAAATCATAAAACATCTGGAATTTGCTCTGGCAAACAAACTTCAAGTCTGCAGACTGATAATTCATGGATAAATTTGATTTTTTTACCCCTAACTCCCCAGAAACAGGAATTATGGAGGCGAGCACCACCAAAGGGAATGGTCTTCAGTGAAAGGGAGGATGAAATTTAATTCCAACATTAAAGCAAAAATGGAGCAGGCTCAGACTGTGGGATATTCTGCTGCCACTGGTGGCTTGTGCTCATCCTCTGCTCTCATGAAACCGAAATTCTTCACAAAAACAACCAATTATGGAGCTTCTTCAAAAGTCTCCCTTTGGTAATGAACAGCCTGATGCCTCCCCAAACCAATCCAAGCTGCAATCTGTTCTCCTGCTGAGCTCCAAGCAAGTCATCAGGGTTTCTCTAGGTGTTTACACTGAATTGTAACAAAAATCTATTAGGATTAAGTGACGACTGTAACAAGCTGAACTGCCTGGCAAAACGGACAGCAGCTTTTCCATCTCCCATCTAAATATTTATGAATCTGGTTTTTAGCAGCACCAGCTGGCTGGGAGCTGCCTGAATATCTGGATGTCTAAAAATCTTAGGTTCATTCCTTAAGGTCAAGGCAGACTCATCATTAGCTATAAGAAGAAATCTTTATTTCTGAGAATAAAATCTGGCAAAGCGCTGGGCATAAACAACATGAGCATTTTGATCAAATTTTGACTCACATATCTTCAACAAAAGAGAATATCTGACATTTTCAGGGAGTAGCCAAGGTGTGAAGGTGGAGCCAATGGGAAGTCAAGGAGTATCATGTTGGAACAAAACAGACAAGTGTCACCTTAGTATTGACAGCTTGGAACAGACAGGAAATATTCCCGGGCTTGCAGCTAAAAATGAACATTTCAGTTGTTCCATTCACAGTGTGCCCAAGGCAGTCTGTAGTGAAGGGAATTAAAGCATCTTTTAAAACACATTTCCCCCCAAATTGCTTGGCTTTGAGGGGACCTTGAACAAAAAGTGAACTGGAAACAAGGAGAATTATACAGCTGAATTCAGCTTCTGTCTGAGCTGTTTCAAGTGTATGAAAATGGAAGAGGAGACTTCGTTTTTCCCCATGGGCAAGGGAATTTGCCAGCAGTGCTTGCAGCTGATGTTTGGAAGAGTGGCTCAAGATTTATCAGTGTTCATGAGTTTGGTATTTGCTCTCCACCCATCTACCAGAATCTGTCATCTTTTCTGTCGTGGTCCTGCTTTGAAATGTTTGGGGGTTTTTTTGGTAAAGGCTGTTGGGTGATTCTACACAAGTTCATAGAATCATAAATTCATACAATGATTTGGGTTGGAAAGGGACCTTCAAAATCATGTCATTCCATCCCCTGCCATGGGCAGGGACACCTTCCACTATCCCAGGGTGCTCCAAGCCCCATCCAGCCTGGCCTTGAACATTTCCAGGGATGGGGCAGCCACAGCTTCAGCAGATAAAGGGCATATATTGAAAGCTGCTGAGGGCAGCTGGAAATGAAGCTGCAAATATCCACCGTGTGGAATATTGCACTCAAAAAGGAAGCAGACTGTGAGGACTGGGGATTGATAGTGAAACCCAAAACAAGGAGAAATCCAAGTGTGTCTCAGACCTTATGGAGCAGAAACAAGAATACAGCAAATTTGGGAGCATCTTAAGTCTGATATTACCTTGCTTTTTTTATGTGTGACCAAGACCAGGCTGGATGATGGTCTGGGCAGCCTGGTCTAGTGGAAGGTTCCCTGCCCATGGCAGGGGTTTGGAACTCGATGATCCTCCAATCCAAAACATTCCATGATTCTATGATTCTATGCCTCTGTGACTCTGTGACTGCAGCTCTCATGTACTCTGAGCCCTGGGTAGTTCCAGATCATCTCAGTCATGGCCTGGTAAAGTTCCCTCCCTTCTCCAAACAATTTTTCCTATTTAAACAAGGAGTTATTCTGTCCCCTCACAATGCACAAAGGGCCATAGGAGACTGGGAGATGAACTGTGTTAATCCAGGCTGTCCACCCATCCAATCCTTGTGCTCCCAGCCCTGTCAGTCTCACAGGTGTGTCTGCAGCAAATTAACTCGAGTTGCTCAAGCAGAGCTTAAAAACTGACCCTGTTCAGTGAGCAAGGGCACTCAGCCTAGCAAGGACAGATGGTGCAATTAAGGAGAGAGTTCTGCTGCCACATTCAACATGGTCACCCTCACTTCCACATGTGTCTGCCATCTGAAGAGGGCTGGAGGCCAGCCAGACATCCCTGTGTTTGTTTTTCCTTGGCAGATACCACAGGAATAAGATTAAACAGTTCTGCTGGACCCAAAGGGTTGGGTCACCTGCAAGGCTGGTGGTGAGATGGTGACCCTCACCTCCTGCAGACCAAACAGCCTGAATTTTTATCCACTTTGGGCTTGATTTCCCATCTTTATTGCTCTGTGGGAACTAAGGATCAGTGTAGATTATGTTCCTCTTTTTGATAACTGAGTGGAAAACTCCCCTGTGCCAGAGAAATAGTCAAGGAATGGCAGCACAGAACAAATGCACTGCAACAGCCAGGTCAGGGGTAAGGATGATGGACAGATGTGGAGAAAGATGAGGATTTTTATGGATACCTCAATGGGATCCTGGGGTGCATTGCCTGCAGGTCAAAGGACGAGGCTCTGTCCCTCTGCTCAGCCTTGGTGAGACACATCTGGAGTGCTGTGTCCAGTTCTGGGCTCCTCAGAACAGGAGGGACAGGAAATGGGTCCAGTGGAAGTCTGTGAAGGTGATTTGAGACTGGAGCATCTCTGAGAAGCAAAGGCTGAGGGAGCTGGGGCTGTTCAGCCTCGAGAGGGGACACAGCTGAGAGGGGACCCCGTCCCCGTCTGTCCCTGTCTGCAGGGAGGGCTCAGAGCAGGGACCAGCCTCTGCTCTGGGGGCCCAGCAATGGCACAGGAGGAACAGGCAGGAACTGATCCCAGGAAGTTCCACCTGGACATGAGGCAGAACTCCTTCCCTGGGCAGTGACCAAGCTCTGAACAGAGATGAGACAGGGTGGGAGTCTCTCTCCCTGGAGATATTCCAGAACCCTCTGCACACAATCCTGTGCCTGTGCTCTGGGATGACCCTGCTGGAACAGAGTTGGGATCAGATGACCTCACTGTGGTGCCTTCCCACCTGACCCATTCTGTGATTCCATGACTTTGTAATTTTGGAAAACTCTCCTGCTTCTCTTATTTTGGCCCAAATGAGGATGAATGGATGGACACAATCTGCAGACACAGGTCTGTGCCAGTTGTTGAACACTCCCACATTTCTCCACCAGAAGACAGAGAAAAGCTCAGAAATATTTGACCAGCTGTTTTTTGTGCTGGGAAACAAATCCGAAAATCCAGTCTGGCAGATGAAGCTACAGGAGTCTAAACAAGGGATAGAAGATTGAAATGGATCAAACAGATCAAACAGATCAAACAATGGTCTTACTTGTGGAAAAGTGACACTTTAGGGGTCAAACTTTGATTCAAAACTATTTAGAACCTGTGTTTCAATGTAGCAGGGACAACTGCAGTGAAGACCAACAGAGAAACTGGACATTAGAAGGATCTCATATCATGATATTCCATTAAATTCTCCCTCGAGCTGGCTGGTTTGTTCATTTGCTGTGGTATGTTTTGGAAGTGATAAAGGTGTTCTTTGAGGATCCCAAAAGCTTCCGTGCTGGAAAGGGAAGTTTTCCATTATCATTAGGGGAAGGATGCTGGTGGTTGCTCAAGAGCACATGCAAGGGCAAGCAGGATGATTCAGGGAACTCATGGTCTTGGTTATGAGAAAATATTATCCAGATTTGACTTTTAGTCACCTCAGATGAATAAAAACACATCCTGCCTTTAGAAGATCCTGGAGGCACAGCCATGGGGAGACCTCCAGGACTTTTCACTGCAGTAACTAATTCAGAAATAAGATCTAATAGCTGAAAGAGGAAGGAGATTGTCAGAAGCCTCAGGAATCCTCAGGACAAATCACAGTGAATTATTTTGCAGCAAATGCCACCAAGGCTCTCGTACCACCCACCTCAGACAAGAAATGAGCTGGTTGGCAGCCACCTCAGCCCAGAATGTCACTGTCTGGGACTTGTAATGCATTAATGATCCATTAGAAAACTTGATTTAATTGTCCTGAGGCTCAGGGCTTGGTGGAATCAAAGGTTGGCCTTAAAGCCCATCTCATTCCAGCCCCTGCCATGGGCAGGGACACCTTCCACTATCCCAGGGTGCTCCAAACACATCCAACCTGGCCTTGGACACTTCCAGGGATCCAGGGGCAGCCACAGCTTCTCTGGGAAACCTGTGCCAGGGCCTCACCACCCTCACAGGGAAGAATTCCTTCCCAATATCCCATCTAAACCCACCCTGCTTCCATTTTAGGCCATTCCCCCTCGTCCCCTTGATGACAGTTCTGGTGAAAATCTTTCAAACACAAATCAGTTTTTGTTCTGACAATATTCATGAAAGAATTTTAATGTTTCTCCACAAGTCATCTTGAGAGAAAGTGCAGATTTTTGCCTTCTCAGTTTTTTCCCCTGAGTTTTATTACCCAGCTGTCTAAAAGTTCAGAAGAGATGGGGACAGTTACTGGTAAAGAAATGCTTCTTTCCAAGATTTCCATGTCTTTTGTTATGTCAGAGATTGAAACATTTATTGGTTTCCTGGAAGTTTGGATCCCACAACCCCCCATAACTCTTTTTCTGACTGCTTTACAGATGCTGCCCTCTTCAAAATTCAGCCTTGAGAGGGCATGTGTTGTTCCCTGCGATATTTAATGATTGCTGAGCCCAGGTAACTGTTTCTACCTGCAGTAAAGTTGGGTTTGAGCAGCCATCAGCAAGAATTTGCAATTTAACGCCTCGCCAAGGCATTGTTTAATTGACAGTAACTCTCTGAACTCAACGCTGCAATATTGAGGAATTAGACAGGAGAACAATTTGTGGACAACAAGTAAGTGCTGAAGCCTCTCCCTCTTCAGCTGCCTTGTCACTTCCAGCTGTCATTCAGAACAATTCCTCATCTCCCTTCTCCTCCACTGCCTGTGCTGGGCTCACCTTGGAAGGGCTAATTAGCTCCTTGTCAACTCCTGCCTCCTCCTGAGTCCTGGAAAGGGGAGCTAAAATCAATTTGTCTTTCCAGCAGCATCAACCAGGAAGGAAGGAAGGAAGGAAGGAAGGAAGGAGAAGGCAGGCAACAGAATGAGTGGCAGGGAATAGTGATGCCCTTCAAAATAATTATACCGAGAGCTCGGAGGAGTTTCTATCAGTTTGATGAAGAGACTCTGGACAGAGTTATTCTAATTAAAAGAGAGACTGTGAGGCATAAAATGGATCTGCTTGTGATCAACCACCAGCAGGAAGAGGAGCTCATGGAAGTTTTTGTGGATAATTTCACTGGCACTGCTGCATTCAGTACCTTGGTCCCAGTCGTGGGCAGGTCCCTCCTGGGTGTAGGTGAGAGGCCTGAGCTGCAAAGCCCAAAAAGAAAAGGAATTTCTGCTACACAATTGTGGAATTAGATAGCTGCTAAGCTTGGGAAAAACCTTCAAGTCCAACCTTTGACTAAATACCACTGTGCCCACTGAATTATATCACAAAGTGAATGATTTAGAGACCTGAGCATCCCAGAGATCCACTGTGAAAGGCAGGATCCCCAGAAAAGCCAACTTAATTCCCCAAAAAAACACCTGCTAGTTAATTTTTATTTTTATTCTTGAGGAAGTTTTAGAGTTGCAACAACATTAGAGTGTTTTGGGTTGTTGGATTCACCTTGGGGAACTCTCTGAGGTCAGAGAATTTTCCAGTTTTCTGGGGAAATAATTTTTTAAGAGTCCCCAGTCAGACTGTATTTTTTTTAGGGAATACAAGCAATTGGCCACTCCAAGAAAAAAAGGTAGTTGCATTTCATGGAATGCCATATATATAACAATAAAGATTCATTTTTCTCTAGGTGTTTTGCCTCTATTTTTTCCTTCATCCTACAAGTCCTTTGGGAAAGTCACTTCAGGGAAAAAAAATAACTTTGAGGAAATTGCTAATACTGTTTATACCTGGCTCACCACGTCCAGGAAACCTGCTGTGCTATTGCCAGTGAATTTGAAATGGGTATTAAGTCAAATTTTTGAGATTTCTGCTACTGGAAGTCATTATTCTTAAGCATAAATATTTTCAAAATTGATTATTTTTGTTCAAATTAATTACTTGTTCCCATATTGTTTACTACTGCCTTGTTTTCCTCCAAGGAAAACAAAAAAACTTTCTTTCCAAAGGTTTTTAAACAGTGATAATTCATATATGGCTTTTCTGGAGCTCAGTTTGTTGCTGGGTTCAGTTAAATCTCAGGGTAACACAACTGTTCCAGCTTCAAAAAGCAAAATCCTCGTAGACCCTCCCAGGGAAGGCTCCAAAGCCAAATGGGAATTTTGAACAGCTCTGCTCTGTCTGGACCTTGAGGCAAGGCTGCAGGCAGGATTTTCTCCCAGTTCTGACCTTTCTTGGTCACAGATCTTCAGGTGCTCTTCACCTTCCAGAGGATTTGGCTGTAGCACCACAGTCAGTGCAAGGAAATGACAAAGGGTCACATCCATCCACCCCTTTCCCAGGCAAAACTTTTTCCTGTGCCTTATTCAGATTCTTCCATGCCCTATTTAGGTACTTCTAGAATAACTTGCAAAGTTGGAAAGAAAGAGACAAGGACATTGAGTTCATACAAGATGCATGGTTGCATTTGTGAACAGGAATGGAGATTGCCCCACTTATTTCCTCTGGAGAGGTTGAAAATGCCTCACACCCATTTAATCTTATTTTTAACTCCAAGTGGGTGTCTGAATTGCATAGCTTTCAATGGGAAATGAAAAGAGTTTCAGTTTCCTTGCTGAATAGGAAGGAGTCAAGCCCCAAATCTGGGCATTAAATTTGAAGGCACTGACAAATAAAGGATGAGATTTATTGTTTTCTTTTTTGATCATTTTGCTTATTCCCTGGATGTCACCCACTGAGTGTGATATATGGGATAGGTCCTCATCATATTTAAGGTCTCAAATTGGGCAACCTCCAAAGGCTACTGGTTCTCTTTTCATTTTTTGGAGTGCTGAGGAGTCTCTATAATTAAGCAGAATATCTGGTACAAACCCATATTTGTTGCACTTTCAGTCTCCACCGCTCCAGCTTCTCTGGGACAAGAATTCCTGAGTGTATCCAGAGCTCTGCCCTGAATTCAAACACTCTGTGCCCCTGCCCCCAGATATCCCCAGTCTGTCCTTCTCCCTTTTAGGTCCCACACATTCTCCTAGAGAGATGGCACCTCAACTTGTGTGAGTCCTGAGACCTTCCAGGAGGTCCTGAGACCTTTCAGGGTGAGATCCCCAGGTACACCCTAAATTTTTCAGCTGTCTACAACAGGTGGTGATCATGTTCCCACCATGGGCAAAGGAGGTGCAGTCAAGAAAATCAGAGAATTCCCCCCGTGCTTCCTCTGGCCACCCCAAGGGCCCTTATCTATTTCAGGATAAGATGAATCAGGGAATGGTTGGGGTTGGAAGGGACCTTTGAGAGTGCACAGATCCAACCTCCCCTGTCATGGGCAGGGACAACCAAAGCAGATTGTTCCAAGCTCTGTCCAACCTGTCTTGAACATTTCCAGGGTTGTTCCAAAGGCTGTTCCAAGCTCTGTCCAACCTGTCTTATTTCCAGGGATGGGGCAGCCACAGCTTTTCTGGGAAATTTCTGTCAGGGCCTCACTAAGCACAGAGGGAAGAATTTCTTCCCAAAACCCAATCTAACCCTGCTATGTCTCAATTTAAAGCCATTCCACCTGGTCCTGTTATCCCTTTTAAGAAGGACAAAACCTCTTCTCCTGACATCTGCTCATCACATTCCAAAAGCCCATTACTTCCTTCCTTGTTTCCTTCGTGTGAGAGATGTGGACATTGCCTTTTAAGAAACCCTGCCCATATCCCTGCAAAAAGCAGAGTTTCCAGACTCCAAAGTTTCCAGACTCCTCGAGATTGCTCCCACTCATTTGAGCATGATGGGGATCCCTCCAAGAAGGAATTTTGAAGGCTTGCAGGCACGGTGACTGCACCACTTCCCTGGGACCCTGTTCCAATGCTTATCCACTCTTTCAGGGCACGTGGAAAGCTCTGAGACATCGGGGCCAGTCCAGATTGGGCATAAACCAACCTCTGGCAGCTGTGGCCAAGCTCATCCTTCATTCCCAGGGCAGTGCAGCAGCTGGATGGAGCAGGAGGCTCAGTCCTGTCCAGCTGTAATTTATGCTCTGACATGAGGGGAAATCTGTGCAATTTATGCTTCTTCTGCTGCAGGTGTGGCCTGTTTGAGCAGGAGCCCACTTTTTGGAAACCAAATTGTCTGAATGACTTTGTAGGTTGTGCTTGCTCCAAACCTTGTGTTGTGTCTAAACTAGAAAGATGTCTTTTGGTTTCTTTTTTGCTTTATTTAGGTTATGTTAAAATATACATTTTGCATGGAGAAGGGAAAGCAAATGAAAGAGGCAGCACTCTCAAGGAATATTCCCTGGCTGTAGCAACTATTTCAGTGCTGGAATAGCTGGAATGTTACAGCTTCCCTCCTCTGAACGGGTTTCAAAATCTCCAGATCACTCCAGTTTCATGGTATTTCTAAACAAGAATTAGTAGAAATATAATGATTATTGGTTAATAAAGAGATATTTGTATATAATATTTTTGTATTAATATTTGTATATAATATATTTGTATGGCTGTAATATGGCAGCTTTGGCAGCCCCAGGACTACACAATGCTTTGTATTCACAATGTAAAACAAAAATATTCCTGGTCTAAGCATGTGAACCCCAAACCCCCTCACAAAGCAAAGGAAAACCCAAAACAATCCTGGCCAAATGGGTGAGCAGCCACTGGTAAGTTTTATAACCACCTCTCAGTAAGATGTCTGTACCTTCAAGCCCTTTGTTATACATTTTAATCTCAAATTCCACCTAATAATGAAAGTCATATCCTTTCTTGGTGTATCCAGAAAAATTCTTTCCACTCCTTCCTTCTCATCACTTGGTCCAACCAAGCAAACCCACTCCCATCTGAAAGCAGCAGATGGAGGGTCACCAAATATGCTACATTTGCAATCTTTTCTTTCCCCTTCTTTGGTGCTATCTTTCCCTCTTCTAACAGAAGAAACCAGTGTGAAAAAGGGGACAGGAAAACACGACGGTGTTCAGGCCTCTTTGGTGCTGTGAATATGAAATTTTATGGTGCTTGAGAGACAAAGATCACCCTCCCTTCCCCTCTCCCACCTCTATTTACATTATAAATCCCTCCCTCATGTACAAATTGAGGAGTGTTGCTTACCAGTAACCTCCTTCCTTCAGAAAGGTTTCCAGCTGCCTTGTTTAAAACTGGATATTCACAAACTACCAGGAGGTTTTGTCTTATTTTCTAAAGGTGTGTGAAATAAATTACCAGGACTGAGGTGGAGCAGGCAGCACACAGTGAGTGGGAGGTGAATGCCACAAGCACCCTCTCATGCTGTGCTCTGGTGTTGGGGCCCCACAGCTCATCTCTTAGGCTTCCATTCCAACAAAAGCTGGGATTTGTTGTTGTTGTTGTTATTATTATTGTTGTTATTCTTTCCTGGCAATGTTTTGTAAGTCACAGCAACAACACGATAACAGCAAGCTCAGCCTGTTCAACAATATGTAAATATTTTCCCGTGGGAAATGAGATAGAAAATTCATGTCCACGGATTTCAAAAGGTCACTTGGGCAGGTGTTTGAGCACCAGCAATCTGCATCCCAGCTGCCTCTGGCAATAATTACTGTTTAGGTGCTTACCAGGCATGGAGAACATGGGAAGTGAGGTGTGTAGTGGAGATGGCAGAGGGATGGAGATGGAGGACAGGAGACCAAGGCACCAAACCAGGAGAGGTGAGAAGGAGACACAGCAAGGATGGTTCTTCAGACACAGAATCTGGTGGCCTGAAGTTATGCTAAAGGCATTTCCCAAAATACTCGTCTACAAATATCACTGTTGCTCTGTTCCAGGGTATTTGGCATCTCTGGGAAAAATCAAAGAATCATGGAATGGTTTGGGTGGAAGGGAGGCACACAGTGGCATTCTTGGGGTGTCCTGTGCAGGCCCAGGATTTGGACTTGATGATCCTGATGGGTCCATTCCAACTCAGCATGTTCTATAATTTTGTGATTCCATGATCATCCAGTCCCAACCATGGGCAGGGACAGCCTGGAAATGTTGAAGTCTGGGTTGGACAGGGCTTGAGCAACCTGGTCTAGTGAAAGGTGTCCTTACCCATGGCAGGGGGGTGGGACTGGATGATCTTTAAGGTCCCTTCCAACCCAAACCATTCCATGATTGTCTGATCTTTTTTGGGGTTTCCCATAGAGGAGGAGGATTTGCACGCTACGTTCTCTGCCTGATTTATTTTAAAAATGCTTTGCTTTGCCAGGTTTCAGTCAGCTGGCACATTTTATTTTCTTCATTGACTTTGATTTACATTTCCTACTCAGGCAACGACTCATGCACTTCTTTGTGTTATTCATCCTTTGTCTTTAAGGCTGTTTATTTGTCATCAACTGCCATCAGCCCTTCTGAGGCAGGTGGAAGAGGTTTGAGATGACAAAAAGAAGAGCCCATCAGAGAGGAAAACCTTTAACCTCCTTTAACTGGTGCAGAATTTTGGCTTGAAGGGGGCAAAATTAAAGTGGGTTTGTGTGTGCATGTGGGTGGTGTTAGAGCCTCTCCTCTGTGTTTCTGAACGCTGGGGAAATGGAAATAATTCCTCCTGAATTTGCAGGGATCAATGCACAAAGAGGCACAGACCACTGAGTGGTGGTCCTGGGCCACAAGAATCGAAATGGGTGGAAGGTGCTGACACACAGACTCAAATATCTCTGTTAAAAATAATTAAAAATAGCTCTGTGAGATTAATTTTAAGGTTCTCTTTAAGCAAGTCTTGAACTTGAAGTGCCTAAGAGTGTGTTTGAACAGTGTAGAAATGTCACAGCATTTTGGGGGATACAAATCTTTGTTTTTCATCAGGCCCTCTGGCAAAGCACAGCACAAAGGACTGAAATCCCACATCACTGAAATGAGTCATTATTGCAACCACTTTTGGCCTGGGAAATGGAATCCTGGACTTGTTCAGAGTGAGGAGCTTAAAAATCGTTCCAGTAACCATGATGAGTTTGATAAAATCTGATTCTCCCTTCCTAAAGTCCTGACAAAGAGCTTTTACCTCCCTCCATGAATTTTTAAATAATGTCAATAGGGAAATAACATCTGGGTTTTGCTGACAGGTTTTCTCCCAGGCTTTTTTTCCTCCCTCTCTCATTTTCTCTCTTGAAAAAGGCTCATTTGGTTTATTAAAATAATGTAATGGAACTTCTAGATTTTTTTCTTTTTTAACTGAGGTAAGGAGACTAAAAAATATCTCAAATTGATGATTTCTTCCTTTAGGAGGGAAGTATAAAAGCTACAAGTCACCTACACTGGAGTCAGGATTTCATCTTTTATCACACAGATAAAGTACTACAGATTGGTCTCAAATATTTTCCTGTACATGGTCAGTTCCAGGTATCAGCCTTTTGTAGCACACTTTTTCCTGATAACCACATTGCTCTGAACATCCTCCAAGCCCCTCTAGCATGGAAAATGGCTGTGTAAGGAAAAGATGTCCAACATTGCTCAGAATTCTTAATTTTTTACTGATAAAATATCAGTGCTGCCTCCATTGGAATGTAGTGGCTCCATATGAAATCATGGATGACTTAAGTGCTCCATGTTATGTCCCAAAGTCCTTCCAAGTTTTAATTTTCCATTCAAAAAGAGCTCAATGATTGAGATTAGGCTTCTTCCCAAAAACCAAAGGATTTTGCTATCAAAGGAATTATTTACAGACACAACAATTCCTGAAATAACTTAGTGGTTCCAGGGACATCCCTCCATGGGTGCACATTACAGCCTGACCTCGGTGTGACATCCAAAATTCCCTTCCTGTTATCATTCCCAGGTGGGCTCTGAATGCAGCTCCGGGAGTTGCTGTTCCAAAGGCAGAGAGCCCAACACACCCTGAATGGGGCCCTTGGTTCTGGATTGGGAAAATCCTGCTTTGCCAAATGATGACCCAGGCACGTGGAGTCTGATTTGCTCTGTTGACAAAGTGGGAATGCAGGGAGAGAGATTAATCTGAATTTGAAGAGAATCATTTGGTGCTAATCCAGACTCCCTGATACTGAAATGAGATATTTGGATTTCAGGTGCCTGTCTTGGCTGGCTGCCTCCTGCTGACTCGCTGGGAATGGAAATCCCTCTTTGCTTCAGTCCTGACACGGGCATGGAAATGTTTCCCAGTGGAAAAGCAGGGAGGATCTAGGAGTTAGGAAATCTTCCACCTTTTATTCCATGGGAGATTTAAACCTGTTCCTAGCCTGGATCCAGCCTGTGATGACACTGGAAACCTGCTTAAGAGCATTAGTCAGAATGCCAGCATTTATCCACTCAGCAATGACTCCTAATTCCCATTACAGGCAAATCCCCATCTCTCGCTGCAGCTTGATTACAACGGTGATTAATTTGAAAGTCAACATATTTACCCAAAATATAACATCATTAAAAAGACTAAACATAAACCTGCATATTTACAAATATCCCAACTTGATGTGATTAAAACAAACAGTCTCCTCTCTGCTTGTTTGGATCCAGGCAGACGAGCTTCTTTTCCACCTTTATATTTTCATGTCAATAGATGGCACTAGTATTTTCTCAATTTTTCACTACAATATGAGATTTCCTTATGGTACCTCCTGCCCTCACTTGGATTTTCAAAAGATGGAATCATTCATTTCCAAGGGGATATTTTATCCTTAGTAAATATATAATATCACTCTAGTTTGGCTCTTCACAAGTAAATCTCTGCATACTTCGTAAAGCCTCAATGCCATGAGACTGATTTTTTCCCATTGTGAAAACAAAATGAATTTAAAGTTTTCATTTCCATACTGATACGAGAGTTCACCAAGGAAACCCTGTAGGATCTCTGTAGAGGGTGCCTTAAAAATCCTATGGCTTTTACTCCACCATCACAGTGAAAATAGAAAGACATTGCTCCTTTTCAGTTATATTTTTATTTGAAGAATGAGCAGTGGGTTGCATGAAAAGCAGATATATTAAAAATTGTGAATAAGATTCTCAGTTTGTTTTATTCTACCCTCACAAATACAGGAACTGGTGAAGCTTCCCTTTTCATACCAGCTCAGCTTTTCTAATTAAACCTACACTTTAGGAAAACACATTTTAACTTTCTAGCAGATGTTCTTGTCTCTGTCAGTGCAGAGTCCTCTTGAATTAAAACAAAAATTCAGTTGGTCATCATCATCCCAAACAATTTTTAGTTTCATTTGCCTGTGCCTAGAGAGGATATTGATGTTCACATCTCCTTCATGGTGGGAGAACCAATGGATTTGGATATCAGAGGTAACAAGAGTAAACAGGGCACAGATTCAGTTTATTGTCTTGCCAGAGAGGTTTTGTAGGAGCAGTGTCAAGACAAAATGAAAAGTTTGCTGTCCCAGTTCCCCAGATGTTCATAAAACTGATTTCCTCAACTTGTGAGGTTGTGATGAGGATAAAGATAATTGCAGGAATTATTTTGCTGTTTCATAGAATCACAGAATGGTTTGGGTTGGAAAGGACCTTAAAGACCACCTCATTCCAACTCTTCCAACTATTCCACCTTGCTCCAAGCCCTGTCTAACCTGGCCTTGAACATTTCCAGGGATGAAGCAACCACAGAATTCCTGCACAACCTGTGCCAGGTCCTCACCACCCTCACAGGGATGGATTTCTTCCTGTTATCCCATCTAATTCCACCCTTCTTCCTCTTCAAACCATTCCCCCTTGTCCTGTCCCTGGGGTGCTTTGCCACATGTGCCACACATTGAACAGGATTGAAAAGGAACTTTGGTGAATCCATCAGCTGTGGAATCTAATTAATAAACATGCAAATCTCCCGATATCCACATATTGCTCATGCTCCCACTCCACATGGATTTAGGAAACAGCCACAAGTTAAATCAAGGCAGGTCAGCCATGGGAAAGTCGCCCTGGTGTTGTTCTGAGATAACATCAGGTCATGACCAAGGAATTATGATGGGAACCCAAAGGAACAAGCGAGCCATGAACCCCACGGGCTTTGTTCTCCTCAGATCTCTGCATTACAGACAGATCTGTTTAACTCTGGCAGGTAATTGTCAGCTGGCCCAGGGCAGCAGGGTTTTGCTGATGCAATTTTATGCCTTTAACAATCGTGGTGCCTCCATTTACCAACACAGAACTAATTAACATGCCAGTTAAAGCACCTGAGTTTTGACACAGGGGCAAGGAGAAAGTGCAGAAATCAAACCACTACAATTAATTATGTTTGCTTCTTGGAGCAAGGCACTGGCGTCCTGGGATTTTCTGCCTGTCTTCATTCCTTTTGTTCATCTCCCTCCTTGGTAATAATGTAACACTTGTAGAAATTAATTTGGTGGAAATTGATTAAAGGTGGACATTGTTTGCCCACGAAGGTAATTGTCTCTGACACCTGGTGATGGGAAAGATGTGCACACAGAGATGCAGGAAGGTGCACGTTAATCTTCTCCTCTCGAGCTGGAAGTGTTAGGAAGTGAATCAAGGAGGTGATCTCAGCCAGAAAACATGGGAAGGAAGAGAAATAAAAATGAAGGCTACACGGAAGGAAAGTGAGTTCAGCAGCAGAACTCAGCAAGAGAGAGAATTATCACAGAATCATAGGATCAGAGAATGGTTTGGGTTGGAAGGGAACTCCAAGACTATCCAGCTCCAGCTCTCTTGGGCAGGGACATCTTCCACTAGACCAGGGTGCTCAGGGTTTTTAACTCTGCCAGGGATAGAGCAGTCAGAGCTTCTCTGGAAAATTTCTTCAAGGTCTCTTTCCCTTCACAGGACAGATTTTTTTCCTAATATCTGACTTAATCCTATCCTCTTTCAGTTAAAAGCCTTGTCCTGATGGAAATTCCAGAAATATAAAGGATTATGCCTGACTGAGCCAACTCAATGAAAATCTGCTCACACTTGAATATTTGGGTATAATTTCTGGGCATTAATATTTCCTGTAATTAGAGTTTTGACTCTGGTCTTCATTCCTCCTCCAGTTTATGCAGGAAAGACTGTCCAGGGAATAGGTTAAACCCATCTTGTGGTTCCTCTTGTAATAACTTGAATGAGAACAGGTATTTATTTAATTTTTTATTTTTCCAGCCAGTCTGGAAGGGGATCTTAACAACCTGGTCTAGTGGAAGGTGTCCCTGCCCATGGAAGGGGGTTGGAATGAGATGGTTTTTAAGGTCCCTTCCATCCCAAACCATTTGAGGATTCTATGACTTTTCCTTCTAATCTTACACAACCAGATGATCAGTAGAGGGGAATCTCTCCAGCCAGATCATTTTCCTCTCCTCCTCCATCCATTTCTCTGCCAGTGGAAGTCCAGGATTTCAGCTGAAACCAAGGGTTGCTCTGTGCCATTTGACATGACACCCAAATGGATTTTAGCCTGGAAGTCAAGGATTATGTTACAGACAAATCACTGAGCCATGGACAAGAAAATGGGAAAGTAAGGAAAGGTGATTATGGAACAGAGGGTAAAACCTAAGAGCAAAGTTCCAGACAGGGAGTAAGGAAACCCTGTTCTGACAACCAAGATCCCAACTGCCTAATAAAACTTCAGTAATTTTTCCATTATTAGTGGAGTCTGAGATCATAAATGAAAAAATCATAAATGAAAAAATCGTAAATGAAGAAGAGAGCAGCGAAAAAAATCAGAAAGAATAAGTTGAGAATGCTGCAGCTTCATGAGGGATTTAAGAAAATTTGCTCATCTCCCTCTAACATAATTTTATCTCTCTATTTCTTTAATATCGATTCTTTTTGTCAACCAGACAAATTATTCCGCAGTATTTTTAACACTTTTTCAGAGCACCATCTGTTTGCATGATAATTTCCCCAAAGTCCTTATAAGGGCTGTAATAATCCCTTCATGTTAACTTTTAATATTTGATTTCCAACTGCCTTAGCTCGGAAGGAGCAGCACGGGGAAATGTGTGTATTAACAAATAGCAGTTCCCCACAATTCCTGCAGAAATTAATCATAAAAAAAGGATTAAGTTTCAACCACCTCATCAGAGCACATTATTCACACAGGTATGGGTTGGAGTCTTGAGAACAGAAGTGCAGAGGAACAGAACAAGCACAGCCTGGCTCCAAAATAAGCTAAACTTGAATTCCTGGGGAAGAGTAAGAACAGAGCAGAGATGATGCATCCTCAGTTTACTTCCGTTTTCCAACAAATTTTAGTTCCATACCTGAGATTGTTGTAACTCACCAATTTATTAATCTGCAGCAGGAATTTTTTCTGAGTGTTCATTCAGCTGCAAAGGATGGCTTGAACCCAAATTGCCGTCTTGCAGCTTTTGTTCTACCTGTTAAATTGTCTTTATTTCAACTTGAAATTGTCACAGTTTTCCCCTTTTGGTTCTCTTCTCCCTCCTAAGGATGTGAGAGTGAGTGCTTGAATGGGGCTAAACCACAATGAAATCTTTTAAAAATCACATCCTTTGGTTTGTTTTGTATCTGCCTTCCAGTCATTTATTCACCAAGTTCTGGCAGAAGCAGTGGTGAATGGCCAACCCTCACCCAACTTCTCTCAAGGCTTCTGATCTTCCACCAGCAAAAAAGGGGACACAGATCTCTCATGGAAAAGACTGGAAAGATGAGATGACTGGAGCTGAAGAGTGTATTTAAAGTTTCAATGTTTATGTTTACATGTGCAATACTCAAATGGTTCAGGCAATTAACCACTCACACATCCCATAATATTCTGTCAGAACAAGGGCACATTTGGTGGTGCTACAATATTCAAAGGGGTCTTCAACCTTCAAAACTACCAAAATCCCCTTCCAAATAATTCTCCCTCCTCTCTCAAGGAAGATAATCCTAAATATATGTCAGAGCTGTGCTGGGACCAACAAAATGCACCCACAGGACATTGTTACAGCATTTACCTCTGTCATACATGAAATAAAGACTGTGTGCCCTGGGTGTTTCCTCCTTGGAGCCAAATTCCTGTTCTGTGATTGTCCCCACTTTGGTAGCAGAACCTTTGATTTGCACTTTCCAATATTGGATTAAACATTACATGAAGACTTTGCCTTTCAGATTCCTTTTGCTGTACATTATAAATTTGCCTGCTCTGCAGAAGAGAAGAACAAGGACTTTGTTCTTTCATTCCAGCTGTGAGACAATGTCAATAGATAAGTGTGTATTAAAACTTCAAGATCATTTTATTTAGACTTAATTCAATTAAACTTTTTTGTGCTTTTGTTGGCAGTTTTCTATTAAGGTCATTCAGTCAAACTTATACTTAAAAAGAAATAGCTGCAGAGTCTTGCAACTTAATATAGAGGAGTGATTCAAGTGCCAAAGTCCAAGGTGAGTCAAAGGGAACTGCTCAGGTAGATCAGGACATGCCAGCAAACAACCAACCCCAGCCAAGCCATTGCTGCCAACCCCAAACACAAATTCTTCTGTCACTTGATTGTTTTATTTTGTGTCTTCTCTTTACAGGGGCCCTGCTCAGTCACAGAGAGGGGTGGGACTGCACTGAGGTTGAGAAGGCTCAGCAGTGGAGCAAGGTTCCAAGAGGACTGAGAGTTTTCCAAGGGGCAAAGTTTATCCCGAATTTTAAGAATAGCAAAGATATTTGTGACTCTATTATGTGAAAATCATCATCATAAAACACCGAGGGAGGAAAGCTGCTTTACAAGAACACAGAGTGAGAGAATCACAGAATAATTGGGATTGGAAAGGACATTTAAAGGTCATCCAGTCCAATCCTCCTGCAGTGAGCAGGGACATCTTCAACTAGACCAGGCTGCTCAAAGCCCCATCCAACCTGGTATTGAACACTTCAAGGGATGGGGTCATTGACCACTTTCTGGGTAACCTTTTCCAGGGTTTCATCACCCTCATTGCAAAAAATTTATTCCTTATTTCTAGTCTAAATTTCTTCTTTTTTTTTTTTTAGTTTAAAGCCATCACCCTTTGTCCTATCTCATCAGTCTCTGCAACAGCTTGTCCCTATTTTCCTTAAAGCCCCCCTCTGAGCACTGGAAGGCTTGTACAGCATCCAATAGTCCCCCTCTCAGAGCTCACCTTCAACCAGATGTGAGCAAGGCTGAAGGGATTTACATTTTGGATGGGATCTAAATCCTGGAAGATGCCACCTGGTCAAGAAAACCAAGGAAAATGAGAGTACGAGGTGTGCTTGAAGCTTAAACAGATTTTGAAATAGTCCACAATCACCCAGAGTCATGGAATTATTAAGGTTAGAAAAGACCTCCAAGATCATAAATTCCAATCTTTGACCAAATACCACTGCAACATCAGCAAAACCAGGAATCCATGGCTGCTATCCCAGGTAAATTAACACTCGTGCCAAGTGCTGGCCTGTCTGTAACAAAGGCCTCTGAATCTGCCACAAAGTGTAATTAATTGGATGGAAAGATCTCCCTGGATTTCACTGGACTCTCAGTGTGAAGGAGAGGTCACTTCTGGAGTGATCTATCAAGGCCAAAGCAGTGTCCTGCACACTCTTGGATTTCACTTGTCCCAAGTCTGAAACTGGAGCTGGCAATAAATATCTTCAATTATTAGTGGAAATCTTCAGTTCAGTGATTCTGGGATGTTCCTGCCAATAGACATTTGCAGTGTCTTGGTTGATGTCTCTGCAGAGGCATTTCCTGTTTACTCGTGCAAACTTCTGTGCCTGAAAAGATTCTCTGTAGTGATGTGAAACCAGGGATGCCAAGAATTGTGCCAAAAGATCAAACTCCACAGATTTCATAGTCCAGACACTGAGGTGCTTCAGACATCTCCCCATCCTACTTCCTCAATATCCTATTTTTTTTAAAATTGATTTCTCTTGAAAAGAAGTCATTCTGTGACCTGAATGGAAAGCAGAAACAATACCTCCCCAGTAGCTGACAAAGAAGACAAAGCTCATGAATAAAAAGATAATTTGGGTTTGCTGGTATTGGATGAGATCTCACCATGTCAAAGCTCTTTCCGTTCATGTATTCACCATGGTGTTGTTATCCTTTCAAGATCCATTTAAATTTTCCTTAATGAGTTCTAAAATGACCAGAGGGATGTTAGAATTGATGTAGAGGTGCTGTTTATACTAGAAAAATGTATTTTAATTCTATTTGTAAGAATAGACAGCAAGCATTGCAAGATGAATGCCAGTTGTGCCCAGGATCGACTCTGAGAAATCTTCTTGTCAATTCCTGCGCTGAATATTTTTTTCCCAAAATATGTGCTTCTTTGGAGAATGAATAGTAACAGAGGGTTGGCATGAAAACTCCTTCTTTAAAGGAAATTATGGTGGAAGAAAAAGAATGTAAAGCAGATTGAAAGACTCACAAGGAAATTGCCATGAAAAACGTTGATTTATACAGATGCACACCAAGTAAATATTCAGGAACACATCCAAGGCAATAAATTAACAAAAAATACACTGTGTCCAGAATAGCATGGCCAGCAGGACCAGGGCAGTGGTTGACCCTCTGTGCTGGGCACTGGTGGGGCCACATCTCGAGTGCTATATTTAGGTCTGGGCCAACAATTAAAATATTTAGGGGTGTGTCCAGAGAAGGGACTGGAGCTGGGAAAGGTTCTAGGGAATAAATCATGTGAGGAGTGGCTGAGGGGATCAGTCACAGGCTGGAATTGGTGATCTTGGAGGTCTTTTCCAGCTTTTATGTTTCTATGATTCTATGAAAATGGGGTTAAAAGAAAGACTTCCTCAAAAATGTCAGACGTCTTTGTGGTCCTCCTGATTCTGGAGTGGGTGAAGTAGAAGCTCTCATCTCTATCACAAATAGTGTTAACACTATTTTATAAATTTCTTTTGTTTGATTATTTCTCTGCAAAGTGTTTAATAGCCACTCTTAGCTATTACAGCCAGACTAGTATATGCCTGAGATATTTAGATAATTCATTGCTATACTGCTGAGGACTACATTTCCTGGAGTTTACATGGATTTGCTGTAATTGTATCATAGAATCATCACAGGAAGGCTTGGATTGAAAGGGACTTTGAATTCCATATGGTTCCAACCCCTCTGCCATGGGCAGGGACACCTTCCACTAGCACAGGTTGTTCCAAGCCCCATCCAGCCTGGCCTTGGACACTGCCAGGGATCCAGGGGCAGCCACAGCTTCTCTGGGCACCCTGTCCCAGGGCCTCCCCATCCTCACAGGGAGGAATTTCTTCCTACTATCCAATCTAAATATTTGCTTTTTTAGTTTAGATTGTAGATGTCATCACCCTAATTTCTGTGTGTGCTGTAGAGAACTGTGAGAAAGAAGTAGCTTTAAATTTCTGAAGTTTATTATCAAGATCTATATTGGCTCTTCTTGCCAGTTTAGCATCTTGAATGCCCCCACACATCAATGCCAAGAGAAATGTTCCTACAGCAGAAAGGCCATCCTGTTTTACATTTCCAAGTTCACCTGTGAGGTGCTGCTACACACAGATTGAAGCATGAGATGCAATTATTCTGGAGCCAGGCAAAGGTAATAGGATGGCTCTACCTGACCTGACTTTGAAGTGTGGTTAAAACCACTTAAGAACAAGAAGAAATGTGGCTCCCTGATGCTCATTTTCATGGGTAAAAAGTGAATCACAGAGTACAGCAGGAAAATATTCTCTTATTACCAGAAGTTATTCAAGGATTTGATGGAGATGTGCAATAGGGATGTGAAGTGCAAGATCAAGTGATAGATCCAGGGCACCATGGCTGAAAATCCCATTGTGAGCTTCTTAAAATGCTGGGTTTTCTTACATGCACAGAGCACTTTTGAAATCTAAAGATGGAAAAAGCACTCAGTGTGTTATGAAAGATTCCTCAATAATTGATTCACTATGCTAATCCTTTTCCAAAATCAACCTACATTCTTCTTTCAGTCTCTGCTGCTCAAATCCAGTAACAAAAAATTGGAAAAATAAACGGCTTGCAACCAGTCTCAACAAGGAAAAAAAACCCCAAAGTTCTCTTTCTGGTTCTTTTTCTTTGTTTACTGATTTGTTCTTAGTGTGTGATTACAATTATTTTATTATCTCCTTATTTGATAAGTTCCAGTTTTTGCTCAATGGGATTGTCTTCTGATATTTGATATTTGAAAGCTGATATTTTAATTTACAAATTTCGAATAGCAGGAATGACCTGGATGCAGGAATCTGATATTTTTGCAGCTCCATCTATTGGCAAAGTCCATTTTCAGGTAGCCAATTTTTCAGTACTTTTGTACCTGTTGAAAACATCAGGATCACTGGATTTCCAATTACAGAATTCCTGTAAAATTCCCTCATGCAGAAACTTAGTAAGTGTAGCCAGCTCTCCTCCAGGGAAAAAATAAAACCAGGAAAAAAAACCCCAACCCTCAAACCCAGTTATATTTTGCCATAGTGCATCAGACCTATGTTTTTCCTCTCCCTGGATTAGAATAACAACCTTAGGGAAGGATATAGAATTTATTCTTGGAGAGATCAGAGGGAAAACTACATCCAATGTGGAGATCTAGACAATAGACAACACTTAGGGCATCCTTGCTTGTTCCTTTTTCTTCCCCCGGATTTTCAAATTTGGAGAAAAGCCAATATTTCCCTTGCTGAGGAAGCCCAGCCTTGGAAAAGAGAACATCTGATTCCAGAATTTAAGCTAGAGGCCATGGATGTGTGAATTACTGAATGGTTTGGGTTGGAAAGGACCTTGCAGATCATCTCATTCCACTCCCTGCCATGGACAGGGACATCTTCCACTATCCCAGGTTGCTCCTGGCCTTGGAAGCTTCCAGGGATGGGGTGTCCACAATCAGAAAGGACACAAATTTTTTTCTGGGGAACAATGAACACAGCCTGGAGAGATCCATAAAACACATAAAACCTATGGCATGAGGAAGGTTGGGCTGGCAGCCACAGCATCCAAAGATTCTCTACAGCAGCTCCTGAGGACCTTCAAACTCTACAGAAATCCTTGTTTTGCAGAAAAACGAGTCCTAACCACCCTCAGATCCACCACATCTTGATCGATTTGAACTCCTTGGCATCTGCTGCATGTTTTTATCTCATATCTCATCTCTTGTTTAATTTATGAAGGAAAAGTCACCTGCCACGTCACTCAGGGAAGGTT
Source organism: Acridotheres tristis (assembly GCA_037013685.1). Classification (NCBI taxonomy): domain Eukaryota; kingdom Metazoa; phylum Chordata; class Aves; order Passeriformes; family Sturnidae; genus Acridotheres; species Acridotheres tristis. Next base: position 147,914,991 of record CM072886.1, on the reverse strand, counting down.
GTTTATCCCTGTGTCATCCCACGCTGCCTGGTCCACACCAGGAACATTGGAATGGCAGCTGAGGGAAGCACATTCCTGTTCACAGTGAGGGAAAACAGAATCCAAAGTCAATAACAGCAGGACAAGGTTTCTTGTCTTGTGAATTCGAAAGTCTTTGATTGGAAAAATAAAAATCTAGCTCAGTTTAGTTTAATATTTACCAAATAAAATCCAGATGAGCTCTTGCTGCTTGGTTGGCAGAGCAATGGCTCAGGGATAGAACAGAAAAATCACTGAGGTGAGACCCCCTTCAATGGCACTCTGAAGTCCTGTACATGAATTATCACCGTTGTCATGTTTAAAGGCAGTGGTGTAGATCCCACTTCTCATAATTACTCTGCAATAAAGCAAGAGCAAAACCCCATTTTCCAATTCTTTCCTCTGCTTGTTGAAACATTCCCAGCACCTCCCACTTCCCTCAGTTCCTTCAAGCAATCATGTGGATTTCAAGGATTTAATTGCAACTTGGAGACCGTTTTGTAAGACCAGAGGCCATAAAACAAACCTTATCAGCCTTGGTAGAAACACTACAAACAATATTGTGGGTTTTGTGCCTTCAAGGGGAGGGAGAACAGAATGGTTTGGCAGGGAAGGTGAGAAGGGAAAGAGAAGCACAGAAAGAAGGTAGAACATGAATAATTATGGAATCATTTAGGTTGGAAAAGACCCTTAAGATCATTATTGCACCCTGTAAAGATTCACAGAGCGTGGAAGCTGCTCATCATGAAAATGCAAATGACTCGCTCTGCTCTGAAGAGAGAGCAAAAAATAGTCAAGGAGTTGCCAGGGTTGACAGAAGTGTTCAAGCAGATGAGCACCTCACACAACCAGTTTAAAAAAGACATTGATTTTTATATTAGCTCAACTGGCATTTGACGGGAGAGAGAGATATTTTGATGGGAGAAGGGGAAGGAGGCATTAGTTGAAGAAGGAAAAGGGAAGAAGTTTTAATCCCATTGATAGAGAAAGAAAGGGGTGTAGCAGCTCTTTTTCCTGACCTGTGATGTTGAGCAAACCTGAGGGTCACTCCACAGTCGTGACAGTCAAAAAATTTCCCAAAACTTATTTCTCAAGTGAATATTTGCTTTCAAACATGACCCCAGCTGATGTAGGATGGGTGGGACTTTGAAGAGACCTGTCTGAAAGGCCAAATCACCAAAGGACATCAGATGGCTGTTGTAGGATGAAAATGCAGGTGAAAGGATTATTATCCAGATTTTATCTGGGAATTAATCTCTGAATTTCATGGCTCCCATGCTTTCTTGAGGTGGGGAAATGGTTCAGACAATGGTTCAGACTAACTTGCAAAGGGCCAGCCACAAAATTTGGCTGCCATGCCAGGATTTTAGGGAAACTGTCCCCAGATTCTTTTCATTGTTAGGGAAAATAAATAAGGCTTTCACTTCTATACATTCAGGTTAAATTATAAGAGTTACAAATCCCAAATCCTCACATCCAATTCTTTTCATCCTTTGGGAATTGGCTATTTTATGGCTGAACTATCTCCATGGTTTGTACCTTTCTTTACCAGCCATAATGACAACTACCAAGGAGTTTTCCAGTAACAATGAGGCCATTTGCCTGATTCTGCTCTGGAATATTTGAATAAAATGAAGTTGAAGAGAGCTGATGAATGAAAGAAGAAATTAAAGGCCTCAGACATGGGAAATAAAGGAAACAATTGCCCCCAAAATAAAACCCAGGTGAGTTTTTTGTTTTATTCTCTTTTGGAATGGGTTTTTGGGGGGAGAGAACAATGTTATTGAGATTGCATTTAGCTAGAGTGGACCAATCCTGATCATAAAATAGAGCCTTCATCTCAAAGAGACTGACAATAAGCAAATAAATCAAGGAGAGGCTGACATTTAATTTCCTCTTTGTTCCTTAAATCTTCCCTTGGCTGGGGATGAGTTCAGCTGCTGCACCACTGTGATATTTTTGGGCTGCAGGGCTTGAGGGTGTGGAGCCTCGTGGTGGAGGGAGCCACCAGTTTGGTGGCAGTGGATGCTCTCAGGTATTCCCACAAACATCTGATTTTAGTCTTCTCAGCCACCAATATCCCATCCAGCAGGGAAAGGAGGGTTGGGAATGTCCTCTTCATAAGGAAGGCAGATTATTACCCCAGCCCATGGATGGGTTGCATCAGGTTGCCTTTCCTGGCTGGAATCTCCCAGGCAGCTTCACATGCTGGCCTTGGTTTCAGTGGAATTCCCATAGTAAATCCAGAGCTACATTTAATTCCTTCCCTGTCAGAGAGCTGAATTAGGTCTTGCAGCAGGGCCTGCTCTCTCATTTCTTGCAGAGAAACCTTGCAGGAACCCTAAAAGGAGCAGGCAGCTGCATCAACTCGTTCATGAGTGACTTGGCACCGAGCAAACCTGCCAGGAGATTTAGTTTACTGTAATCAATACTTCCTGGAAGACTGCTGAGCTCTTCTCCAAAGGCTTGGAACTCCCCTAGTCTTGCCCATTTACTGGCCTGGATGAGATAAGCAGAGGCTGTTGATGTTTTTATGTATTCTCTGAGTAAAACCTCCCACCAAGTGAGCATCCTGACTTCCACAGTTTTCCTGTCCAAGTTTCCAGCAGGACATCACCTCCTTGCAGGTTATCCTAGGGATCAGCTTCTATCCTGGGATTTCACTGGTCTAAGCCCCTGGTTCTGTGTGATGAGAAGAGGCAACAGCAGACCTGGAAAACCTCCAGATCCATTTTCCATTTTGCCAACAGCTCAAAGTATAATAAACTTTTTTTTTTTTTTAATCCTTTCCTAAAAGGTAGTCCCTTGTACCAGTTTATTCTCCTACTCAGCTGTGGGTTTGATGTCTTGAGACACCTCTGTGCAAATCTCATTTCAGATGGACCATAATTCATTGGTTTATTCTTCAACTGTGATTTTTTTTTCCCCTCCTGTTCTGGCTTCAGGGACTTACAACAACCATCCAGTCCAACTACTTGGCCAATTCAGGCCTCACTGAAATTTAAAGTGCATTTTCCAAATGAGTCTTAAACACTGCTGGACATGAGGCATCAATCACGGAATCATGGAACCATTTAGGTTGGAAAAGACCTTCAGGATTATCAAGTCCAGCATTTGACCAATCCCCAGCACTGAGTGCCACATCCAGTCATTCCTTGAACCTCTCCAGGGATTGAGAATCCATCACCTCCCTGGGCAACCCCTTCCAAAGTTCAACAACCCCTTCCATGAAGAAATTCTTCCTGATGTCCAACCTGAACCTCTCCAATTTTCTCCTCAGGTTCCCTCCTCAGCCCCTTCTCTCCAATCTACACCACCCCAGGCATTTGGTTCTGCAGCCCACCCCAGATCCTACAGATGGAGCAACAAATCCATCTTTTTTGACCTCAGTTGAGAGCCATGAAGAAATGCAGTCCAGGAAATCACTCAAGTTTTTATCCAAGCACCTCTCAGTCCTGAGCAAGGAATTGCTTGGAGGATGTCCATACTCCACCCAACTCACAATTTCTTTTTTTTCTGTGAGAGTAGAACAGCCACAGGGCTGTGCTATTTCTCAGCCACTGTCTGTTGACTTCTTCTTGTAATCCACTGCATGCTCCTAATAAAGAAAATGTTCTTGTCATGAATTAACAACTTTGGGCCCAGTCTATGTCTGGGGAACATCAGGAGTGTGAAAAAATCCAAAGCATCTGGCATGTTTCAGCAGGTTATTGGACTCTGTCAGTTTTATTCTGGGTTATTATTTGTTTTATTAGAAAAATATTAATAACCAAGTAAAAAGGGGACACAGTGTGTGACTACTCAGTCATTTGAGGAGGAAGAATTATTTCCATGTGCCCCATTCCTTGATTCATCCTCTGCTTTTTGCACTCTCCTGCCTGGATGGACCACACTGAATAAAGAACTCTTGGGATAATTCATAATCCAATAAAACAAACAAATTCTTGACCTGCTGATATCAATTTTCCTTCATTCCTCATCCCATCAGGTGGAAATGCTGTGAACATCAGTGTTCATTATTATTTTTGATTATGTCTAATTAGTTCTTTCCTTTCTTCCTCCCTTGTTCAGAACCAGGTGTGCCCCAAATCAGGTAAAGCAATGCAATGTCATCCCACAAATCCTGCATCCACTGCATGGGAATATAATTTAAAATTATTTTGGAATACATTAATATATTACTGGGGCTGGAAGAGCTGAGATGGCATTAAGAGGATTGCTGGTGATCTGCTAATTATAATGTAAATCTTAATTTTTGTTGCAGCACAAAACCTTACACAGCTGGACACACCTGAAAAGCACAGCCAGCTTTTGGTGAATGTGTGCTGCTTATGTTTTCTCTCCACACAGAATATTTATCCTTTTTTTTTCTGGGGATCTTTAGCCCTTCAGAAGTGATAAATTTTCATTCCATTTGCTTTACTGGTAACTCATTCAATCACGGCCTGTTGGCCCAAAGGATATTTGTTACACACCTGCAACAGAGGCAGAGAAATGTCTGGGGGAGGAATGAAATGTTTCAAGAGCTTGGTTTTAGAGTTGTCACTTCTGAGCATAACAAAGTTGCTGGTCATGGCAGAGTTTGACCAGTTGAAAAGTTATTGTGTGAGTTTGTGGGAGATTTTCCCATTCATTGCATTTATTGTTTTTTCTTGACCTGCTTCCAAGAAGATAAATAAGTCTAAAGGGCTGTATTTTAGAAGGGAGGAATGAAACAAGTGGAAAAAGCAGCATAACCATCACTGACCTGCAAGGAATCTCAAGGCTCCTTCACATGATGGAAGGACAGGAATAACAGGTTCAGAAACAGAAACCAAAAGGACCCACAATAGTAGGAGGAAATAGAAAAAAACTTTTTTTCCTCCTTTGGCTGGAATAAGCAATGAATCAGTTAAAAATCTTCAAAAGGGTGACATTTCTGAAATGTTTTTGAAGTATTACTAGAAAGGTAATTTTTTTTCAAGAAAATTGACTTCTTTTTCTTTTTGATATATATGAAATATACTGAGCATGATGCAGCCAAAATGCACTTGGTGGAGGAGAAAGAGAAGGAAAGAGGTAACAAAGCTCATATTTTCTGCCAGCCAAGGGGGAACACACACAGGGTGAACAGCAGTAAAAGGGGATGGATGAAGGACTAACAGCTTCCACCAGTCCCTCTGGAAACCCTACCCTTGCTGATATTGGGAAAATGTTAAGATCATAGAATAAGCATCACAAAAAAAATCACAGAATTCCAATTTCTTCCCAATATCCCATCTAAACCCACTCTCAGTTTGAATCCACCCTCCCTTGTCTTCTCTACCTGCCCTTGCAAAAAAATCTCTCTCCATTTTATTTGCAGGTACTGCAAAGCCACAATTAGGTCATCCCAAATCTCCCAGCCTGTCCTTACAGCAGAGCTGCTCCATCCCTCTGATCCTCTTGGTGGATTCCTCTGGACTTGATCCAACAGCTCCACATCCTCCCTGTGCTGAGGACCGAACAATCTTGATCTCCTTTTAATAATAATACTAATAAACAAATTAATCCAGCTGCTCTGCTCAAGATCTGCTTCACCCTCTGAAAAAGTTTGCCTTTTCCAGCATCTCTATCTATTCCCCTTTCCCATCCTGAGCTTAAATCTCTTCTAACTGCACCCCTGGACTCCAGGTTGGAAATGTTCTGTTCTATTCCTCACTCTGTGGGCAACGAGCTGAAATCCACGTGCTCGTAAGCAACCAACACCCAGCAGGGCCCAGCAATCCAGGGAATTAAACTCCACTTTTAGAGCAGGGTTTCTCCTCCTGCTGGAAACCATTTGGTGTGTGCTCTTCAGGCAGGTAATTACCTTGTCCATGCTCTGGGCAGGCACAGAAATCTCCATCACCAGCAGAGCCACAGGTTCACCAGCTCTTCTTCACCTTTAAATCCCATTTGCAAACATTTCTTGTCCTTTACACAACCCCAGAGATGCCTCACGTAGGTTTTTGTTGCTCTTTGAAGGGATGTGCCCATCATGCCTATCAGAGCATTATCTTCTGCTTATCAGTCACGCTCTCTAGTCTCTCATTACTCCAGTTCTGGGCTGCTATAATTAGACTCCACATTTTTCAGACCTTTGTAGCAGTGCTCTAGTTCACAAATTGAGGAGTTCGTTCATGCCAAAATGTTTTCTTTCCTTATCAATTTCTTTCTTATTTTATTTTTAATTTGCCCAGTGAACCAAAATATCAATTATTTGCAGAGCCCTAATTTAGAGAAGAAATTAAGGAATACATTTGCAAGACTTTGCTGTTAACTATTTAATCTGCTTAAGTAATGGTGTGATGGATTCTCCATCCTTGCAACTATTAAATCAAGAACTTTTTAAACTTATAGTGGATTTTTCTTCTTTAGGCATTAAGCTTTAGCATTAGCATGAGTATTAGATTTGAAGCACAAATTAGGACTGAAAAATCCCATTTCCTATTTCAATAGGCAGGAGGCCAGAGCAGGTAATCACAGCACTCCCTTCCAAGCAAATCACTTGAAATGCAGAATACACCATTTATGGTGATGTTACATCTTTTCAAGTTCCCCAGCACCATTCACATATGACCAGTAGACCCCAAAACTCATCTCCAGCCCTCTTTGACACCAATCCTAAGGGCAGGAGAAGCAGAAATCAGAATTTCCCCTGAGGAGCAGCAAGAGACTGACATTGCCAAGGGCTGATCCCCACTGAGGGAGTTTCTCTGGGAAGCCTTTACTTTGGCTTTGAAAGCTTTCTCCTAAATTGAGAGTCCTAATGAGCCCTAATGCAGCAGCAATTCAGCTGCTGCAGGTGATTTTTCAGATCAGTCTCCCTTTTAATTCGAGGTATCAGGACAGGCAGGGCTGCAAAATTAAAAATTAGCAGCACTTGTGCAACATTAACTTCTCTCAGAGGGTCTGGAGAGCTGTGGGGTTTTCATGACTGCCACAGGCTCCTCTGAGACAAATCCAGAATAGGATTGCAGGTTTAAATTAGATATTAGGAAGAAGTTCTTCCCTCTGAAGGTGATGAGGTCCTGGCACAGGTTGCCCAGAGAAGCTGTGGCTGCCCCTGGATCCCTGGAAGTGTCCAAGGCCAGGTTGGATGGGGCTTGGAGCACCCTGGGATAGTGGAAGGTGTCCCTGCCCATGGCAGAGGTGGAAATAGATGGTCTTTAAGGTCACTTCCAACCCAAAACATTCCAAAATTCCGTATTATGTGACTCTACTTAGGATGGCTCTTGCAACTACCCCACCCTGTTGTGGGATTTACAATTTGCATCACAGCCCTCTCCAGTCTGCAGCATAAATATGGCCATTAAAAAATTAACTTTAAAAGAATTCACCCCTTAAAATTATATATTTTTTAAGGGAGTATGGGACAAGAAACTAAGATTGGATGAAAATAATATTTTTTTTGTTAATTCTTTCCTTTGATGAAAATAAGATGGAACAGGAAGACCCAGAAGGGAAGATGTTTTATTTCATACAGTGTGGACAGTGAGGAGGCTTTGGCCAAAGCTGGTGCCTCAGCCATTGCTATCATCTGTTTAATAAATGTTACTCTCACATCCCTAAAAGGCAGAGAGAGTTTTCCTTTCATTTTAGCCCCAATATTGCTCAAATTTTTCTCCTCACATCAGTCAAAGCTTGACCCAAATTTCATTGTAGGGCTCACGGCTCACTCTGGAGTTTCCATTTAGCTGAGTTTTAGGTCAGTGAAAAAACCCTTCAAATTTCACATCTCCTCCTTCACTATAATTCCCCTTGCCTTTGAAATGCTGGAATTCACTCATTGCTTGAGGCTAGAAATGTGAACAAATGGACTGCAGTCTAATTGAGTCTAATAAATCCTGTGTGCCTCAATAAAACATCACATTTTTAGTCCCCTGTTGTTTCTCTGAGACCAAGCTGTGCTTTTGAGACTGCTGAGCACATTGGGAAGCAAAAGTCCGAGATGTTCATGTACACCACAGAAATGTCATGTTTGCTAAAATAAACCCCACAATTTACACCTGCAAGCCACAATGACTGACCTGCAATTCAATATTGATTGACCTTCAGTTCAATATCAATTCAAATTAATAGAAGGAATTCCAGCAAATCACACAACAAAAACACTACATTGTTTTCCCTGTGATTCAGATCTTTCCTTTTCTTGTGTTTTCTGTCTGAGGTGAAGAAGATTAAATGATAGTCTCTCCAAGGGAGTGTTTTTAATGATGTGCTGCTTTCACAGCAGCTCTGTGAGTTCCACACTGCCATGATGGGTTTATCCTCATGGAACCTGCAGGGTTTGGAATCTGAACTCACCTTCCTCATTGTCAGGAGGATTTATGGAAAGACAGTGACAGCACCACAACTCATTAGGTAATTAGCTAATTAGTCCAATGGGAAATTCACCCTACAATGCTTCTGGAGAGAAAACCAGCTCAGACCATCTCTCACTACAACCCAGAGAGTTTCAGTAAGGAACAGATCTTGACACTGGATTGTGACCATCCAGGTCTTTCCCAAATCTCTACAAGGTCACTGTCACCAGGAAAGTGAATATTCACCCCATTTATAATTTATTTTTGTCAGCACAGTGATATGGTGCATCTTTGGTGCGTGCTGAGCATTTTTGCCTCTGTCAGGACACTGATAAAAGGGATGGAGCAAAGGGAGCTGGCAGATCTGGGAAGATTCCTCTGAGGAATTTTTACTCTGAGGTTCTTTTCAGCATCTTGACAGGACAAGAGGAAATGGCCTCAACCTGCATCAGAGGAGCTTTAGACTGGATATTAGGAAAAAATCTTCACTGAAAAGTTGTTCAAGCATTGGAACAGGCTGCCTAAGGAAGGGTGGAATCACCATCCCTGGAGGTATTCAAGACCCATGTAGATGTGGCACCTGGGGACATGGCTTAGGGGTGAATTTGGTATTACTGGATCAATGGTTGGGCTCAATGATCCAATTGTCCAAAGGTTTTTCCATAACTGTTACAAATTGCTTTGTATCTCCTAAAAAAAAGAGGCCAGGACTTTTCTTTTAGCACAGCCAAAGAAAATTCAGGGTTGCTGAAATTATCCAAGTGCTTCTCCTCAAGTGCCTTGATCCATCATCACTCTCACCAATGACTGTGGGTCACACTTCATGTTTTTTGTCATCTCTGTCAAAAACTTAACCAGGAGGTTCTTCATCCTCCAGATGCCTTGAATTTGGAGTCCTTGTAAAAAGAAGTGATATTTTGAAATTCAACAAAATTGAGTGAAGTCTTAGCAAACCGTGTTTAATATGGAATAGTAAGAGACAGCCCAGGTGTTAAGGACAGACATTGTGTCCAGTGCCAGACCAGTTCTGGTTCACTCCACCTTTTACTGGACAGTCAGCACAGGATTGGTGAGGGCAGAAGGCTCCTGTATCCTGCTCCAGTGAGTGTCTCTGGTCATGGAAAGTTTTATTGGACCTCAAGGAGGATGGCACAAGAATTCCGACCTCCTGCAGGAGTAAACGAGCTTCTTAACCTGGTCCTTGGTGCAGAGACAGAATCACAGAACCAGAGAATCACAGAATCACGGAGTCACAGAATCACAGAGTCACAGAATCACAGAGTCACAGAATCACAGAGTCACAGAACCACAGAGTCACAGAACCACAGAATCACAGAACCACAGAGTCACAGAATCACAGAACCACAGAGTCACAGAATCACAGAACCACAGAATCACAGAACCACAGAGTCACAGAATCACAGTCACAGAATCACAGAATCACAGAATCACAGAGTCACAGAATCACAGAACCAGAGAGTCACAGAATCACAGAGTCACAGAACCACAGAACCACAGAACCACCGAATCACAGAATCACAAAACCACAGAACCATAGAATCACAGAATCACAGAATCACAGAACGACAGAATCACTGGGTGGGAAGAGATCTCCAAGATCATCAAATCTAACCCAACCCAACACCTCAATTAGACAATGGCACTGAGTGCCACATCCAGCCTTTTTTTAAACACATCCAGGGATGGTGACTCCACCACCTCCCCAGGCAGACCATTCCAGTACTTGATCACTCTTTCTGTAAAAAGTTTTTTCTTAATATCCGGCCTATATTTCCCCTGATGCAGCCTAAGGCAACCCAAATTCCTCAGCAGGACCATCTTGGCTTGCCCAAGTCTCTCAGTTACTCTTCAACTCCAGCCAAATCTCACCCAAAATCCAATTCTGCCAGCAACGTTTTAAAAAGTTGTTAGCATTTATCTTCAAATTCTGCTGCACCCATTAACAGCCCTTCCTCTCCCTTATCACCAAGGGGAACTTCTGTGTTTGCTTTATCCAGTGGTGCCAAGAGAGATCATTTTCATAATCAGATTTTAAAGAAAGTAGGAAAAAAAATCCCTTGCTCACCTGCACCACCTTACTTTGAATTTCAGGCTAACATTATTAGTGTATAAGTAATGATGAATTCTTCAGAATCTGAGCTGCCAAAAATAGTGTGTTTATATACTGAGAAGGAAAATGATGAAGTTAATGAACCTGAAGTAAAGTTTTGATCCATCACAGCAATAACAGCAGCATCATTCCTTACATTTGTCAAATGTCTCCATTACTGCAGCATCTCACAGTCATTAGTGCCTGAGCTCAACTGCCTTAGGAAAAATTACCTCCATTTTATCTGTTAATATTTAAGGGACAAAGAAGTTACAGGACTTGTCAAAATCCACCCAGGGCATTTGTTGCCTGGGAGCTAAATCCAGAAATCCCAATTCTCGGCATCTGACAGAACTCTGTTCACTTCCAGTCATTAACATACAAAAAACACAAAAACCCCTCAAAAAAACCAAAAAATAAACCCCAAAAAATCAAGATGATGTTGGTATTGTTCCCTCCTAGACCTAACTTGGATATTAAGAAGGCTAGACTGGAAATGCTTGTCCTTGGAAAAGCATCCATACTTTAGTATCCAAGAAATGCTGAGAGACAGGAGTAAAGGTGTGCCTTTCCAGGTTCATCTTGGCAGGAGTTTCCAGATTGAATCAGATGCTTTTAATTGCTGTGTAGAGGACAAGCCAGGATTTGATGGACAGAGTGAAGCACTATCCCTGAGGATAACCAGGGAGAACTTTTACCTGGGACTAAGCTTTCAAGTAAGAGATCTCTCTTCCCTCTCCTCCAAGATTTCCATTTTTGTTCTCTAGAAAAACTGAGGCCAGAAATGTGTTAGCAAACTGTTTTGTGGAACTGGTCTTTCCTCTTTACAGAGAGAAAATAAAATTCTGCCACACTCTACAGCAAGCAGCCCCCAAATCCATCTGATGAGCAGGAGACTCAGGTGAAGGTGATCTTTTTTTCTGCCCAATTTGCAAGGGTAAATATCTGGCCATTTTTAGTTTCTCACTCAGAGAATGAGAATTATCACCTTTAGAACAAATCTGCCATGAAACTTGATTTCGTTCAGATGGATAGGAAGTAAGAAATAAAATATCATCATTTCATCAAGGCAGATAAATCATATTGTCCTTCACACTTCCAAACTGGTCAGAAAACTCCAGATATAAGTTGTGACCAGTCCTACCTCCACTAACTCATCAGTGTCTGGAATAGATTAAAAATAATTGCCCAAATGTATGTTTTGGTGGTTTTTTTTTTTCTGAAATTCTAGGCATATCCTAGCAGAGTCATCAGTTACCTGTTGATTGACTGGCACAATTGCACTTGTCCAGCCTGGCCACCTCAGTCCTCCTGTGACACTTCCCTGCTGTTCTCTTCCCATTTTCCCATATCTTTTCCCCTGGCCAGCTGCCACTGAATATCTTAGAGCTTCATTTTGCTGTGGAGAAGTCTGAGTGTGAACTGTGCTCCTGGAAACTTTTTTAAAGCAGGTTTTTAAAAATAACAGTTCAGGAGAGTAGAGCAGATTCATTTTAATTCTGAATTTTCTCCTCCTCAGAAATGTTGGCAGCTGCTTGAACTCCACTCATGAGGGCTAAAACGCTTCCTTATTCTCACTGCATTTTAATTCTCCCAAAATATATTTTAATACTTCTCAAATATCACATCAAGGAAGACACTTCTCCCCGCTCTCCACCCTGACAGGGTAAACGTACAGGAGCAAGACCAAAGTGAGAGAGATCAATTTCTCCGTCAGCATAATTTGGAATACTAGATGAAAACGAGCCATGTTTGCAGTTTGCCTTTCAGCCTTTTGATGGCAGAATGAGGGAGAGCAGAATCTCTGCCACGCAGGATTTGAATCCAGCTGTTCACAGGAGTGATTTCTTCAAAAGGGCTTTGCCTGAAGCAGGAGTACAAAGCCACTTTTTGTTTGGATACTCGAGCACAAGAGAGTGATCTGTACATGGAGATCATTAACTTCACTCACTGAAGTGATTTCTGCTGCTCTGCAGCAGCAAAAAAACTCCAACCTGGTCACTCATTTCCTTTCCATAGAGATGGTCACTGAAGGAGGATCACTGAAAGGTTGGAATGCACATTTCCTGTCTCCCAAGACAAGAAATAGGTTGACCTGTTGGAACAGGTCCAGAGGAGGCCACTAAGCTGATCACGGGGCTGTCCTTTAAAAACAAGCTCAGAGAGATGGGACTGTTCAGCCTGGGGAAGAGAAAAAGTCTCCAGGGAGACTTTAGAACCTCTTCCAGTGCCTAAAAGGGATCCACAGGAAGGATGGAGAGAGACTTTTCGCAAGGATGTGTAGAGATAGGCAAGGGGGAATGGATTTATGGGATAAATTTAGATGGGACATTAGGAAGAAATGCTTCCCTATGAGGGTTTTGAGGCCCTGGCACAGATTCCCAGTGGCTGCCCCATCCCTGGAAGTGTCCAAGGCCAGGCTGGATGGGGTTGGATCATCCTGGGGTGCTGGAAGGTGTCCCTGCCCATGGCAGGAGGGTGGAATGAGATTATTTTTTAAGGTATCTTCTAACCCAAACCATTCCAGGACTTTGTGATTCTATAAATATTCAAAGCAATGTTGTTTATGCAGCACTGGCTGCTTGGTCTCAGGTTTAATCCAATTCCAGACTCAACAGTGCCAGGCACTGAGGAGAAATTTAAATGATGGCTTTTGTCTTCAGGACATTCCCAGTCCATTTAGAGGAGGATCCCACTTGAGAGCCAGAAAGAATTAACAAAAAAAAAGCAGGCATTGTGATGTGTGTTGGTGAGTCCAGTGTCTGTGTTCAGACTTCTGCCATGGTAAATATCCATTATGCACTCACTAATTACTGTGTGCCTTCCCAATTCCCCTGCCTCCAACAGAACTGAATGAAATTGGAAAAGACACAGGAAAAGGTGACAGGGATTATCAGGGAAGTGGAACAATCACTTTGCAAAGAATGAGTAAATAAATTAGGCTTCATCATTCCAGAAAATGAGACAATTGGGAAGTGACAGAGCTCTGCAGGGTCCTGAGTGGCCTCAAAAAGGGAGTGACTGTTCATTCAGCATCTCCTTTTTAATGCAAAACAGGACAAGCAGAACAAGAGGTACTGGGAGTTCTGACATGGAAATAGCAGGTGGCAGCCTCAAAACGAGCAAAAAAATTCACACAGCAGAAAAAAAAGAGAAAAAAAAAAGGACGGGATCTCTCTAGTTGCTAAATATTTACACATCTTCAAAAATTGATGAGACAAATTAATGGAAAAAAAAGTCAGCTAAATACAGTGGCACCTTTTCCAGCTCCAGAGGTATCTGTAGGGTAGAAGAGATGCTACCCCCCATTTCCTCATCCTTTTTCGCTGTGCTCCCCCTCTCATCCAAGAAAAGCTGGAGACTCCTTACCCCTCCTTTAACTGTTGTGATGTATTTATATAAACAGTGCTTTTATGTGCCAAGTCACTGCCAGAAAAATGAAATTGGTGACTGTTGAGCACAAAAAACGAAGCCAAGGTGTCTCATTTTGTACCACTGTGAACATAGGTCAGTGCAAAATGAGCACAAATTGTGTTTGCTCCTGAAATTTTCTCTAGAAACAGCTGGAAAAGATCTGTGGCCTCCATGGCGACTCTCACCACAGCAATGCCTTGGAATTCATTACGGATCAAACTCATCAGGAAAAAAAGAAAGGGGAGAGAATCTTCCCAGACAAAATTCCATGAGTCACTTTATGCCTAAAAAATTTAGACTTTCTAAAAAATAATAAATGTTTATCTCCCCATATATCAGGGGGGGAAAAATACTGCATAAGTAAATGAAAGCCATAAAGAAGCAAAAGGGAGGATAAACAGCAAATATGCATTTGTAAAATAGAGGAATATCCCATAAACAGAAGTGAAGCAAAGTAAAAAACTTTTTCAATAAAAACATTGAACATCACAAGGCATCACCCTCCTCTAATTAGAAACACTTCTTGTGTCTTTTCAACCAACAGTCATGATCTATGTATTAAACTTTTAGATCTTATTTTGCCTCTCAGTGGCAGGTTGTATAATGCTTTGAAAATGAGCATATAAGTAAGGTTTATTGCTATTTAAAACCCCAAAAGTGTGGATTGCAACATTTTAATTCCCTTTTTTTTTTTTTTTTAATTAAACTGAACCAAGGCTGACAGCCTTTAGGAATTAATATATTTGTGAGGATGCACTCCAAAGACCTGCAAGATCTACTACTACCCTCAAAAAATCCTAAATCACAGCCCTTCCCTGCTAATGCATTTTGCTTCCCATTATCCCTGACTTATTAAAGAGCTGTTTGTGTCATTTGTAACCTCACTGAGTGTATTATAGATGGTTTATTTAACAGTTATAAGTCACTAATGTCAGGCTGCAGCCTCTCTTAAGGAAGATATTTATAGTTTAAAAGTGGAGCCCGAGGTCTGAATAAGTTCAAGATCTTTGGATGCTGCTTGGTGTGCAGTGGTTGCAACCCTTCCATAATCTCTTATTTTGGTCATTCTGACCTAAAATAAAAAATAATTCAGTGATTATTCCCCATCTTTAATGTCCAGCTGAGGTGGATGAGGAGAGTGTTACATGATACAGCAGATTTGTGTCATGAGAGGAAGAGAGGGTGACATCTCATGGCTCTGCTGGTGTCTGGACAATATTTTTGGGGTGTTTTTCTCCCCTTTGAAAGAATAAAACAGCTCTTGGAAATGCCTTGGTGCCTGGTGCAGTTGAAGGAATCCTGGCTGCTCTGTCTGGATATCAGTAATTCACACAAATGGATCTCCACCTGTTTTAGCTCTGGAAATGAAATCTTCCCTCTGGGATGCTGACAGGTGGTGGTTTGTGGTGAATGGCAGAGCTCTTCTGAGAGAATATTTTAGCAGAAAGATCCATTTGTCAGATCCATTTGTCCCAACTCCTTGCAGGGCTCAGCTGATCCATTAAGGGTTCTCTGCTGCAGCTCCTGACTCCAGGAACTCACTCTGCAAAGTTCACAGCTCCTGAAGTCCCACATCTGAGTCATTGTCAAAGTGGTGATGGCCATGTAGGAGTGTTCTTATTTCTGCAAAATATCCGTGTGGCACCAACCTTTGCTCTTCTCTAGTGCAGAGAAATCCATCGAGTGTTGCTCCTGTGAGCAATGGTGAAGGACCTCACCTCTAAAGAACTGGAATTTCTTTCCTGCTGCTTTCTGGCTACCCCTTGGTTTGTAGTTTGAAGCATGAGGAGTTATTTCCTTTCTAAAGAGTGAGATTTAATGAACTTCCAACCCTATATTATTACAGAATCAGAGGATGGTTTGGATTGCAAGGGACATTAATTCCAAGCTCCCCTGCCTTGGGCAGGGACACTTTCCACCAGCAGGTGAAAGGATGTCGAAGGCTCTTTGACCCTGCTGGAGTACAATTTAAATTACCAGGAAAAAATGCATTGTGAATTCCAGGAATGCAGTTAAATGCTCCTCAGGTCCAAATAGAAAATGCCCTTGATTCCTGTTGGGATCTCTGGACCCTGTTCCCCATTCCAACTACCCACTGGCAGATTTCTGCTGATTCTTTAAACCAGGCTTCCTTCCAAGAGAGGAAGCTGTGGCAAGAGCTTTCCTCAGTAATAAGACCTGCAGGGACAGGGATTTTGATTATTTTTGTGTTGTTTAAACACATGTTGCCCATAGTTACAAACCATCAAAATAAGTGACATGTGCGTTGGAGGCAAAAAAAAAGCCAAGCAAACCAACAACAACAAAATAGTTTAATGCTCTTAGTCCAGAGTTTTGCTTCTCTTGGGGACCACAAAGTTCCCTCCTGCCACTGGGAGGAAAGAGAAGGAAAAGCCATAAATCAACAGTGTTGTGGTCTCTGCCAGGTACAGAGCAAATGTGCAGAGAGGCAAAGAAAAGCAGCTGCTGGCAGTACCCAGAGGGCTGATTCTGCATTTCCCAGCATCTCCTGCTGAAAGTTGTTTCTCTGCTGGGTTGTTGCTTTTCCTGCTGCCCACCTGAACCCCAGGCTGGGAGTGTCACATGAAGGGACCACCCTCTCATATCTCCAGTCCCCCAGGGCTCCACGTCTGACAAAACAGATTATTTAAAGTGATAATGAAATAATAGAATTGTTTAGGCTGGAAAAATCCTCAAAGATCATCGAGTTCAACCATTAACCCAGCAGTGATCCACCACTAAACCACGTCCCCAAGTGCCACATCCACATGTCCTCTAATCCTTCCAGGGATGGTGACACAACCACTTCCCTGGGCAGCCTCTTCCAGTGCTTGGCCATCCTTTGGGAGAACAATTTTTTCCTAGAATCCAATCTAAAATTCTCCTGACACAACCTGAGGCCGTTTCCTCTCATCCTGTAGTGTTTTGCCTTCCTAGGATTCAAGTTTTTAGCTCAGTCGAGATCCTATTCCAGCATGTCTCTCCTTTGATAGCCAGGAGTCTTCCTCCCATTTTCAGTCAAAATTTATTTCCTGAAAAAAATCTTTTTTTTTTTTTTTTTTTTTTTTCTTTTTCTCTGCCTGTATTTATAATGAAGTGGCTCTTCTTCCTCCACATCCAATGCTCCTGGTGCTCCTCTGTGTGATCATCTCATTTCAGTGATCTAAGCCAGGTCTGATGTTTTTATTTCTTCTTCAAGAGCTGAGCTTTTCATGGCCTGTGAGACCTTCAATCACATTTTTCTTATCTTCATGTTTATATTTTTCTTTCCTTGTTCTGGGATTATGAGATGCACACACTGCATTTATTTTATGGATTCCCCAGGAAAAGGACTGTGTGCCATAGCTCCAGGAATTATTTCCACTAACAAACTACTTCTAATACATCCACACCCTCCATGTCCTCTGGTAATTTGGATCCTGAATGCTTTAAACCATTGTCACCATTATGGTTTGGCTGCAAAAATACAACTGATAGCACTGGAAGAGGATCTTCCTGGAAATCACACTTAGAGGAAAGAAACCAGCATTCAGAAACTGGCCTGTCTCTAGTTTTTAATGATCTAATCAAAGACAAATTGCTCCTTGACTGCTACATGTGGAAACCAAGATTAAAAATGGACAAAGACTGGAGAAATCAAAGAGGGACCAGACCCACAGAGATGTTTTAATTTCTTCTGAAATAAATGAGAGTGGAGCATTTAAATTACTTCATGGGTATGAATGACTAAATGGCTTTGGTCTGCACACTTTGAGAGGTCATTTTAAAAGGCATTTCCTCCCATTTTTGAGAGCTCTTTTGAAGTTCATTAAAGCTGAGAACTGCCACGAGAAAGATGATAAAACCACAGAATGGGTGAGGTTTGAAGGCACCACAGTGGGGTCATCTGGTCCCTCCTCCCTGCTCAAGCAGGGCCATCCCAGAGCACAGGGCACAGGATTGTGTCCAGAGAGTTCTGGAACATATCCAGGGAGGAAGATAAAAAAGGAAACCAAAATTTGATATATCTGATGAGGGTGAGGGTAGGTGTTCAAAAGTTTTGAGGAAGAAAAGTTACTTAAAAGAGAGCATTATTGGTTGTCAAAAATTAGCAGCAGTGTATGGAGCCTTTGAATCCCCCTCAGAAATAACTAATTTTGAGATTCTTTAGAATATTAGAAGTACTGCATTACAATGAAGTAGTGGAGCAGATTTGATGACACTGGCTCAGCCTTTTCCATAGTTAATAAGCAATAATCAAGGCCACGATTTTCAGTGGCGAGATGCTCTCTGCTCTCTCCCCATTTAACATCCACAGACAGACCATTTCCTCCATTCTCTATTGTTTTCCATATTTACAAAAAAACCCAAAAAACCCCAAAAAAAAACCAAAAAACAAAACAAACCAGAATTAGGCTCCATCTGCAGCTTGTGAGGCTGCAAAAGGCAAACAATTCCCCCCAGACTGAAAGCAATAATAGGTTGTTCTCCATGCAAATTGGGCAAAGCAAATGCTGGGTAATTGGCTAAAAACGAGACTCCATGATCTCTGTTCCAAACTGTCATTTAAGACAAACAAATGTATTTGCATGTGAGGAATTCTGCCAGGGTACAGCTGGAGGAATCTGAATAGCTGGGGTGTTGATTCAGGCTAAGACTGCACCGTGTGGGGTGGCTGGAGAATGGGGGATCAAAGAGAATTTTCTCCATAATTGTAGGGAATTGGGGAATGTCCCTTGGGAAGCAGAAAGCTCCTGTGCTTGTTGATACCTCCAGGAATGGTTATCCTGGGGCAGGCTAACAGAACATCTGGTGACATAACCTGGCTCTGATGACAGAGCAAACACTTAAGGAAGTTACAGAGTTGTATTTCCCTCATTATTCCCTCTTGGAGGCTGACTTGGGGCTTTCTTTGCTGTTGAGAGACTTTGGGGGAATGGCTTTAGGTTAAAAAAAGGATAAATTTATATTGGATATATGTATCAGAATAAATCCTGTCACCTTCTGACCTGGAGAACCATCAGGGGAAAGACTGGTAGAGACAGAGGCTAAATGAGTTACATGGAATCATGGAATGATTTTAGTTGGAAGAGATCTTAAAGATCATCTCTTTCCACCTCCTGACATGGGCAGGGACACCTTCCACTATCCCAGGTTGCTCCAAGCCCCGTCCAACCTGGCCTTGAAGACTTTCAGGGATGAGGTATCCACAACTTCTCAGGGCAATCTATCTCAGGGCCTCACCATCCTCACAGGGAAGAATTTATCCTAATATCTAATCATAATCATAACTCACAATCTAAATAATTCATAACCTAGCACTCACTCCCCATTGCAATTCAAACCTTCCCAGTTTCTTCTAATGAAGACAGTTCCCAAAAGAATGATAACTGGGGGAGCAAAGCCCAGTGATGAGCAACTGAGCATCAGATGTAAATAAAGTCCCCTCAGGAATGCACATCCTGCCCATCTCCAGGGACACGGTGCTGTAAACACGGCAGGACATTTATCATGCCATGGGTAAGGCAGGCTGACCCCAATCTTAATTGGATCTAGGCTGACAAAGCCTCTGGCAGCTCCTGGGAAACAATAGTGGGATAACTGGGGAACGTGCATGGAATGTGCTGCTGTGTTAGCAGCAGGCAGCTGCGACCCACAAATCCACAAATCCTCCTTGCAGGAGGAGGAGCCAGCTCAGGTTTACAGCACCTGGCAGTCACAGGTGTGGAGTTCTGCAGAGAGGGCAGGGCAGGTGATGGAAAACTAAAGGTGTTCTCATTCTTCCATGGAACAGCCTAGAAAGATTGTTCCAGCAGAATGAAAGCTTTCATTTAAACAGAGTCATGGAATCATGGAATCACAGAGTTCTTCAGGTCAGAATAGACCTCTAAGTTCATCAAGCCCAGCTGTCAACCCAGCACACTGCATTGACCACAAACTTTGTCCTCAAGTGCCACATCCACACTTCCAGGGTTGGTGACTCCACCACCTCCTTGGGCAGCTGTTCCTGTACTTCACATCCTTTCCATGAAGAAATTTTTCCTAATATCCAGTCTAAACCTCCCCTGTTGTAGCTTGGGGCCAGCTCCTCTTGCATTTTTTTTTACAGAATCACAGAATTAGGGTTGGAAAAGACCTCTAGAGATCATCCAGTCCAACCCTACTGCCCAAGGCAGGGTCACCTGGAGCAGGTGACACAGGAACACACCCAGGTGGGTTTGGAATGTCTCCAGAGAGGAGAATCCATAACCTGCCTGGGCTGCTGTTCCAGGGCTCTGCCACCCTGCATGGAAAGAAGTTCTTCCTCAGGTTGAGGTGGAATTTGGGTTTTAGTTTATGGCTGTTGCTTGCTCCTTGTCCTGTTTCAGGGCTCTGCTGTCAAGAGTTTGGCACCATCCTCTTGGCATCCTCTTTATTTGCAAGAAGAGAGCATTAGTATTAAATTATATATAGTTAGTTAGTTAGTTAGTTTGTTTGTTTTGTTTTGTTTTGTTTTGTTTTTCTGCCAGAAACCAGGGTCCAAATATTAAAGCTCTGCATGATCTTAGCCCAGCACACAAGGCACTGTGGGCTTACAGGGCTAAAATATCCAAGGAAACTTTGTTGGTAGAAGAGTGCAAAGACAAGACATTCCTTTTAGGCCCGGGACTGAAAAATAAAAAGTGCTTTGAATCAAGAGTGAAGAATAAAGAGTCCACTTTCTTAATCCCTGTGGTGAAGAATATCTCAGCAAGCAGCTCATGGAGATGCCCTGGACAGCAGCATGGAGATGACAAGAAATGCAGGCTTATGTAGGAAACAATTTGATTTTCTGTCCTGCTAAGAGAGAGCATTTTTAATTATCATTCTTCCCATACCTGTCTGTCATTTTACCCTTTTCAACCCATTCTCCCAGTGCTGGTTCCTGACAGCTCTGACCTTTTGTAGCAACTCAAGCACACAAGGGTGGGCCTGACAATATGAAAAGATAAAATCAGAGTTGGATTTAAGTGTAAGGATCACTCCTTAATATACAGCCATGTTTTGCTCTTTTAATCATCATATCTAATAAAATAAAATTTTAAAAAAGCTTGGACTAAATACATATTTGAAAAAGCAGTTAAATAAAATGAAGTGTGTGCATGTGTATATGTGAGTGTAGACGAAGTTTCAAGAAATAAATAACAAACATTCACAAAAATAAATATTTAGGTAAAATAATGCAGACCCTGCCAGCACAAATCAGAAATGTGTCAGAAAAACACCTTCACTGACCCCTATCCCAGACCAGCTCCAGAGTTTTGAGCCTGCTCAAGTGATACAAGGTTTATAACAGATTTCTGGTCTTAACTTTCAGAAATTGATTTTATTCCTCTTTTTCTCCCCATCATTCTGACATCTCTGCTCCTTAGTAAAGCTCCAGAACTCAGGCTATAGCAGTGTTTGCACTTTCACCTGTCCATTCAACATGCAAACATAAAAAACTCCCATAATTGTGTTTCATATAATCACACCTAATGAAAGTAATCAAATAAATGGGCTACTCACATTGACCTCTCTCTTTGTCCCCATTTAGCTGTGAATAATACCTGTGGATCCCTTGGGATTTTGTCCTTTAAAGACACAAGGAGTAATAAAACTTCATGCCCAGGGAGATTGTTCTGCCTCAGCCTTTTGGCTGTTGGAAGTTCTCCAGTGCAAGAGAAGTGTCTCAGTTTTTGGGGTTCCAAAAAGATGACATCTCTGTGATAACAGAACAACCTCAGCACCACGAGGAGGTGAGGGACATTATCCATATGGAAAGAGCTATAATTAGGGCAGACTTAAAGATTTGGGAGCGATTCATTGCTAAGGCTGAATATTAAATCTTCACAGAAGCTTCACAGAAGCAGCAGGAGTTTTATAGAGAAGATGCAAATTAAAGCTGTGAGTCTACTCCAAAATCCAGACCTGTCTATCATCCAACCCTCAATCATTTAAAGAGTTTCTATGAGCCCCAGGAATTAGGATCATGAAATTGGAGCTATTGGAGGTTCAGAACAGGATCCTTTTCAGGAGTCAAAATCTGGTTTATGCTGCAGGAACCTTAAGATCCAGAAATATTTTACTGTCTGTTCCATCAGCAGTTATTGCTGATATAACACATCTACAAACTGTCCCAAATGTGTGTGGTCATGGCTTGCAGCTGATTTAAGCCAGGTTTAAGTTCGGGCTTCATCATGGACAAATATTTTGATATTTCTGGTTACTGATGTCAAGGAGTTCATGCAACACAGAAATTCCCCATTCCCCATTTAAAGCTGTTGACTACAGCAAAACAGGGAGCTGAAATGGCATTCCTAAAGGTCTCAGACATTTCCTTGACCCAGGAACTCTCTAAAACATATCTCATACCCAAATTTATCTTATAATAAATAAGGGAAATCATGAAGATACAGAAGAGAATCATGAAGATGTTGGACAAACTTCTCTGGCTGCAGCCCGAGGACTTCTGGAAAGCCTGAAGGAAACATTTGTGAGGAAATGTGGCCATAGAGAACCACTCGTTTTCCAGGAAAACAGACACCAGGAAAAGCATTGGCATGAAGCTGTTTGCTCTGCCTGGTGAAGGTGATAAATCAGACAAGAGACCAAAGAATAAAATGGGAATTGTGTCACTTCTCATGCCAAGAAAACGAGTAAACCCAAGCTCTTGGTGTGTTTAAATCACAGCATTCCCAAGCAGAGCCCAGGATTAACTGTCCCCTTGCAAATCTTCACTAAAGCAACCACATCATCCCTTCACCACTTCATTTTAAAGATCTTTTCTCCTCTACAGCCGAGGGTCAAAAATTAGCCAAGGAAAATTAAATTTCCAGAACACTGTTCTTTTATTTTGTGGGAGAAGCTGTGGATGGAGCTGCTGGAGGCCATGGCTGAGTCACATCTCACAGGGCTGGAGCCTCCTCTTCCTTTTGTCCCCCTGTAGAACAGGGTGGAGAGGGTGCCCTGTTCCAGACCAGGTTCATGGAGACCTGAGCAAGGTGGTGCTGGAAATAGGAAATTGATGTGCCTTAAGGCCCTTTCCAAGCCAACCCAGAGCATTGTAGGATCCTATGGAATGAAGGGGGAGGTGAGGAGAACATCTGTCCTGGATATTGCAGTTATAAATCAAACCTGTCCTTGAAACTGCATCTAAAATTTCGATTATAAGCATCAAAGCCAATGCTACAGGCCCAAAACCTGGAGCTCTTTAAATGACCAGTTGCTGAGCTCATTAAACTCATTGTTGAAACCCAGATTTGTGGATAACTGAGCAGATGCAGGAGCAGAGGATTCAGGATCACAAATCACAGAATCATGGAATGGTTTGGGTTGGAAGGGACCTCAATGATCAACTCATCCAAACCCCTGCCATGGGCAGGGACACCTTCCACCATCCCCAGCTGTTCCAAGCCCCATCCAACCTGGCCTTGGACACTTCCAGGGATCCGGGGCAGCCACAGCTTCTCTGGGCACCCTGTGCCAG
The DNA here is from genome assembly GCA_037013685.1 of Acridotheres tristis. Lineage (NCBI taxonomy): Eukaryota > Metazoa > Chordata > Aves > Passeriformes > Sturnidae > Acridotheres > Acridotheres tristis. Next base: position 147,891,677 of record CM072886.1, on the reverse strand, counting down.
GGCGTCCCCACCCTCACAGGGAGGAATGTCTCCCTAATATCCATTCTAAATCAGGTCTACAGCTTAAAACCATTCCCCCTTGTCCTGTCACTCCATATCCATGTCCAAAGTCCCTCTTCTGCTCTCTTGGAGCCCCTTTAGGTACTGGGAGGGCCTCTAAGGTCTTCATGGAGCTTTTTTCTGAGAGAAAAATTGACTATGTAAGGTTTTTGGAGGCAGACAGAAATATCTGCGCAGCATCCTCTGCTAGGATGGACAGGGAGAAAATCACTTTATTTATGGACAGGAGTTCACTGAACCAGGCTGTGAACTGACTATGTGTGAGGTGTGGACTGTGAGACCTGGAGTAACTTCATCCCAAGAATCCCAGTGTTGTTTCATGCTGCAGAGCTGGAGGGATAATGGGAATTATCTTTGCCTATGTAATGGGATTTAATACATTAAGAAATCTGTCCTATCTTAAGTTCTTTGCAAAAGCTAAAAGACTGTGAGAATTGGGGTGGGTGACAGATGCAGCATGTAGGGATGAATTTAATTTAGAGCCCAATTGAATCCAAAATTTCCCTCTGCTTTTTAAGCTGCTCATTCCAGTGCTCCAGGTCCTGCAGGTAAAAAGGCCACTGAAAGCTCTCTCTTCTCACCTTGTTTCAGCAGCCACCAAAATAATGGAGGGACATGGGAACAGCCATCCATAAATAGCAGGAATTAGAGCCAGGAATGGTGGCAGCAATGCCACTGACTCCAATTCATGGTTCCCAGAGGATTATTCCAACAGCTTCTTGTATGACCTGGCTTCTCTTTGTGCAAATGACTCAGCCCAAGAGGACGTTTTAAGTGACATTTATTATTTACATTTTTATAATGCCTTTGGAGATTACTTCCCTTTCCCCTGTGCCCCCAAATCTTTCTTTTCATTTCTGCTCCAGCTTTCTCACTGTGCTGCATCATCACGACTGCAAGAGGCAGAGCTGAGGAATAAACAGTGTTTTGAGCACTGCAGGAGGAAAATAAATGCAATGCAACAGCTCATCTGTTGAAATTTTAGCCATAACTGGGTGCACTAAAATCTGCTCATTGTTTGTCAGGGAAGCAGTTTGTATTTCCATGTACAATTTCCTCCCAAAGGGCTTTGTAGTAAAGATGATTCAGCAGGCAGAGCTCTTCCCTTGTTCAGTCACGATGAAATCACATTTTGCTGTGTTTTCATGGGAACGTAAGACCAAGTGCGCAGCCACAGTTTGCCTTTTTTTGGTTTTGGGTTTGTTTTTTTGTCCTGCAACTCACAATTCCTGTTGCTCTCTCACTGTTCTTGTCTTCATTTTAGCCCAGAGGTGGCTGCTATGAGGGGTAAGAGCACACAGATGAGGAAGAGCAAAATTATTTAAGAGTAATTCTCAATTACCACTGAATGCAAAATGTTTTTTTCCATGCTGTGAAGCACATCAATAGGATGCCTCCAAATCTTCCTGTCCTTTCCAGGGATTTCTATGCATTTCATTGCTCTTGAGTGAGAAGAAACAAACTCCTTCTCTGCTTGGAAAGTGGAGAAGACACTTCAAGCAAATTTGAAGTCTTTTCTTGACCCAAAGAAGAGATTTTGGCCAAGGCAAACATTCCCTGGGGTCATACTGGGAGATGAAAAGGAGCTTTCTTCCTTTCTTTCCTTATTTACAGTGACATGGTGATGCCCTTTGCTCCTACAGAGCTCACCTGACCATCCAAGGCTCTGACATCTTCCTTATGAATCTTCCTCAGCACTCCTGAAGAGCAGCTGAGATAACTCATATGAGCAAAGGAGATCTCACTGCCAGTGATGGATGAGCTAACTCCACATATCCACATATTTTAATAGGGAGTCGCCATGAAATTACTTGTCTGAGTATGTTCCTCATCCATAAGGAGTGGAAAATGTTATTTATAAAATGTATAAAATAGTCAGTTTTCCCTGTATTGATGTCTGAACTGATCAATTGATCCATAATGAGAATCATGGGATGGTTTGGGTTGGAAGGGACTTTAAAGATCATCCAGTTCCATCCCCTGATGCAGGCAGGGACACCTTCCACTGTCCCCGGTTGCTCCAAGCCCTGTCCAACCTGGTCTTGAACACTTCCAGGGATGGGGCATTCACATTCACTCTCGCTTTCAGGAATGCTGTGTGTGTCTGGGTGTGATATGTAAAGATTACACATTTTTAAGGATAATCTACTGCAAATCTGCAGCACTTTTATCCAAAAGTGCTGATTAACTCTCTCACTTTGTCCTTTTTGCCCTTCCCTTATAGAAGATATTCAGGGATGGGTTGTCACATTAGGACAATAGGAGAGAGCAGTTTTCATTTCCAGCTGCAAAAGAAAGGGGAAAAGAAAGAGGTGAAGAATTTATGACAGATAGATTTGGCATTTCATCCCAAACCATTCCAGAGCTGAGGACGGATTGCAGTGAGGAAATCCTGACCCCTTGACATCAGCAGAGACTGTGCTGTTGGTTTTCCTTTGAGTTTGCACAGACAACTTTGGGTTGTGATCAAAAAACTTTCTTTTTCCCACTCAAATGGACAGGACAAGGGGAAATGGCTCAGGCTACACTGGGGGAGGATCACATTTGATATTAGGAAAAATTTCTTCACTGGAAGAGTGGTTAAACACCAGAACAGGCTGCCCAGGGAAGGGATGGAGTCACCATCCCTGGGAGTGTTCAAAAACGAGTGGATGTGGCACTTGGTGATATGGTTTAGTGGGCATGGGAATATTGGGTTAATGGATGGACTTGATGATCTTGGAGGTCTTTTCCAGTCTTAATGATTTGTTGGTTTTAAACGAGTCCCCTGTTTTCACAATTCCAAATCTGTGCTCACCTGTTGATCTCTGCTCCCTGCCCAGCCCAGGACAGAGGTACAGGAGGTGCTGTGATATTTTGGGTTTGTAGGTGGTGAATTGCCAGTGGCCTTTGCTCACAGAGCAGGGCAGGAACCTGGGATGAAAATTCTGTGCTCTGAGAAAGGCACTGACAATGCACTTTTCCCCTTTGCCAACAAATGAATGGGACATTGCAGCGTGCAAGATACTCCAAATTCAGGATTCTGCTGTTCTGGGCATGTTCAACATCTTCCCCTGAAGAATACTTAACTCCTGGAGGGAACAAATCCTGTCTGGAGAGACCTGAAGGGCAAGAGGTGTCTCTTTGGTGTTGAGATGGGTTTTGCTGCAAGTGAGAAGGGACTGTCTCAGCAGGGACACAGCTGGGAGGCAGTGTGAGCATGTGGCTGCTACCCCACAGCAGGAAAAATTGTCTGTGACTTCTCTGATGCTTTCTTGAAAGGAATGATTTTGTTGCTGTTTGGAAGGAAATCAAAAAACTGCCAGATCCAAAGGAAATGTTTCAAGTCACTCAATGCTTTGAACTGGGGAAATGTTTCAATGGAGCTTTTTTTCCTTTGTGTAAAATGAAGAAAATTTAGAAATGAGAGTCTGCTTCAAATGCTAAATATCTGTGTTTCATACAGGGGAAAATGAGAGAATTATTATCCTGCCTTTTCAGTTCCCTCCACTACTCCCCTGCACTGAAACCTCAAATGCCCTCCAGGCTCTTTGTTCATTTATAAACCCCAGGAAATTGTCACCAGGTTAAGAAGGAAACTTGTCAAGGAAATACGAGGATATTTGAAAACTCAGAATCAGTAGCTCAGAATCTGTTCTCATCTACCCATGGACTGTTCTCATTCACCAATATCACCAAGGCATCACCAGCCTGACACAGGAGATTTAGTAAAAATTATTTGGAAGCTGCCTGGGCTGGCATGAGATGGAAACACAAATTCTCTGGGAATTAGTGCTGACTACTGCAAAGTACCACTGTCGTCGTGATCCTGCAGCCCCGTGTGAAGGCACTGATAGAAAGGTAATAATAGCACTTGGAAAATGATAAGTGGCACATTAAACTCTGCTCCAGTTGCTCAGCTCCCAGCGATAACAAGCGTTCAGCAACAAATATTAGTTATAAAGATGCAGCACAACGTGTGCCAGGAAATTACAGGCAGGAAAAAAAAAATCAATCACCTCAAAGGATGTGGATGCAGCACAAATCTGAGCTCAGAAAGTCAGAACTTCTGGGTTTGTGCCTGAAATATCCTGGCAGAAGATAAAGGTCTTATCACTTTGCTTAAATGAAAAGTGCAACTTTTTAAGAACAGAGTTCCGAACCTGTGGAAGAAATGCCAGCATTAATTTTTGAATGAAGGATTTCAGTATTCCCTCTTCTGAAAACTTAAGGAAGATGGAGACATAGTGTGATGAAAGAGAAACTTAAGGAAGATGGAGACATTGTGTGGTGGAAGAGATGGAATAATTCCCTGATTTGAGATTCAGACCCTTGCCCTGTTGGTGATGTTTGTAGAGATCATACTTAACGCAAGATGAATAAAAGAAAAATTTCCAGCTCTCCTGGACTCTGCTGAATGACTCAATAACCTCCATGTGAATTTATAATTTGCTGCTGCTTTTCAAAATGCCAAACACAAAGTGAGCAGGAGGAAGACTCGGAGGGGCAGTTAGCGAGGGGAATGGGTTATTGGGGAAGATGATTGAAGAATCCCATTGTGCTTGAGTTTTCCTGACATTTCCTTTGCAGGGAAGGCAGGCTGAGATCAGCATTTCCCCTCTTCTTGTAGTGTCTTATCTCTGCAGCCATGTGTTCCTGGGCTGTGTTAATGAGTGTGATATATAATACATTTCACACCGAGCCTGATTTACAAAGGATGGGGTGAAAAACCTGCCATTCCGATGGGATGGGAATCTTAATGGAGCAGAATTTTCTGCAAATGCTACAGAGTTGTAAATAATGGAGGAAGGATAAGAATAGACAAGTCAAGTCAATACCTGAGCTGCATCTTAATTGCTCTGCTCGGTACAAAAAAAAGTAGCAACACATGTTGCTTATGGTGAGCTCAGCTGGGTGGATTTTTATGGGCTTAGTTCAATTTGTGTGGCCTGCAGTTGTTATCAATCATAAAATCACTGAATAATGGAATGGTTTGGGTTGGAAGGGACATTAAAGATAATCTCATTCCCTCTGTCATGGGCAGGGACACCTTCCTCTAGACCAGGTTGCTCCAAGCCTCATCCAAACTGGCCTTGGACACTTCCAGGGATGGGAGTACATTTGTAAGGTCTTGCACCTGGGAAAACATAAACCCGGAGTGCAGCATGGGCTGGGATCTACCCAGCTGTGCATCAGCTCTGTGAAAAGGCACCTGCAGATCCTGGTGGACATTGAGCTCGATGTGAATGAGCAGAGTCCTGCCATGCACAAAAAAAGCCAACAGGATGCTGGGTGGCATCAACAAAGCCATCACTAGCAGAGATAAATGTCATTATCCCACTCAACTCAGAGACTGCAAGGCCACACCTGGAATATTGTGCCCAGTTTTGGTCCCCACCATACAAAAAGTTGTGGAGAGACTGGAGGAGCTCCACAAAAAATGATCAAAAAAAAAGATCAAAATTACATGAGAAAAGGCTGAGATGAACAAACTGTGCTTGTTCATTATTGAGAAAAGAAGGCTCAGGGGAGACCTTATCACCCATTCCAGTATTTAAAGGGTGGCTGAAAGGAAGATGGAGATTCTCTTTTTTATGAGTTGTCACATGGAAAAGAGGAGGGGTATTGGGTACAAGTTACTCCAGGGGAGATTCTGATGGGACACAGGAAGGAAGTTGTTCACAGTAAGAAAAAATGAGGCATAGAAGGATCTCCCCAAGGAAGTGGTGGATTCCCCAGCACTGGGCAATATTAGGATTCATCTGGATAAGTTGCTGGACCATTCTGTCCAGACTTTGCTTTGGCCAAAAAAAGCTGGACCAGATCCTTGAGACTCCTTCCAACCTAGTATTCCATGATTCCATGATTGAAAAGTAGGCTTCCCTGAGCAGAACAAAGAAGAACTGTTGGAATGAGTTCAGTGGTGTCAATGAAGGTGTCCAAGACCTAGAGAACCTCTGATCTGGAGCCAGGCCAGGAGATCTGAGAATGTCCAGCCTGGAGAAGAGAAAGCCCCAGGGAGAGCTCAGAGCCCATTTCAGTGCCTAAAGGGGCTCCACAGGGGCTGGAGAGGGAACTCTGACTTGATCACAAGGACATGTAATGACAGGACAAGGGGAAATGACTTTAAAATGCCAGCAGGATAGGTTAGGTATTGGGAAGAAATATTTCCCTGGGAGAGTGGAGAGGCCTTGGCACAGGGTGCTCCATCCCTGGCAGTGTTCAAGGCCGGGTTGGATGGGGCTTGGAGAAACCTGGTCTGGTGGAAGGTGTCTCTGTCCATGGCAGGGAGTGGAACTGGATGATCTTTAAGGTTCCTTTCATCCCAAACCATTCTGTGATTCTCTGGTTCAGTGAAATGGAGATGAAAACAAGTGGTGGCCACTAAAATCTGAAATGCTCCTTCTTGCCATGATTCATGAACTGACTTCCTATGACAAAACACTGTCCAGACACTGAGTAAAAAAAAAAGACTTTATTTTTCTGAGAGTTATCCTTGGAAGCCCAGAGGCCAAGCTTTCCACGGACTTGTGCCTCAGGTGATTATGTCAGACTCCTTCCTGCTGCACCCAGGACACTTCTTTCAAGATTGTTACAATACAATATTCCTAAATATAGATCCTAAATGGATGTGCCTCGGTCCTGATGTTTACTAAACATCCACTGTCTCCCAGTGGTCGGTTTTCTCTGAAGCAGAAACTTAGAATTATGCACAGTGAGTATCTGAATTCAAAAAGAGAAAAAGAATTGGTTGGCTTCAGCTTGATGGGTACAAAACTGAAAGTCAAGGTGGTTCAGTTTGGGGATTTACTTTCATGTTTTCTTCACTTGTAATTGTATGTTTTGCTTCACTTTCAGGTTGTTAAAGTATTTCAGAAAAGCCTTTTCCAGCTAGAGGCTGGAAACAAAAAAAACCTTGTATTTTTTGAAATCAAAGTGTTTTTCTTCCACAGGATTTATTAGATATTTTAAAAATGTTTCAACAGGAAATCAATACCACAGAGGGCATAACTTAATGTATTTACTGATTGAAGGGAATGACCAACTGAAATCAATTGACACCATTTAAAGGATAATTTTGATCCCTTTGGAAGTCCATCTTCTCTTCTCTTCTCTTCTCTTCTCTTCTCTTCTCTTCTCTTCTCTTCTCTTCTCTTCTCTTCTCTTCTCTTCTCTTCTCTTCTCTTCTCTTCTCTTCTCTTCTCTTCTCTTTCTTTCCCCTTTTTAAAAAACAAATAAATAGGGGGAAAAAACCCACCAAATAACCCCCAAAGAAACAACTCTGTAAGTCCATTCAGATATATCCTGGAAGAATTTGTTGGTATGTTGAAAGTTAAGACTTTGCCTGGTCATCTTTTATTGGCAAAGAAAGCTCAGTAAAAATAATCCAGACTCTCCAGGTCACCCTCAGAACATTTTTAGGCCCACTAACATTGGTCATTTGCAAATCCTATGGATCCCTTACACAGGACCAAATTAAGTTTTAGCTTAATGAGGCAGAAGATTTGATGAAAAAGGAAAAATACTTCTTTGAGCTTCTCCTTAGGTGTATGAACTTCCTACACTTGCCAGGAATCACCATCTCCTGCATGAAAAATATTTTTGATTAAAAAATCCCAAAAAACCCCAAGAAAAATCCCAAACAAAAACAATTTAAAAAAACCCCAGAAAACAACAAACAAACAAACAAACAAACAAAAACATAATAAAAAGTTTTTACAACATGAAAGCCACCAGAGCTATACAACATATTTTAAACAACTTTTTTTTCTTTAAATTAAACACACATTAAACTTTTTTTAGTATTTAAGGGAGTTTCTTTTAATGCTCTTTCTTTCAGAGCTCTTTGCTGGTAAGCACATGTTAAAATAATCTTCTCCCTTGTGTAACCCAGCAATAAAATACTGGAGAATAAGCTGATAAATCTTAATGCATCCAGAAAAATACCAGGGCCCTGACAGAACAAAGGGATGAAAAAAACCCCAAAACAAACAAGAAAAAAAGAGAATGAGAGGGAGAAAAAAGACTAAAAGATTTTATCGGATTGATTTTTTATTAAGGACCCCTATGCTGTAATTCAGAAAATGATGATATTTTTTTCCTGAATCTTGATGTGCTACTGCAATTTCTTCGGGGCATGATGGGCAGCTGGGAAAAGGGGCTCAGGAAGGGAGTCCTAAGTTACAGGGAAGTATTTTGCTAAGGTGACAATTGACAGGGAACAGGAGGAGCTGATGTTTAACCACCATCTGTATTGGCAACTGAGGCGTTCCTCAGTGTCTCCTCATCCAGAAGATTCACTCCAATGCCACACGGGGCTCGACAAGATTGCAAAGCACAGGAAGCTCAGGAAGAAATCCTATCCTGGTGCACTGGAGTGGGACCTGCAGGATGAATAAACAACTTATTCCTTCTGCCTGATCTAACATTAACCTGCAGTGCTGGATGGACACATCTTCATACCTTGAAATCAGGATCAAGAGCTAACAGAATAAATTTCTGCTGATTTAAGGCACCATTTATCCCACATCATGGTATAAAATGCAGCTCTTTTGTGTAGATAGAGCACAGTGCTGGTGACCTGAAAGACGAAATTCCCAGTTAGATTCCCACAAGTATCATGGGGAAGATATGGAGCAGCACATCTGCTACAGAAACATTGAATCCTAGGATCGTTTAGGTTGGGAAAGAGCTCCAGGAACATCAAGTCCAGCCTTTGGTTGAATATCTCCATACCCACTAACCCATATCACCAAGTGCCACATCTACTTCCTTTTCCAACACTTCCCGGGACGGTGACTCCATCACTTCCCTGGAACTCCACCCAGGGCAGCCTGGAATTGCACATCCAAAAATCCAGAGCCAAAACCAAACCAAGCACAGGTCACATTTTTCACTGCAGAAATTACCAGAAGCTCATCAGTGGATTGCTCCCTGGCATCAGTTTTAAGTGGGAAGATACAGTCCTGGCTGATCCCTCTGGAAGTGTCAGAGCCAGCTGAAATGCCCTTGTTTTGTTGGAAAGCATCCCTGGAAAATATGTGTTTCATAGAATTATGGAATGTTTTGGGCTGGAAGGAATCTGTTTAGGGGCCCTGAGCAACCTGGTCTAGTGGGAGGTGTCCCTTGGGAGGAGTTTGGAACCTGATGATCTTTAAGGTCCCTCCCAACCCAAACCATTCTGTGATTCTTCAATAATTTGCAGTCTTCTGAACCAACCTGATCAATACCCAGTTAATGAAAAGCACAAAGACAACTGATCACAGGGAAATTAGAAAGCAGGACTGGACTAATTTAATCCCAATTTATGGAATTGCAGTTTGTCTTCCTACAACCTGGTCACCCCTTGTTGAGTGCATAAAGAGAAAAGGGAGCATATGATAAATGATTTAAATGATTTATTTTGGGTATCTGTGTTAAGATGTTCCAAACTCCATTGCTGAGGTTTTCTAGCTCTCCATGGACTCCAAACTACCACAGTAGTTTGTAGACACAGTAGACACAGCTGAGGTGTCTGTGTCCTATCCAATAAAGTGTTCTGCTTAAAATCTCAAGTCTGGGATTACAGAACTATCACAAAAGTGAAAATTTTCCAAAAGTTCTGCTCAAACAACCTTTGTGCCAGCCCAGAATCCCGTCCCACCACCTGGGCTCTGATTTAAATCAAGCAAGAGGTTTTCCATTGCTCTGGAAGATGCTGTTTGTGTTTGTATTTACAACTCACTTGCCTTGGAATCCTCAGAGGAAACGTTTCTGTTGGTTTTCCTTTCATATCTGGCTGGTGGGGCTGGGTGGTTTATTGCAGCATGAGTAATTATACCAGGGACTTCATACATGAAAAATTAATGAAAGGGGAAACTGATTAATTTGTCTGATCTACACATGAAAATACAGAAAGAAACCCCCCCAATAAGGCAAAAAGTTCTGTTTAAAGCTGTTGGGAAGGTGATGCCTTCATCAAGGGAGCTGTAATTGAGCATTGTAGGGACAGTTTCATTCCTTGATTCCCTGCAGCAACTTCCCATTCCACCCTCTTTACTTCACCCATTCTCATCCACAGCCCTATCCCTGGAATAATCCAAGGCCAGGTTGGAGAGGGATTGGAACAACCTGGTCTAGTGGAAGGTGTTGGAATAAGATCTTTAAGGTCCCTTCCAACCCAAAATTTTAAAATTCTACGACTTTTAACATTGGTTTCCTCTGGGTTTTGCGTGGACCAAATGAAACCCATAATGTGTGCAGATAAATGTACCACTAACCCAGGGCTAAGATATCACCCAGCTCTTTATTAAAACCATTTTTCTATTTAAATCCTCCAAAGGGAACTGAGAGAGAAGGAAGATGCTCTTGTGGCCCATAAGCCAGCCTGGAGAGACTTTCCCTGCTCTGCTGCCCACAGTGACCAAATATAAATGTGTAAAAGTTCATCTTTGATCAGAGTGCAGAGAAATAAAACTCCTGGAGCCAGGCACAGCTTCCAGAGCAGTGGATGGAGGCCAACAGCCCAATTCCTCTTGGAAAACCCAAACTTACCTGGGGGCTTAAGTGCATTGACCTCTGCATCTGGAATTTTTTAAAGCACAACATAAATTACATCATTTTGATTGAACCAAAACAGAGATTTGAGCAAGCCCTGGGATATTTTGATTGTCTGTAGTCTTTAGTGAATTAGAAAAACAGATGTTTAGTAGATTTTGGGGTCACTGCAGTCAACAGCTTCTTTGTACTTTCTCTGTTAATCTGATTCCTAAAAAAAAGGGACTTATTATTTTGTTCATAAAATCCAAACAGGCACCACCTGTGTGGATCCAGGACTAGATATAGGGAGTTGGACCCATTTGATAAAGCAAGGAAAAAGCATTTTTGCCAATAATATTGCCAATGTGGAAAGGCTGGCTTTAAATCAGGTATTGCAGAGGATGGAGGTATCAGCTGATGGTTAATTCAGGGAATTGGACATTAGGGTGGGAAGTATTTAGGGGAATGCTGAGACAAAGTCCTCAGGAAGGGTGAAAATGGGTGAGAAAACGATCCCCTTCCCACATTTGTGCTCAAATGTCTGGAAAACAGAGAGAGAGATCTGCTGCACAGAATCCTGGAAATGATGGAGATAAAGTGGAACACAGGTGTGCAATGAATGAAAAGGCAGATAGGTTAGACCAGTCTTCCACTTGTTCAGGAATCTGTTTTCTACTCAAAAAAAATTGCTGCTAGGGAGGATTTTTCTCGTCCTACTCTGCAGGGTCAAGGAAACACCATCAGAATACTTTGTTTCAGGGGAGAGTGAGCATGGAATGTGTGTTTTTAGAGTAATTTCCAAGCACAGACAGAAGAATATGACTGGAACAGCACAGGAAAACCAACCTCGGGAAAATCCCTTCTGTTATTGGAGATTTTCTTGTTTTCTCGTGAAAAAGAGGAAAGAAAGAGGAAGAAGGAGTGAGAGGTGCAGTGGGGAAACAAATAAAAGCCATAGTGGAAAAGAATAGAGGTTGAGAAAAGAGGGATAAAAGGGGATGGGACACAAAAACAAAACATCCAGAAAAAAAGAAGAAGGAAGATGTGGATTGCTAAATGAGAAATAACCAGATCTGCAGTGCTGGCTGGATGTGCAAGAGCTCATCCAAGAGCAAGGGAGGGAAAGGGAGATGGGAAAAGAGAGAAAGAGGGAGAAATTAAAGCAGCAGCAAGCGAAAAAAATAATCAAAGATAAATAAAGCCGACACAAAAAAACGACTTTCATTTTCTCTTGCTGACACTCCAAAGTGAGCCGTAGGAGCAGAGATTTTAATTTGCCTCCTCCCCACAGCCTCAGCCCCGCTGCTTCATCCGAGCCGGGGAAACCTCCAGCACCAATTTATATGCTAATGGGTTTCGTTTGTAAATCAAGGCAGGCTCCGGCAGTGCCTCCCCACACCCCAAATTCACTGGTGCGAAATTCTGTCCATCTCCACAGGGCTGGGAATTGCCCGACTCGGAGACACAAAAGACATCAAATCCTAAATAATTGGATCATTGATGGAGTTCATCCCCATGGATTAAGTTGTTGTTTCATCTCAGCCCCTCACCTGCTCAGTAGGAGCCTTTCTAAGAAGTTTTATAATTAGTCAAGCCTGGGAGAGAAAAAGAAAGTTCCCCTCCTTTTTTTTCCCTCTCTGAGCTCTTCTTGGAAAGACAAGGAAATGGCACCACTTACATCCTATTTTCACTTTTGGAAGATTCTGTGAGTACCTGAACAGGGCAAGTCTGCTATGAGCCTGCCCATATCCAGGATGGGAATCAAAAGGAATTATGAAGGTCCTGGCTTATTTCCTGTCTCCTGCTGGAAGACTCCTGAGGGATCAAAGCAAAAAAAAAAAATCCTGATCTCCCGAAGGAAAGATGTCTCTGAAAGCTTTGAAAGATCAAGAAATCTGTTTTCTCAGCAGAATTAGAATTGTGCTTAATTCACTTCCAGGTTAAAATTAGATTTTTTGATCCCTTGTGTTCCCAGTGACAGATTGTGAAGGGAGGGAGGGAACAGCAAAAGTAAACAAGAATTCTTAACCTGGAGGATGCTCGTGGTGTAAAAGTCCTTGATTATAAAGACAGAAATTCAGGGTGGAAGTTCAGATGTGGTTTCTAAGTGGCAGAGTGGTAGTTCCAGTCTGGGGACTGAAACTGGAACCTCTCACTACACGGTGCTGCCCCAGGATTACGAATTCAGATAGAAAGGAACATGAATTTGGGTCTTCTCCTCTGGATTCTCTGCAGAGAACACACTGGCTCAGTTATTTGAACAGAAAGTCCCTCCCTTGCCAAACAACCTCTGACAATCACTGCTTTCCACAGGCCAGTGGAAACAGCTCAGTTTGGTATGCACAAGTTGTTATTTGGAGTAATTAACACCAGTCCTCAACACTACAGGACTCCCAGACAAGTTTCCAGCAGTCAATACCAAAAAAGGGGGAAGTTACAGAGCAGTCATGCACTTCTACCTTTAAAAGCAGCCCCTTCTTTGGGGAAGATTTTCTTTCCATATCTTTTTGCCCAGGATTCTTTCTTACTGCCAGCTTTTGTGGTTTATGGCACTCAAAGGATTCACCAGTATGAGCTAAAGACAGGAGAAACCCACTGCTGAGCCTAGGCTGCACCCACTGGTTCTAAAGATGTCTTTTGGGTGAATTTTCTTCTTTTGAACACAGAAACTTTAAGAAATCCTGCATTAACAGCAATGGATATCAATAACAAAAGACATTCACATCTCCCAGGCTGCAGGTCAGGGTTGCCATGCCCTGATCCCACAGTGTCCTGTCTCTTTATGGGAAGTCATTCCTAATGATTTCCAATGCTGATTTGCTTTATTATTTCTATCTTGAGCCTCTGTTGATGCAGTTTGCTGCAAATCAGGCTGGCAGGGAGCAGGGTGGGAGATTTGGGGCCACCAGCCTCAGGAGCTCAAGGATTCTGATGCCAAACTGATGCCAAACTGATGTCAGCTGCTGGATAGACCAAGCCCAGCTGCTGGAGAGACACATTTTGGGTGTGAATATTCCTGTTGTTTCCATTCTGGCTGTCTGTGAAGAAGAGGATGGAGCCATCCATGCTGTCCAAGGCTGTGAGAGTGCCATGTGTGTGGATGGGGTGCTGGTAAAGGCTCTGCTCTCCAGGCTGTCCATGTCTGTACATTCCTGCTGGGAATACATGCTCCCCCCCACTGATGCCCAGTCTTGGGAATATGGATCTAGGACAGAAGGAACACCACCAGCCCACTGAGTGTGGCTATGTCACCCTCTTGTTGAACCAACAAATTCTCCAAATTTTCTCTTGAGCCATCTATGTTTTTGTCTCTCCATCTCTCCCTCAGGTCGGGATTACCACACTTCCAGTTAGGAATCACATCCTAACTCCCAGTCTTGATTTTTTCATTTGTATCTTTATAATCAGGGGCTTTTTCACCATCAGTATCCTCCAGGTTAGAGGATTCAGCCAAGAACCTCTTGATGTGCTTTAAAATTACTAAAGGAGCCAGACTCTCTGAGCCTGACCATGGGGTCTCAGTTCCAAATATTCCTTCCCAGCTGGAATCGCTCTTCTCTGTCCATGGTTGTGCTGGTCTCACCATCAAGGAGACATCAGGACTTTAGGGAGCACCAGGACCCCTCAGTTCCTGGACACACTCAGTGTTCCAAATGAATTTCATCATATGCTTGCAAAATATCATCTCCTGTCCTTTGCTACTGCTGGAAAGGCCTTTCCTGGTACACCCCAAACTTGCCATTTTATTTTTCCGTGGTTGGGGATTGCCCTGGCTGCATCCAAGCCTCTCTCCCTTGTCTCTCCCATCTGTTGAGCCTCCCAGGCTGCAGCAGCAGCTCCATGGCCATGCACTTGGTTCTTTGGAATGCTGATCTGTTCCACTCCCTGCTCTCACCAGGAATCTGCTGCTCCTTGGATGATGTCTCAATCCTTCTCTGTACTGACAATGTCCTTCAAAGTTTTGCCTCCAAATCTTTTATCGGCAAGGCTTCAAATAAAAAATAAAAATATCAAATCTTCAGCTTAACAGAGGAACGTTCTTATTGACTTGTGTCCTACTCCTGTCATAGCTTTTTACCTCCACGGTGCTTTTTCTTTATCCACCACTCATATGAATTCCCATTTTCTCCATTAACACCACAATGAGATGTTTTGCTGAAAATAGACAAAATATTCTGATCACAGATCTAATCTCAGGGTGATCAGCGGCTTTATTTAATTAAGATGATTAAATACTAAGGACAAGAACTCTTTGACTATCTGTGCTGTGTGATCCATTTTCCATTTCCTTTTGTTTTTACTAATTCTTACAATGGCTCCAAAGCCTTGTCTGACACTTAACAGGGATGAGCCTTTGTACACCAAGCTGATTTGCAGTGAGAGCATCAACGAGGCCAATCTTTTAAATCACTTTATTTTTATAACTAACAATAGGTGCCAGCCCTGAAATCCAACCTTTCCCCATCTCAGGAATCCCTGTCCATGGCATTGGGGGTTGGAGTTGGATGATCTTTGAGGTCTCTTCCAGCCCAGGCCATTTTTGGTTCTATAATTCTCTGATCTTAGGTCAGAAGGGAGTTTAATCCATGGGCAGCAACTGAGACCCAACAATTCCTTCCTTGCCTTCATCCTCTTCCAGAAAAGTTCAGCAAAAGTGGCTGAGAGGATTTTACACCTCAAGTGGTACCAGGGCTTGGCCTGGAGGGGTTTCTGTGGAGGAAGCAGATGGTCAGCATTCAGTCCTTCCCTCCAAGGCTCAGTTTTCTGTGTTCAAGTCAAGCTCCTCTGCCTTTCCTCTGTGCTCCCATATTTCCAGCAAGTTGCCAACCCTTTGAAGAGGACATGGCCTCTTATTCCCCATGGAAATGCAAAACGCCCACGAGAGATGGAAGCCTGTGCTGGCCAAAGCCTCAAAGCTCGAGTTACAATATTAATAATGGGTACAAACATGAGATAATGTGAAAAAGCTGCCAATTATTTCAGACAATTGATCAAAGCCAAGAAATTCCTGGTATCCATTAAGCAACTCTTTGATTGTCCATCCCCTGAAAACTCTCAACCCCCACAGAGCAGGAAAGGACATCTCTCCTTTTCATTTACTTATTTCTCCTGAACAGAAACTCCCCGGCACTTCTCTTACTTCCTGCAGAATTTGCCTCCTTCTTTCTCTCCTCCTTTCAGATAATTCCCAATATTTGCATAATTTCCTTTGGTTGTTGCCACACCTTTGCAGAGGTCACTTGTCAAAGTGCTGCTGCGAAGTGCTGGATTTTAATTTTATGAATTTCTGTGCCTTTGAAGCTCACATTTTCCATTAGAGAGGAGAAAAAAATACCAGCCTTCACCTTGCTGTGTGCTGCATAAATCATAAATCATCACAGAATCCTGGAATGGTTTGGGTTGGAAGGGACCTTAAGAATCATCTCCTTCCAAGCCCCTGCCATCGGCAGGGACACCTTCCACTATCCCAGGCTGATCCAAGCCCCATCCAACCTGGCCTTGGACACTGCCAGGGATCCAGGGGCAGCCACAGCTTCTCTGCATAACTTGTGTCAGGGCCTCACTATCTCCACAGGGAGGAATTTCTTCCCAATATCCCATCTAGCCCTTGCCTTCTTCAGCTTAAAACCATTCCCTGTGTCCTGTCACTCTGGGCCCTTGTCCCAAGTCCCTCTCCAGCTCTCTTGGAGCCCCTTTAGGCACTGGAAGGTCTCCCCTTAGAGCTGACCATCAGGACCATCTGTCCTCTCTTTTCCTCCAAAATCCAACATTTGTCCTTTTTTCCCCAATATAGAAATTCAAAGGACTTTCCTCAGGAGCCAAGAAATGTGGCTTTTCAAAGAAACAAACACCCGTGAAGCAGCTGGAAGCAGTTGGTGGGGACTTAATTCAAGGGTTTGCTCTTGTGTCTTTATCTGCTAAGTTGCCACAGCTCCTCTGGCCATCGTGGTGGCTGATGGCCTCTTCAGAAGCCCTTTTATTCCTTCCCAGTGTGCCAAATCTCTTTTTTTTTTTGTTTGTGCTTTCTGGGAAACAGGAGATGAGTAAGGCCACATCACTGCCTTGGGACTTTTTTGGAAAATGATTGAAAATAGATCTCAGTGAACAAGCACCTGGATTTGTCTTCCACAGGGATGCCTTGAGGACTCTGACTTCTTCCTGCTACGAGTGGCTTGGGGAAACTATGAAGGGAAAAAAAAACAACAACAGTCTTCTTTCTTTATTTCTTTTTTTAGATCTTGACCCAACTGGAGCTCAGGAAGAGATATTCACCTCAGGCCCTGATTCATCTTAGACACAGACAGGAGCACAGTGAGCCCAAGCACTCCTTGAGTCACAAAAGAGAGAGACTGGAGAGAAAACCTTCCAGTGCTGGTCCTAAATCTCCCTGGAATGTTGTCTTCTCCACATGGGCCTTTTCCTACGTGGCCAGCTGTAGTGAAAAGGTGATTTAGATCACTGGAGGACCACTAAAATGTATCAGCAAAAGTGAGGTTAATTGATGTAAAAGCAAAATTCACTGTAATTTAATATATGGAAGAAATGTACAACAGAAAGCTGAATTGGAATCAAACTAGAAGGATTTACAGAGAGATGTGAGACACAAAAGGGTAAAGGAGACCCTCCCATTGAGTCACAAATTTCAGAGTGGGTCCCCCTTGCTGTCTAAACTCCTGATAGAGCCAAGGTTAGGTTAGGTTCTAATCTTAATCTCAGATTTGAGCAATGGTTTATGTCTAATGGAATTATCCACGCCAAGTTTATAATAATTAATAGCGAGTACATATGTTGGCAATATTACATTATTATTAATTCAGCTTGATATCAGCAACTCACTGAGGTTCTGCCACAAGTAAAGTTCTCTCCACTTTGGCCAAGGAAGGACCTCTCAATTAAGAAATCTCAAATGTTGAGGAGTGTCCCTGCTCCAGAGGAGTCTCTCCTGGCACACAGTCCAGTTGGAATTCAGGGACAACTCAAATGGGATTCATCCAGAGATCCAAGAGGTCTCTGTGCCTTGAGGAGCAGCCTTGAGAAGTGTCCCAGCTCCAGGGGAGATCACTTCCATGGAAATTCATAGAAGGTTCACTTAGGCTGTCCTATTTATGGACCTAAGTGGTCGGCTCAGAGTCAAATTGCATCAAATGGAAATGTATGAATGAAACTCCTGGTGAAAAACTCCCACAAGTTTCTCTGTTCCCTGACAAATGAGCCTTGGAAAAGCCACCTGTTACTCATGCTGTGATCAGTGTTCCAAGCTCGTGTGCATCAATGCTCACTGTGCCACTCTGCTCCTCTGTGGTTTTCCTGGAGGAGTTCTTGGCCCACATACAGCTCAGGCTCTGTCTCCTCTGGGTTTTGGATCAAACTGCTGCTGGTTTGGTAACGGGATCAAGTGAATCCATCAGAGCTGCCCAGGCAACACACTTTGCATTTTCTTCCACTTTCAGACTCTTCACAATTTTCCAGCACAGCCATGTTTTCCCAGTTTAGCAACCAAGACATACAAATTCTTGCATGTGCAATGTACAATTTATCCACCCCCACAGCATTGCTGTGCTTCATCCATGTGAGAGGATGGTGAATTGAGAGTTAGAGAATGGGTTGGGTCGAGTTGGAAGGGACCTTAAAGATCATCTCATTCCAACCCCCTGCCATGGGACACTATCTGCTACCCCAGGTTGCTCCAAGCCCTATCCAACCCCAGGAGTGAGGCAGCCACAGTTTCTCTGGGTGTGCCAGGGTCTCACCACCCTCCCAAGGAAGAATTTCTTCCCAATATCTCATCTTAATCTCACCTCTTTTAGTTTAAACCATTCCCTTTGTCCTTTCACCACCTACCCATGTAAAAAATCCTTCTCCCTCATTTTTATGAGCATCCCTTAAGTACTGGAAGGCTGCAATGAGGTGTCCCCAGGTGTTCTCTCTTTGCCTCAGGACTAGAGCCTGGGATGGCTGCAAGGCAGGATCACAGGGACACAGGACAGTTCAAGGGGACCTCAGGAGTCCCTTTCCAAGCTAAACTATCCAGTGACCCTCCCTTGCAGCCCCACCACACAATAACCACAGTGCAAACCAAAACCACACTGACCTGCCACCTCTGGCAGTGCCTTCATTTACAGTCCCAGGAGCTCAGTGAGGAGATGTGCTCCCTCCTTCCAGCCTCCTTTGGTGGGAAGCAGCAGGACCTCCTGAGCCAGCTCTAGGCCACTGATCCAAGGTTTGGGTTCTCCTGCTCTCCCAGCCCATCATCTCACGAAGTTCCAGGTGGTATTTCGCTTCCCTATTGCTACACAGTCATTGAATTCTTCAGCTTGGAAAAGATTTTTTAAAACCACCAAGTCCAACCCAGAACTGCCAAGTGCACGAAGGATCATGGAATGGCAGATGTAGGGTGAGAAACATCTCCATAGGGAGGATGAAGGACTGGGACTCACCATCGAGTGCTGCAGGTTGAAGAAATGTTGGATCATGGCTCAGGGAAGGGGGAACTGGGCTAAAAGCCTCCAGGCAGCCCCACAGATCTGCAGTCATTTCAGATTTTTCAGGACATCCACATTATTTCAGCCAGGACAAGATAAATCATTACATCTGAGGATGTACTGGGATATGATGGCTTTGAATGAAGGCTCTGGAGAGCAGCAGTCCTGGAGCCTATTTTCCCAAGGTTTAGGCTTCCTGTAGTCCTCCCTATAATCCTAAAATCTAACAGGTAATGGAGCAGAGTCAGGGAGATAAGGATGCAATTAATTTTTTTTTTTTCTGGAAGATTTCAGCCCTTTGAGGATAAGCACCAAGGCAGTGAATAATTTGTTGCTCAATTAATTTTTTGTCACATTTTATGAGTGATATCCTCAAACCCCTGTGCACTGAGCTGAGCTCCTGCTCAGAGTCTGTCTGGCCATGCAGGAGGTGCCAGGGAAATCCAGGTGAGTTTGAGTCTTCCAGTACCTGATGGGGGACAACAAAAGAAATGGAGAGATGCTTCTTACAAGGGCACTGAGGGACTGGACAAAGGGAATGGCTTTAAGCTGAAGCAGGGTAGATTTAGATTTAGATTAAATATTGGGAAGAAATTCTTCCCTGGGAGGGTGGTGAGGCCCTGGCATGGAATTCCCAGAGAAGCTGTGGATGCCCCATCCCTGGTAGTGTCCAAGGGCAGGTTGGACAGGGCTTGGAGTGACCTGGGACAGTGGAAGGTGTCCCTGCCCATGGCAGGAGGATGTACAAGATGATATTTAAGGTCCCTTCCAACCCAAACCATTCTGGAATTCTATGATTGGCTTTGCAGGGATGTGGGCAGGGTGGCATCTGATTTACCATGGCCCTGCTGGAAACTTGAACCCCACACTCCCATCCTGTACAGAAATGCTTCCAGATCCGTGTAAAATCTCAGCCCTTCACATCCTACAATATTGGGAAGGAGACATCAGGCTGTGGATTTGAGAAACCTAAATAAAAACAAGCTGCACTGCACAGAAAAGGGGAGTCCTGGTGCCCTGCAAATGTACTTTATAGGGACATGTATTTTTAGAGGTGCGGAGAGGATACAAAGCTGACATTTGGGTAAATTCAGCCCTGTGTGGTGACTGTTCCAGAGCAGAGAGCCCAGGTGGCAGCTGTGGGGCCAGGAGAGGCTCCCCAGCCCCCAGGAGTGATGCAAAGCACACATGGGGTGCAGGCAGGGGCGCTTTTAAAAAGCAGACAGGGCTGGAGTTTCCACCTCTTTTATTAGAAATAAGACACATTCATTTTGTGCTCTGAAAACTGTACAGGAGAAAAAAAAAAAGTGTTGACGATCATGAAGAGGGAGGGGGGAAAGGCATGGAAGGAGGGCAGGACATGGGAAAACAGGATTAACTGGAGGAGCTGAGCAAAGAAAGTCGAATACCAAACAGTTCTTAAACAAACATTTATCTCTGTAATTACATAACATCGTTAATGTCCTGCAAAGGCAGCTGCAGTGAATGGCTGAGCAGGGAAGGTTGGAGTGAAGAGGGCAGGCTCGGGTGGGCAGGAGAAGGGAAGGGAAAGGAAGGGAAGGAAAAAAAAAAAATAATTAAAACACAGTAGAAAGATACCTGTATGCTAAAATTCATAATGTGTAATTATAATAATTACAATATCATACAACCCAGCATTTGAGGGAGGCCTTTGTGCTTTCCTGTTTCACGAATAAGCTAAAATTGAACAATAATATCACAGTTTTATGAGTAACCACTTCCCCTATTTTTTAACTACTTGGATTTATTTAAGTTTTCCTTTCCATCCTTCAAATCCTATGGTTAATGGCAAGGTAAATGCCACTGTCTTGGAGATCACCCAGGTGGCCCAAAGGGAAGTAAAAGCAGAGATTTGTCACATCAAGCAACATCTCCCCATGGGGGAAGCACAGCTGGGGGCAGTGATTGCTTTGCATCTTGTACCCATTGGTCATTTTTCCCTAAAAATATGAGGTTTTGTATTTTTTAATTAAAAGGAGAGCCAAGCACAGTAATGACTCAGACCCTGTTCAAGCTTTGCTGCTGACACAATCCGGCCACTCACAACCAGAGTTTTGTCTCCATCCACCTCCAAAACTGGGAGAGTTGGTCCAAACATGAGACAGACAGTACTGGGAATGACAAAAATAACAATAATAATAAAAAAATAAAGTCTGTGCGTAATGTCACTGGTATATTTTTTAATGATAAAAATATTGCACAACACTTTTTGGGGTGAAATGTAGACACCTCATTTTTTTTCGTAAATAACCTTGAGAAGTGTTTAATGAAAAAAATTAAAATAGGTTGGTTTTTTTTCATAGTGAAATGAAAATACTGCATTTTATGAGGAGCCATGTGCTGCTCTCCTGATCAGCTCCACCTCTTCCTTCCTGTAGTACCACGAACCTGCTGCTGGCTCTGGGCAGAGGGGAGGGCTGAGAAGAGCCAGAGAGGGGAAAATAACCAAAACCCAAAGGGAATAAAGCAAAACAAAACATTGCAAGCCAGCGGTGAAGGGGCTGTGTATTCCCACCATCCCAAACTTTCCATGGAGCAACTTGCCTTCCACCTTCAGCAGGTGGCATCATCACCCCATGCCTGCACAGAAAGGCATTCGAAATGACAAGAGCCAAAGAAAAGAAAGGTCTCGGGTTTCAAGTTCTCTTTTTATTGAAGAAAAGAAAAGAAGAAGGAAAAAAATAGATTATTTTGTTTGTTTTTTTTTTTTTTTGTCTGTTTCCAAGTGGACGTTATTCATGTTGTCAGTTTGTCTCAATGTCCTAAGGCAACGTCTCTGTTTACCATTATCTCCAGGTACAGCGGCAGATCTGTCTTTCCCTTTTTTTTCTCTTCCTGCCTTCCAGGGAGGGGCAGCTTGGAATAAATTTGAGTCCGAATGCAAGGACAAGTAACAGAACAAAAAAAAACCAACCAAAAAACGAAAAAAAAAAAAAAAAAACAAAACCAAAAAATAAAAGGATGAGGCCAAGAGGACCTTTGCAAGGCCCGTGCTGAGTTTATCTATTTAACAGTCAATGACATGACCGACATTCTTCTTGTTGGTCTTGTTGTCTACCACCTTCCAGCCTCTCCCTGGAGATGGGGCGAGCAGGGTTTGGAGATCTGGAGCTGGTCCTTTTCCTCTGTCGAGGAGGGATGAGAGGAGGAAGCCCCACCTTTCCTCTCCTCTCCTCTCCACCCGAGCCATGGGTGACACCACCACGTCCCCTCCACGGGCACCCGCCGTGACCGTGCGCCAATGCCAGGTCGTGGCGTGGCACCCAGGAGTGGCAATGTCCTTGTGGCCACTTCTTGGCGTGTCCCATCTCCTTCCTTCTTGGATGAGCTGGCGAGGGAGAGGTGGGGGAGCGAGGGTCTGCCCCAGCCAGGCCATATCCCAGGGAGGCTCCCGCAGGTGTCCCCTCTCGGTGTCCCCAAACAACCTCGATCTTCTGGGCCCTCCGTGGTGGCTGCTGGGTGTCCTTCCACACCTCCCCGTGGCAGAGCAGGAGGGCTCCTGGTGTGTGGCAGCGACCCGAGAGCATCTTGGCAGGGCTTGTCCCTTGGAGCCCCTTCCCACCCTCTTCCTCCTCCTCCTCCTCCTCGCTCTCTTCCAGGCTCACTCCTCCAGTCCTGCCTGGGAAAGCTCGTGTTGTCCTGAACCTACAGCTACTATACTCTATAAAGTAATATTCCCCCTCTCTGCTGAGAACAATACAAAAGTTACTCCATCTTACCAAAGGTTTCAAAAGAAACCAAACACTTCTCTTGCTCCGTTCCGATTTAATTTAATCATTTCTTTAAAACGTGGTTTTGTTTTGTTTGTTTCGTTTGTTTTCCGGAAAAAAGAAGAAGTCCTTTTCCTTCCCTTTCTGCTCAGACCTCTGTCTGAAGGTCAATAATGTCTTGTCCCACCAAGGGGATGGTGGCTCCTGTTTTCTCCCACTCTACAGTTTTCAGTTCTAGGGGAGACTGTGCCACAGGTTCGATGTCCTTTTTAACCCATGCTGGCGGGGACTGCACTTTCCTGATGCCTTCCCAGGGTCTCTTGTTTGGTGTCTGCTGTTTTTCTTGCTGCAGGAGGAGAAAAGAGTAAGAAAGGGGAGAAAGAAAGAAAAGTTAGTGCAAAATGCAAGAAATACCATGATTTTACCTCCTCTTGTATCCACAAACTGTTTTTTCTGTGCAGCTTCTTATCCAAAATAAAGTGGGATATCAATGAAAATGACACTTGGTGTACAAACTGTCTATTTTCAAGAAGAAAATGCTGTTTTTCTTTCCACTGCTACCTCCATCACTTAATGACTGGATATTTCAGCTTTCAGCTCAGGTTTTTGCTACTGAAAAACTGAGTGTGGTTTGGAGAATATCAGATCTTTTTCTACTTCCACAGATGCAGTGACAGGACAAGGGGTGATGGCTCTAAGATGAAGAATAGATTTAGTGGAATATTGGGAAGGAATTCTTCCCTGTGAGGATGGTGAGGCCCTGGAATGGAATTCCCAGAGAAGCTGTGGCTGCTCCATCCCTGGAAGTGTCCAAGGCCAGGTTGGATGGAGCTTGGAGCATCCTGGGACAGTGGAAGGTGTCCCTGCCCATGGCAGGGGGGTGGAACTACAGGATCTTGAAGGTCCCTTCCAACCCAATCCACACATGAAATCCAGATTACAATGAGGTCTTCCTGAACACCCATTGCATTTGATGCACATTCCTTATGCATCACAGCTATTGACAGACTCTTTAATTGCAGCAAAACCTGCTCCCTGTTCTGCCAGGGAACGAAATCTGTGCTGCTTGAGGAGCTGGAGCTCAGCTTGGAGGCTGAGAACATTTCCATCAACTCCACACCAAGCCCTGGAGGCTTTACTGACCCAGTCTCCCACCAGCACCCACCATGGATATTGATCCAGAAAATCTCTTCCCTTATTTGTGCTGACAAGCACCAAGACAAGGCTCTGGGGAGGGCTGAGGGGCTGGACAATGGGTGTGTTCTTCAGTGAGTAAAGAAAGGAAAGGTTTTAAATGAGTTCCACTCAACTCCTCCCCTCCAAACACTAGTGATGCTTTTCACAGTCAATTATCTCCACAAAAAACACTCCAGTTCTGGGCAAGAAAAGCCTCCCCTGGATGTGACAGAGCCCTTTTGAGCCACCTGCCAAAGGAGAAGTGGGAAGGAAAGAGGCTTGTGGGGGATGAGAGCAAGGAGGGAAAAGCCTGGAGAGAAGGTGGGGAGCCAGAGATGCCACCCAGGACGTGTCACAGCTCGATGCTGTCACCAAAATGAATTGGCTGAGGGGAGGTGAAGCCACACAGAGGCTCCGGGGTCACTCCAGGATGCTGCTGAGGTCCTTGTAGCTCTGTAGGAAACCTCAATCCCCATCTGCTGCAGGCTCGTCCAGCAGCCTCTCAGTTTGTCCTTCCCTCAGATGTTTTTGTCAGGCTGTTGTTTGTCCCAGCTCCACACTGCAGTGCTGACAGGAGAGCTGCTGTGGAATTATCCCTGCAGGGGCAGCTTTCACTGGATCACCCAGGAATTCTGCCTGTCCAAACTTTAATATAAAAATAAGATGTGCTTGAAGCTGGTCCTGCAGCTCACAACTCCCAGGAGGGAGGCTCTGGGTGAGAGTTTGGTGGTTAGAGGGTGGGGAATGTACAAAGCAGGTAAACATCTCAAAGTGAAGTGAAAGCATTCTGAAATTGTTTTAATTTAAAGGGAGAAAAATAAGTTTTTAAGTCCTTTTAAAGAAAATTGTTGTTTGGGTTGGTTTGTTTATGTAAAGGTATTGCTCAAAAGAATATAAAACACTCAATTCTCAGTTTCTTGAAATCTGCAGCAGAGCTTTTCATTAAACTCTACAATGCAGAGCTTCCCTTATGCTGCTGGTGTTATTCTTGCTTTATTTCATGATACAACACGACAGTGATTAATACTGATATGACAGAAAAAGTGATAAAATTCGTGATTTATTCCATTATCTTTTTTTGGAACTTATTTTAGAACCACTGCTAAAAACTAAACTGAAAAGTGGAACCTATTTAACTCCTGTGTGCGTCTTAACGAGACAAGCTGGAAGTTTCCTGAAGGGAAATTTCCACCTACAGTGTTTTTTAGAGACCATCAAAAAAATACAGCAGGAAGGAACACAGAGAAAAAAGCACAAATAGAGCAAAAGCTGGGATGAAATTAAGTTTCCCAAAAGGTGAAGGAAAGCAACCTTGGCCAAGACAGACTTTTATTCAATGAAAAACATTTTTTTTCTCTCACACTGCTGTAATGCCACAAGCTTTCAAAGCTGCTGATGTCCACATCTGTATTAGAGGGCAGCACAAGAGATCTTATGAATGAAGTTCATGAATAATTCCTTTTTTCCCCTCAAACACGAGCCCTTTTTTGATGTCATTATTTATGGCCACCTTCAGCATCAGGTTCTGTCTGCAGCCAATGCCTGTTTTAACAATCTCTCTCCATCTGCCACTCTCCTGACCTTCATCCTCTCCTTCATGCTGGGAGGATGCTCCCAGATCTGATCATGCACCCTGAACGTGACCAGCAAACCTCAGAGCCCTCCCTGTCATGGGCTAGTGAGCAAGAGGAGCTGCAAATCCTGCGAGGGAACAGAAAGTCATGGGAGGGGAAAAAAATAAATAAAAATGGTGAGCTCATCTACAGCAGTGGCCTCTGATCAGGCCTGTCACTGGGGAGCACCAGCTAAGGGTGACAATAATTACTCAAACCCCAGACATTAAATGCTGTGAGTTTTTGAGAAGAGAAAAATTAAGAAAGGAAAAGAGAATGAAACAAGAAATATTATTATGACAGTGCACAGCTCCATTCTGCACCTGCATCTTGAATATTCTGGGCACTCCTTTGGCTTCCTGAGACAAGGATAAAGGGAAAATGATAAATGTGGCTCGTTTCCAGCCATAGATAAAGTTATAGAGAATGTCCTGTGGGAGGAAAGATTACAAACTCCCACCTTCAAGCCTTAAGAGATGGTTGGATGTAAAAGAGGTCTGGGAAGCTCTGAGAGGCTTGTGGATAGGAATGGATACTGATGGTGGGGATTGGGATAATCTCTTCCAACAAAGCAATTCCAGAGCACCAAGGAGTGAACCCTGGGAGCTGGGCCAGCCCACAGTGCCCAGCCAAGCTCCAGGCCACCTTTCCACAGCTCTCTGTCCATCCTGAAAATTTCCAAACTCATGAGAAGTACATGGAAACACTCACAAAACCAGCATTGGTGCTATCCAGTGCACTGACACTACTCTGCATCAAGGGGTCTCTGAGCACAAATTCTTGGAGTTTTGGGATCTTTTTGAAGATGCACCACCACAAGGCTGGTCCTTTTAATTTTTCCAAGCTCCTTTTTACTCTGCCATGGAGAGGAGGCAGAAGCTGCCCTTGGGTCTGACCCCACAAGGTGATCTCCATCCTCCTCATCAATGTGGTATCTACCCGTGACTGTGGTGGGCTTAGTGACTCCAAAGGTGTTTATTCACAGTTAGGAGATGAAAAAGAGCTCTGGAAAACGAGGATATGAAGAAGGGAGACTTGCTTTTAGTTCTCCATTTCTCAGGAAAGGATCAGACTTCTCTAGGAATGCTGTGAGGGAAGTGCTGGCTCAGGGGTGGCTGCAGGAGGACTCGGTCTGGGATCTGTGAGCAGGTTAATCAGCCTGGCAGAGCTCTGGGAAGGATGCTGGGAGACAAAAGAAAATCTCCTCTTGGCACAGGGCACCCTGGGAATTGGTAGCAGGCTCCTGGGAACAGATCCCCTTTTCTTTCCCTCCATATGGAAAAAAAGTTTTTATGGGGTCTTGGCCACTTGAGCAGCACAGAGAAACAGGCACTGGGCTCATGCTCCAACCCTGGCATTTCCCTCCAGCTCCACTGTGGGGTCTTAGCAATCCTTGCAGACAGGAGGGAAAACTGTGCATAGAATAGAAAGAAAAAAAACCTGGAGAGAGGGATGTGTAATCTGGCTGGAAAAGGCTGGCCCAGAGCCTGGTGCCTCTGAGACAGCCAGGAATGACCCCAGACAGGGGCTGAAAGCACCAGGAGCTGCTCTGCCAGGGACAGAGCCATCACTCTGGCCTGACACAGCCCAGGAGCTCCTGGGAAGGAGGGAAATGTTTATCAATCCCTGCTTGGTGCCAGGATTGTGGAGGGAAAAAAAAAATAAATAAAGGGGGTGGGAAAGGAGGGAGCAGCTACTCCTAGAGCTGGGGCAAAACCAGCTCCAGACTGAAGGTGTTCATCATCCTGGTGGCATTGGGAGTCTCCTTCATTCAGCCCTGACTTTCAATTTAGCAGCAAATTTTTAAGGTGAGGGGAGAGGACTTGGAATAAAAGGTGTTTAGGATGCAGTGCCAACAAAACCCCCAAATCTCTGACAAAGACAGAGGCAAAGTGCACTGAGATAACCCACAGATCCTTCTGCTAAAGCTGCTCCCGGCAGACTGCAGAGTCACCTGTGCTGTGGTGGGTATGGGAAGGTGGTGGGTTCCCACCCTGGGTCTTCAGAGAATCATCAAAAAATCACAGAATGGTTTGGGTTGGAACGGACCTTAAAAATTATCTCATTCTAAACCCCTGCCATGGGCAGGGACACCTTTCTCTGTCCCAGGCTGCTCCAAGCCCCATCCAACCTGGCCTTGGACACTTCCAGGGATCCAGGGGCAGCCACAGCTTCTCTGGGCAACCTGTGCCAAGGCCTCCCCACCCTCACAGGGGAGAATTTCTTCCCAATATCCCATCCATCCCTGCCCTCTGGCAGTTTGAAGCCATTCTCCCTCGTCCTGTCCCTCCATCCCTTATCCCAATTCCCTCTCCAGCTCTCCTGGTGCCCCTTTAGGCACTGGAAGGGGCTCTGAGCTCTCCCTGGAGCTTTCTCTTCCCCAGGCTGGATAATCCAAATTTTCTCAGCCTTTCCTCACAGCAGAGCTGCTCCATCCCTCTGAGCATCTTGGTGCTCCACGTCCTTCCTGTGCTGGGACCCCAGAACCAGACAAAAGGTTCCAGGTGGGGTCTGACCAGGGCAGATTTGAGGGGCAGAATCCCCTCCCTGGCCCTCCACAGTTTCCTGTGCTGCCTCCAGGGGTGCAGGCTGGCTTCATCCCGAGCTCCTGTATCCCAGTGCAGCTCTTTTCCTTAGGAGCAGCATCCCTGCAGTGCATAAACACAGCCCAAGAGTCTGCTCTGAGGCACAGCTTTGATTCCCCACTTCAGCCAAAGCCCTTGAACTGCTCAGGCTGCTCCAGCTGCACCTCCCTGTGTTTCTTTCATGAGGTTCTTCTTGCTTTTTCTTTGTTTTCATTTTTTCACACCCAGTTTTTACCCCAAATAACCCCCGGAGCAATTCAAGGCTTTCTGCTGAGCACTCGGTGATAACTCCCCTGGAACCAGCTATTCCCATGCTGCTTCCCTTGCCTCTGGTGTCAACTTAAAGGATATTTCATGACCCAAATGGTCTCTCCCCCCACGACATTGATGACTGTAGGACCAGGATGAAGTTATTCAGAGCGTAGAGCAGAGAATTTGAAAGATAAATGTGGCTCACGCTCATCTAATCCATCCTCAGATCAATGTCGATGAAAAGTGATTAGAAAATGGGAAAGCTGTCTTGTTTCTTTAGAGAATGATAAATTTTCCTTTCCTTCTCTGAAACAAGTAGCTGCATTTCTTTCATTTTATGCTACTGAACTACAAAGATATACTTTTTTTTTTTTTTAAATTTTCATTTAGGAGAAAAACGGAATAAAAGGAAGTGGCTGGCTTTGTTCAGAATTTCATTAAATTAAATTGGAAAAAAAAAAAAGTAGAAATAATTTGTGGTTTTAACTTGGAAATCAGTTAGGAAACTTGAAATACCCAGCATTTGCTGGACTATAAAAATTTCTCTTGTGCTTCTGTATTCCCTGAAGTTCATCCATCCTGAAGGGGTGGCTGTGAGACAAATTCTAGCGAGGCCACACAACTGAAGGTGAACAGGCTCAGGATCAAGGAAGTCTTTTATTGACTCCAGAAAAGCCTGAAGGCTGCACAGAACACCTGTGGTCCCACCAGCATGAGGAACAGGCTGTTTTCCAGAGCATCCTTGCTGTTAATCCAGCTGGTCCAATCCTAACCTTTTTTTGGGACAATGCTTATGGTCTGTGAAGAGCCCACCTGGAGGACTAAATTCCCTAAAATGCTGAAAACTCTCAAAGCTGCCTCGTGGGGGAAACTAGGGATCCAGGAGAGCACCCAAAGCACGATTTTTCATAGAGTCTTTTATTTAGACTCTATAAAGAATTAATTAGATTTCAGAGTATAAAAATCCAGCAGTTTCAATGTGCTGGTGTTGGAGCAGAGGATACAGGGAACAGGTTTCTCTGGGACAAATTTTGTCCCCTAATTCTTGGGATAAAAGATGTTGGATTGATCTGCAGAAGGAGGTGAACATCTAATTGATGGTGTATTTTGATACCTGGGAGCTGGCAGATGGTTTATGGCTGACTGAATTAAGATTTGACGTCATTTTCATAACAGAATTTATTGTGGTAATTATCAGACTTTATGCAGAGCTCCTCCCTATAAAAGCTGCACTAATTGGTCTGTTAAAATTTGCCTTTAAGCAGTGCAGAGAAGATTAAAGACATGGCACAAAGACATCCTTCCCAAAAGTGGAGCTTCCCTTGCAGAGGGACACCCAGCCAACAGATTCCAAATTTTCCAATTCCTGTAGCAGAGAATACCAGGGAGACACAGCCCTGCCTGAGGATGAGCTGCAATATTGATCAATATTCATAAAAAACATAGAATGATAGAATTCCAGAATGGATTGGGTTGGAAGGGACATTAAGATCATCCCATCCCACCCCCCTGCCATGAGCAGGGACACCTCTCACTATCCCAGGTTGCTCCAAGCTCTGTCCAACCTGGCCTTGGGCAATTCCAGGGATGGAGCAGCCACAGCTTCTCTGGGCAACCTGTGCCAGGGCCTCCCCACCCTCACAGGGAAGAATTTTTTCCCAATATTCCATCTGAATGTGCCTTCTGTCATCTTAAAACCCTCTGCCCTTGTGCTGTGACTCCATGCCCACTTCATGGTCCTTTTTTCTCAATGCTCCATTAGGTTGCCAAAACCAGTGCTGGTGGAATGAGCCAATCCCCAGATGCCCAAAGAGGAAAGCTAAGAAAAATTTCATTGTGAGAGAAGAAAACGAAGAATCAAGACAAAAACACTGTCCAGAAGGAAATAAGGAAAAGTTAGGCAGAAAAACTTTATACCTTTATAAAATGGGATTAGGATCAGGTGTTTTTCAGGATCAACAGAGATTTGGGATGGGATTTGAGAATTGTGTTTTTTCCCAGAGAAGCAGTGGCTGCCCCATCCCTGGAAGTGTCCAAGGCCAGGCTGGATGGGGCTTGGAGTAATCTGAGACAGTGGAAGGTGTCCCTGTCCATGGCAGGGGGGTGGGATGAGATGATCTTTAACATTCCTTCCAACCCAAACCATTCTGTGATTCTATGAATTAATAAACTGAGTCCAGATCCTGCATGTGAGCTGCAGGACAGGAGCCAAAGCAAGAGCCATTCCAGCTGCAGGGAGCTGGATGTGGCAGGGAGCTCATCAGCAAGAAGGAGAAAATCCAAGGAATTTGCAGAGCTCTGTCCAGTGCTGACCCTGGCACAAGCAAAGAGCTGCTCTTTAAAATAAATGCCAAACGAGATGCTGGCAGGAAAAGGAGGATGTGGATGTGATTCCAGCTTTTCTAATGGAGCTGGATCAAAGGATTCCTGCTGAGGGGGAAGGCAGGAGCGTCACTTCCAGCGCTATCAAAGCGTAGGAGAAGCAAAACCTTGGCTTTGTAAAAAGCCAACAAAACCCTCTCAATGTCCAGCCCCAACCCTGGAATTTCTTCAGCAATTAACTCCCAGGGAGCAGCAGCGTTGGTGATGTTAAACCCTGAGAACAAAGATCTGCGCAGGAAAAATATTTCTTGTGTAGTACAAAGCAGCTTGAAAATTACCACTACTCTGCTTTAATGTGAAGAACTCTCAGCTACAAGAATTCAAACCTGGGTAACTGTGTATTTAGGAGGAAAAAGGGGAAGAAATTGAGTGGTGGAGCCTGCAGTCTGCCAGGCAAAGGTCAGGCTTTGAAAGGGAGAAACAAACTTGCAGCAAGGTCTTCCAACAATGGGATTTTTTCTTTCTCTGGCAGCAATTGGGGAAGTAAAGAAGGAGTCAAAGTGATGGGAGTGATTAGGAAGGAAGAACTCTGCTGTCTCTGTCGGTCCCAAGCTAACACTCCAATATACATCCAAAATCTCCCTTATATAAAGAGAGATTTATAATCCATGTGGAAGCCACTCACTGCCCATTGCAGCCTTAAAAATGAGGGTCTGGTGCATCCCAGACACCAAGAGAGCTTTAAATTTGCATCAGGATGCCTGGTGGGAGTGGCTGGGTATTTTGATGCAAATGCTGCTGTGATTGTCTCCAAGTTTTGGTTCCTTTGATGCTTCCTGGTTGCAAATAAGCTGTCAGGGGGATAAATATTCCAAACACAGAGAGCTCATTCAGTTTTCTGCTCAGGGGCTACATCAGCTTCCAGTTTGGTCTGGGATTAAATGGAAGGGCAACAGTGTGAAACCCCCACAGGTTTGGGAGGAGGGTGAGCACAGCAAACCAGCTGCTCCTGAGGTGCTGTTTTCAGATTCTTCCACCTCTTCAGGTGGACAGAAAAAATCTGTCCCAAATTCCAGCAAGACAGGAGCAAAGAATTCCTGCCTACAACTCCAAAACTTCCTTCTGAATAAGGAAAAAAATCACCTCCACCTTCCTTGCTTCACTTGAAGACTAAAAGGGAGAAAAAATTTAGCACAGATTCTCCAGAGTGGGATACCTGCCAGGATCATGATACAGAGATCCATCAGTGCATTAAAAACCCAACTTTTCAACTTGGCTGTCATCAGATCTTGCTGGATGCCATCAGGCTCCCATCTTAATTCCCTAGAATGGAAAAATTAACTTTGGGAAATAGTGTCTACATGCCTGATCAGCCCATACAGCCACAAATCACAGAATTCCAGAATAATTTAGGTTGGAAGGGATCTTAAAGATCATTTTATTCCACCCCTTGCTATGGGCAGGGACACCTTCCACTATCCCAGGTTGCTCCAAGCCCTGCCCAACCTGGCCTTGGACACTTCCAGGGATGAGACATCCAAAGCTCCTCTGGGTAACCTGTGTCAGAGCCTCACAGGGATGAAATTTTCCCAATATCCCATCTAAATGTCCTTCCTTCAGCTAAAAAGCCATTTTGAGTGTGACCACGTTTTTCTGCTGCAGGAATGAGGTGGTCAAGGCTTGAACACCACCTGGATGTGTGGTCCTGTGTGCTTTGAACATGGATCCTGCTGGAAAATGTGATTTTAATCAGGAATAGTTGAGGGTGCTTCCAGTGGGAGCATTTTAGAGTAGAGGTACAGACAAAAGAAACTACGTGTCACATGGAATAAATTTTATGTAATAAACTGGAAAAGAAAATATGGAAAAATCCATGTTTATTCCCCAAGGAAGGGCAATTCTTTATTACTGAACTCTGAGGCTCAACTTAGTTCACCATTAGGAATGAGCTTTGGTTTCCAGCAAAATAACTGCAGTGAAACAATAACTGTGGCCAGTGCCACATTCCTGGGAATGGAACATGAGCAAGATTCAGACCTGGCATTCCAGGAACTGTCCTACTTCCCAAAATTCTCTGCCAGAACAGCCCCACTCATCAGGAAGCTGATGGCAATGGGGACACCCCAATCCCAGAGGGATGTGCATCAGGATTCCTCAGCCACAGGTTGATGGAAAAGCAGAATTCGTCCTCAAATCTGTCTCCACTTAAAATTCCCTACAACTCCCTGGAAGGAGGTTGTATCCAGGTGGGGATCAGTTCCTCTTCCCAAGGGATTGGACAAGAGGAAGTGACCTCAAGTTGTGCCAGGGGAGGTTTAGGTTGGATATTTGGAAAAATTTCTTCACTGCAAGGGTTGTCAAGAGAGATGGGATATTGAATATTGGAACAAGTGCCCAGGGAAGTGGTGGAGTCACATCCTGGGAGGAATTTTTAGTTGTGGCACTTTGGGACACAGTTTAGTGGTTGGACTTGATGATTTTAGAAGTGTTTTTCAACATTAATTGTTCTGTGAATCCCTGATTATGTTTCCAGCTCTGCCAGCAACTTCTCTGGGACAGTGAGCAAAGGACATTTTTCTTTATCAAGTGTACACACCACTAACACTCATCCCAAGTTTCCATCTGTCAGGATACCTAAAAAGGAGGAACATATGCTTGTATAAACCTTTGTGTCTTGGCTGAAAACCCCTCAGAAAGGGGCTCTAAAAATCGTATTTTACCCTTGAAGTTGGAGAAATTCTCAACAATAAATAAAGGTGATGGTTGAATTTTCTACCCTTTTTCCTAAAGAGACTGAAAATCTGTTCCTTCATCCCAATCTTCTCTTGGTGTTTCCTTAAAATCTGACAAAAATTTAGGAGTTCATGTGAAAGGAGCTTTGTGTTTAGTGTGATACAGTAAGCACACTGGAGTACTGGGGGGATGGCATTTACATTAAAATCCCTAAAAAATTGATCCCTAAAAATTCCAGCACCATTCTAGGAATCCTCACAGGAACTAAATGTCCTGTGCAGACATTTAATTCCAGTTCTATCAGCATTTTCTGACCTTGGAGCTGAGGGAGGAGAGAGGAACAGCAGGATCAGGACAAGCATCATATCCTGGAAAGGACTGAGGACAATGGACATGCTGCCAGGAGAGGTTGGGGAAATGCCAGGCTTGGAGAGACACCTGGGAGCTTGACTTGGTGGCTGTTTATTTAAAAGGGAAATCAGAGAGAAGAGCAATGCAGGCTGGACATGGAGCAGACCCAGGAAATATCCCTTCTGCTCTGGGATGAGGAAGGGTTCAGGGGTACTCCAGAATCCTGG
This sequence comes from Acridotheres tristis, assembly GCA_037013685.1. Lineage (NCBI taxonomy): Eukaryota > Metazoa > Chordata > Aves > Passeriformes > Sturnidae > Acridotheres > Acridotheres tristis. Next base: position 147,857,647 of record CM072886.1, on the reverse strand, counting down.
TGACCTTGTTCATGCCCACAAAGGCACAGAGCTTTCTGCTGGTTAAAGGATTCATGTCATGGAAGGGGTTGGGATAGGTCCAGGATGCTCTGCAATTCAAATGAAAGCCAGACTTACACTAAGGTTTGTTTTATCACTGCCGCCAGAAGAAACACTCCATCATTTTATAACTTAAACATACATAAAAGAGAAAACATTCTTTTGTTGCTCCTTTAATCCCTGTTATCTGCTCTTTGCCTTCTCAGGGCGAGCTGAAGATAAGGCCTGAGTTCCAATGGGGTCCTCAGCAGCAAATGGTAGAAAAAGGGCTGGAAAAAAGCTATTTATTTGACTTTGTATTGCTCTGCATGTTTATTAAACCAATACCCACTCCTGACTTGCCAATCCTGCTCTTCACAAGCTCCCCCTTTCCTGTTACATCCAGCGAAAATTCTCAACTTGAAAAATATTCAGTCAATATGCAAAAGCCACCTCAGTACCTCCTTCAGCAACTCAAAGCTCTCTGAAGCTGATAGCAGCAACTTTAATTCTACATAGATGCATCTCTGAAATACTAAAACCTTCCCAATCTATAAACCCCTCCTGCAAATAGACCACAGATTAGCTTTTACACTGGATTTATGCATTTTTTGGATTTATAGCTGCATCATACTGAAATAACTGCAAAAAAAGCCCAGAAAGATGGCACTGAATGAGACACTGGGATTCTGGGCCAGGCAGGATTTTTTGATCTGAACCTGTAGATCCACTGCCTGTCACTGTGCTACACTGGCCAGTCCATAATGTCACCTTGCCACATGCAATAAAAGCAGGATTTGCTGGGGTAACATCTCTGGAGCTCAGCACAGCAGTGCTGTGAGGTCAGGACACAGACCAAAGGCTTTGTGGTGCTCTGCTTCCCTCCAAAAAAAACCCCAAACCTCTTTTTCTATCACCCTCTGAGCTCTGCTCTTGCCTCCAAGGGAGTCCCATCAAAACGAGCCCCAGCAGTGCCACATCTGCCACCTTGCAGGGGGTGCTGCATCCTGGGTCTGCCTTAGGATGGAAAAGACCCCCAAGATCACTGATCCAACTGTTAACCCAGCACTGCCAAGGCCACCACTAAACCGTGTCACCTCCAGGGATGGTGGCTCCACCACTTCTCTGGGACAGCCTCCTCCAATCCTGGCCATCCTTTCACTGAACTAATTTTTCCAAATATCCAACCTGAGCCTCCCTCTGGTGCAATTGGAGCTGGTTCATCTCGTTCTAGCACTTTTTACCTGAGAGGGAAGACTGACCCCCACCTGGCTCCAATCTCCTGTCAGGAGTTTTAGAGAATATAAACTCCTCCCTGAACCTCCTTGTCTCCAGGCTGAGTCCTCCCAGCTCCCTCAAGTGCTCCAGACCCTTCCCCATCTTTGCTGCCCTTCTCTCTCCATCCCCTCAATGTCTTCCTTGTCATGAGGGACTTTGATTACAAATCACCATGAACTGTTATTAGCTCACCTTGCCTCTCTCTCTCCTTAGTGCAGGAAATTTAATTTCTTACTGTCAACCTGGCTTTGCTGCTTTGTTTTTCCCTTCAGCTGGAGCTGTAAGAATTCCTTGTAGCCTTTCAGTCCTTGCCCAGCTGGCTGAAAAACATGGAAGGTGCCATCTGCCTGCTCTTCCTTATTTTATTATCTACAACACCAATGATTACAGAGGCTCCTGATAATTTTTTTCCAGTCCCAGATCTCTGCCCCTATGAAAGGCTTAGAGGTCCTTCCCTAAGTCTGTCTCCTTTAAAAGAGTCCCCTTTTCCCTGGAACTTTGCTCCTGTCAAGAAAAGACATGGATATGACAGGATCACAGAATGGTTTGGGTTAGCAAAGATCATAAAAATCTTCTCATTCCAACCCCCTGCCATGGGCAGGGACACCTTCTACCATCCCAGGTTGCTGCAATCCCCATCCAACATGGCCTTGGACACTTCCAGGAGCAGCCACAGCTTCTCTGGGTAACCTCTGCCAGGGCCTCAGCACCCTCAGAAGGAAGAATTTCTTCCCAATATCCAATCCAAACCTGCTCTCTTTCAGGTTAAAGCCCTTGCCCCTTGTTGGTTGTCACAGTCTTGTCACTACATGACCTTGTCAAAGTCACTGTCCAGCTCCTGTAGGGACTGAAAGGCCACAATAAGCTCATCTAGGAGCCTTCTCTTCTCCAGGCTGAACAATCCACATTTTCTCAGCCTTTACTCACAGGAGAGATGCCCCCTGGAGAACCTTCATGGCCTTGTCTGGACTCACTCATTTACACATGCTCACATCACAGGTGATCAGCTGTCACAAATAACCTCCATTTAATAGGCTCCAATGCCCAAAATGTGCTCCCAACATCACACCTGAAATCCCACTGCTGTGGCCATCCTAAATATCCCATCACTGCCACCTTGGCCTCTGCCTCAGCCCCACAAGGGACGGGAGATGCTTCCCCTCTTTCTGCCCTCTCCAGATTTCCTTATGGCCAATCCAATTTCCAGTTCCTACCTAGGAGTGGATAACAGGGCACAAAGGGATGACCTGGAAGGGAATGCCAAGAACAGACACAAGGAAAACAACACCATGGACAGACGTGGGGACAGACATCCTCCTCCTGGGCTGCTGTGTGGTGCACGTGTGGTTTTTGCAACATGCATGGAAGAAAACCGATTTCCTGCTGTTTCCCGTGTTCCTGCTGGCACCAGAGGACTTCTGGAAGTGTCTGACTAACCTTGCTGTCCGTTGTTGGAGACTCCTTGTCCTTCTCTGCGTGCTGGAGTTTTCTGTTCAGGTCCTGGAACATGTCTTGGTGACGTTTCCTTGTGTGCATGATTTTCTGGAGCAAACACAAAGGGCCACAGGTCAGCACACCCTGCTCATAGGAACCCATCCTCCCACCAGAGTTACATCATTAAATCCCAGCCCTGTCTCCCTGCAGATCCCTGAAATACCTCCAGCATTTACTGAGGACCCACTGCAGCACTGCCTTTATTTTCAAGGTAAGATGGTGAGAGAAAGTGGAAAATATTAATTTTTGACCTAAAAAAACCCCCTTAAGCTTGCAACAATCGATTTTTTTATGCTGCAGAATTTGAGCTTGACTGTCAATGCCCTAAAGAAGGTTTTCTGCCCTTCTTTAACTGATACCTGTCCCCTTGCCCAGCCTTCCCTCAGTTTGTCACCTCTCTAAGTTCAGAGCTCACCCAAACATGTAGAATTTGGATAATTTCATTAGAAACTGTTCCACCATCTCATTTTCTTTCTAATTTGACCCATCTGCATTTCACTTCTACCTTCTGCTGCCCAGAAGGAGAAGCAGGACAATTTTTAGAAGGACTTCCCTTTCCATGTATGAGCAGGCTGAATATGGATTCCTGTGCTCTGGCAAAGGTGGGATAATTGGAGAGGATGGCTCAAAAAAGTTTGGGACCAACACTCAGAAAGGGATGCACTCACCTCAAAATCTAACTCTGCGTACCGGGATTTCCGCCTCTGGGTATTTGGGAGAGAAAGAGATGGGTAAAGGTTAGTAAGAGGTAAAAACAGGAAACGTCCTCCTCCCCTTTTTCCCACACTTTTAACGTGTTTTTCTGGCTCTTCACGATGGGAAGTGCCAAATATTTTGAGTTATTGAATCATTTATGTTGGAAGGGATCTTAAAATCAACCAGTTCCAACCTCCTGCCATGGGCACAGACACTTTCCACTATCCCAGGTTGCTTCAAGCCCTGTCTAGCCTGCATCACTGGGGTTTTCTCATCTGTATCATGACTGAAACCATCAAAATGGGAAATAGAGCAGAGGATATTAAGGGGAAAAGATAAGGCAGGCCATGTGCCTGGCATTAAAATGAACAGTCTTTGACAAATTAATTATTTTTTTGGACTTTGCAGCACCTGTAGGGCTAAAAGTAGTTGATCCAGCAATGGAAGTTGTGACATCACATTCCAAAATATGATCACACGCCAGCAGTCCCTCAAGGTAATATGACACTGGCGTTGCATCCTGGGCTGCATCTTCCCTAAAGTTCTTTTCAAGCCCCTGGAGGGGCCAAATTGAAGGCAGAACAGCACCCTGGGCTGAGAACAGCACTGCAACTTCCACGCTCACCTCCAAGGAGCTCATGGAGAGGGTGGAGACGGTCTCGCTCTTGGACACCACACCCGAGTTCCCTGAGTCACCCGTGTCACACAGGCTGTTGGGAATCTGTGACTCGTTGGAGATGCTCTGTGGAGCCAGCTGCTGCTGCTGCTGCTGCTGGGCCATGGAGGAACCCTGCACCTCGCTGCACGCCATGGCCACCGGCTCCCGCGGGGGACTCTTGACCACGAAGCCGGGGTCGGTGGCCATGCTGAGGTGGATGAGCCGTGTCTGAGGCATCTGGTCGATGTTGATGCTGTATTTGCTCTCATCTTTGGGTTTGGCCCTCAAGGTGGACGTGTTGGTGGGCAGGATCACGTAGCTGGTGTCCAGGGTCTGCTCCTGCGCCCGCGAGAGCTCCGAGTCCAACTTCTTGAAGATGTCCCCGTCGCAGATGTAGATGGATTTCGGCGGCTGGTTCTTGTCCTTCTTCAGGGTGAGGGAGTGGTTGCTGAACTCGTTCAGGTTGATGGCCCCCAGGTAGTGTGGGGAGCCCTGAAGGTGCATCTTGGAGACGTTGGCTGGAAGACTGTTGAAGTTGGACGAGCCTTTCTGGTGGTTGAGTTTCAGTTTCTCCTCGTCGGGCAGCGACGGGCGCTTCAGGGTCCCTGTGATGGTCGAGGTTCTGCACGTGGTGATGTCTTTGTTCAGCACTGGGGAGACACAGAAATGTCCTCAGAACCTCACCTGGGGTTTGGTTGACACATCAAGACACCTCCCACAGCCACTCCCCGCCAGCACCTCTCCCAAGGAGGCACCACAATGTTAAATCTCATTTATATTTTTAAAATCCAGGATACTGGAGGCAAAATTAAAGCTAGGGAAGAAAAAAAAAACCCTTTGTTATTTTGGGAGAGTTCTCTGTGATGTGAGTTTTCCAACACAACCATGGCCAAAACTCCCATCTAGGCCAACATATTGATAGCAATACACTGAAAACCAAAGGGATTTTTAGATATTTAGTACATCTAATATATGCATAATATATGAAATCTATACATTATTAGCCTGTGGAGTAGAATTCTTTAAAATAAAAGGTTGCTTTCATGTAAAGAAATTATTTTGATTCGGGAAATAGCTGAAATACAACATTATTAATGATTCATACAACTATAACAATATACAACTATGGCCTGGGCTGGAAGAGAACTTAAAAGATCATCGAGTTCCAGCTCCCTTCAAATTTAATTTTTTGTATTAACTCACTAAATTACTTCAGGTTGTCCCTTTCCCTTAACAGTTCCAGTGTTAATAAATTGTTATTTTGAAACACACCATATTTTGTTATGAATTTCAAACTGTTCTTCAAAAAATCTTACATTCCAGTAATCATGGTAAGACTTTGTGAGAGCTCATTATTTAGCAATTTTTGATTTCCCTTCGGGAAAGTAAGTGGTGATGGGAATATTCCTTAAAAAGAGAGGAACACTTTAAACTGAGGAGGAAGTGAACACGTCAAAAAGGACATTTGGACACTCATTCCCACACAACACTAACAAAAAAAACCCAAACACACTTGCCCCTCCTCCAGGCAGAATAATCTATAGCTCAGTTGATTTCAGGCTGCAACAAAGATCTTGGGAAAATAACAACGTCAACCTTGATGTCTCCATTGGGCAGAAAACCAGAAAATCATGGAAAGCAGACTGTGGGGCAGGGATGAAGTGTTGTTGGCTACTTACCTAAGATTTCAGCACAGGAAAAGAGAAAGAAATACATGTTCCCCTTTCACCCATCTCAGCAGGAAATAAAAATTGATAAATAGATCTTTTTTAGGAGGAGGGAGAAGGATTTTTGGGGTGAGCTGACGTTATTCAGCTGCTCCATATGGGACAGAGGAGGGATGTGGGCATCCCATGGCACTGAGGACACATTGATTTTCCTACCCCCTCCAAGTGGGAGTGAGGGAAGATCAAAGCTCCCCCCATTCCCAAGATTACAGAGCAGGCAAGGCAGGATGAGCAGGGCACCAAGGAGAATAAAAAAAAAAAAAAAAGTCTGAAAACTCTGGCAGCCATGATCATCCTGGCATTGCTGGGATAAATCAGAGCAAGTCAAACCCTTCCCTTGGGAGTCCCAGCAAGGTTTATTGATCCAGGCTCTTCCCCATGCTCACATCAGCTGCAGAAAATAGGCTTGGAGAGGTTTCCACTTGGCAATCTCCAAGCATGGAGCAGAGTGAGCCTTCAACACTGAGCCCTGGAGCAAATCCTGCCAACGTGAGGGGGTTATGAGTGGTCTCAGCCACATCCCCAATCCATCACAAGAGGGGAGATGGTGCCTCCAGGAGAAATGATGGCCAGAAACCATTGGACAGGTTCCTGGCTGCTATTATTCAATAAGCAGAGTGCATGGGATGATGCACCACTCCAAAAAGGTCTCTGAAATGAGGTTTATTATTAACTACTTATCTTGGCACAATCTAATAGCACTTTATGAGAGGAGGAGAATTTCCAGACAGACAAATACAAATTGTAGAGCTGGATACTGGAAAAGGAGGGGAAGTTTAGGCTGTTGGCAAGCTGCTGATCCAGGGGCTTCTGCCCTGAAATCACATGAAACAAATCATTCCTTTCCTCTGGGAAACTCGGTCTGGGATTAAGAGGTGTGGTGGCAGATCCAGAAAGGCTCCTCCAGAGGAGGAATCTGGGGTCTGCAGTGGTTTACAGCTGACTCTGTAGCTGGTGAATATTCCCTGAGCATCCCCACGACTCAGACATGGACCCACACACACGTTTTTCACACGTGATGTTTTTGGGACTGAGATATTTGATGTCAAAAGAGAAGGGGGGAGATAAATGAGAAGAGGCTGACAGCTAGAAATTAGATTAGAGTGTGTGAGACAGAAAAACAGAAAGAAAAAAAAAAAGGACAGCCCCTGAAAAGAGATAAATGGACAGAAAGAGACCATGAAATAAGATATCACAGGGGTAAGTGAGATAAATATACTGTGACTGTGATAAGCACAGGGAGAGGGAGTGAGGCAAAGAGAAGGACAGGAAAAGATAAATAAGATATAGATAGATATTAGACAGATAAATGATAGTGACAGTGACAGACAATACACAGAAACACAGTGACAGGGACAAATGTTGACAGACAAATACATAAATAACAGGTACAGTAAGACAGACAGCTGAGGACAGAGATAAATAAGTGATTGCGAGACAGAACGAAAGAGATGAATTATAGATAAATACATTAGAAGCAGATAAATAAATGATAGATGAGATAGAGAAAAAGATAAATGAAAAGGACAGGTAGATGTTTATAGAAAGAGAGAGGAGGGGAGAAAGAAAAAAGGCAGGGTAGGGAAAGAAGCAAAGAAAGAGAGAAGGAAAGAAGACAAGAAAAAAGGAAAGAAGGAAGGCAAGAAAGAAAGATTAATAAAAAGAGAGAGAAGCTTTGTGATAGTGGTAACTGAACACAGAGTGTGCTGTCCTTGGCTTGGGAAGATCCTGGTTTGGAAGATATGAATTATGCAATTTCCAAGCAAGCTGGTATTTCTCTTGCTTGGCAGAGGGGAGAAGTCTGGGAGGGCAAATGAAAGCCTCAATATCTACAAAAGGGTACGAAAAAACTTCAGCCAACAGGTCAGGCATGCCAGGACCAGGAGAGGATGAGACCTACAGAGAGGAACAGGCAGCCAGGGAGAATCCAGGCAGCACAGACACCTCTGGGATTATTGGGAAAAGGGGCTGTCAACTCATGCACATCCTCAGGATCCAAAGGAACCTGTGTGACGAACACAGAGCAGAAAAAGGAGCAGGCAGAGGAGGAGAGATCCAAACACTTCCAGGTGCACAGAAGAGCCTGGAGCCAGGTGGAGTGGTGGGAAGGCTCTCCAGAATCCAGACTTTCTACAAAGACACCCTTCATGAGCACAGAGCTGCCTGAGGTTGATGTGACCCCCTTGGGCAGGGGCTGCTGGAACAAAGAAGGATCACAGCAGGAAGAGATGGATCCCTTCTCTTCTTCCTTGATGCTCTTCTCTGCCACAGTGTTAAATGGCAAAAAACAATTCCTCAGAGGCAAGGCTTGGTCTCAGCTAAAAAGCCAAAAGAGCTACAGGGAAATAGGAAAAGTAAAGGGAGAATTTGGGGTGCTGCTTTCTTTTGGCCAGGGTTGAAAGGAAAAGCAGCCCACTAGAGGACATGCAAGGCACCAAGACACACACAAAGGAAAGAGAAAGGGGAAAAAATGGCCTAGTTCAATCCCCAAACCAGGTCACTTGCTGATTCTCACCTGTGATGTGCTCACCTGATCTACAAGCCATGTCCACGTCCTTCTCAAAATCGGTCTGAAAGACAGAGAACACAGAGGATGTGGTCAAAAGGCGATGGAGAGGAAAACTTGGAAAATGCAAAACCCTCACTTTAATTAGTGAGATGGGCACAGCCTTTGCCAGGAGAGTGGAGGAGAGAGGTTTTGTCTGGATTTTCAAATACGGAAAACACACCACGTTTTTCCACCTGTTGGCTTTTGAATTTTATCACTGATAAAGCTGGAACATTGCTTTTCAACTGAGGTTCATCTGTTCATCCACTCATTTATTCCTGGGCTGCAGATTAAAATATTTTGCTGAACACATTTATGAACACTCCTAAAAAAACAGAGAACAGGTTCCTGGCCCAAACTGTTTTGGATATATCACTCCACACATAATTTTAAGTGGATTTCCCACCCTTTATTAGAGAGATCTGGGGATCCTGCTGGGAATACTCCACCCCCACTGGGCTTTCTTGTGATCTGTCACCAAGTCACATGAAGTGGGAACAAGTCTCTGCTTCTGAAACTCTTAACCCATAAAATCAATGGCTCCCACAGGCACAAAGGCTGAATAACTTTTTCAAGAGGTCTGTGCAGCCAAAGGGAACTCCTTTCTTCTCCCAGGAGGAGTTAATCCTTTTTCTGAAGCTTTGAGCAGATAACATTTCAAAGAACTGGATAAACTGAGTCACAGCAGGTCGTGAGCTTTCATGGAGTAATGGGGAAGCTGCAGACTGGCAAAAGGTAGACGAGTTCACTGATTATTTCTGGTATCATTTCAGAAAGACGCTTAACATAATTGTATTAATGTGATGAAATGAAATCCACCTGAATACTGAGAAGAATGTGGGAAAAATCCCCATCCCCCTGGGATACACACACTAATACTAGCAGGTTGAGAACCAAGAGTTTGCAACTATCTCAGCCTTCTTGATGTTAATTTCCCAGTAAATTCTTTGGGATATCAAACAAATCTGAAAAGAACAGAAGAGAAATATGACTGAACTAACATTCAAATGAGCAAACGGGATGACACAGAAAAATATAATCTCATTTTCATGATGGGAGTTCCAGAAAAATGCAGCTGAACAGTCTGCACTAGTTCTGCTGATAAATAAATGAAAGGCAGGTTTATATTTAATACCAGTCAACAAGATTCTGTGGGGAAATCAGCTCTACTCAGCTAATCTCCTTTTCACTAGTTGGGCAGATTTGGAGACAAACGGAAAAGGTAACAGCAAAAATGCCATCCTGCAAAAGCTTTTGATTTCTTTTGGTGATTTTACAACAAAATGACATTGTACCCCTCTAAAAATACCAGTGAGGAGTCATCACTCACAGCCAGACTCTGCAGCTTTTTGTGCTGCAATGTGAGGGAAGTGATTGTAAGCTCCCTGCTCCTCCACACGCCCATCAGCAGTGCAGGAGGAAATGCAACATTGCTAAAAAACTTGTAGCTGACACAGAATTTTGCAAGGCGGCTGATGATGAATGGAAATGTGGAGTTCTACAGAGATGCAAAACCCTGAAACTTGGGATGGTGACAGCAGACTGACAAATACAGGTTCCACCTTTTGTTCAGGATGCTGAGAATCTGGAGGGGGTCACATAAATAATTTGAAGGCGTGTGATTTACAGAGGGAGAATTAAAAGAAGCTCTGGGTGTTAACTTATGGAAAAGAAGATTGAGACTGCGTGTGATTATGGTGTCTGTTACTGAAGAAGCCAAAGCACCAGGCTTGCAAGGGGCCCTCTAATTACCCACAATTAGGCAGAGAACCTGTCTGAAAAATGAGAAGACTGCATTTAAATGAGAAATGAGGCACCTGTTTTTAGTAAACACCACCGAGGTGTGGTGGAATTAAACCTCTGCTGATGTCTTGACTCCAAGATTGTGGTGTTTGAAACGAGGCCTCGTACCCAGGCAGAAACTGCTCAGCAGAGGAGTGACTGGAAAAAAACATCACTGGGTTGTGCTGTAGCTCTAATATTAACCAGGAGCTTTTGGAAGTTGCTCAAATCCTCTGATTCTCTTAATATCTTTATCTTAACCTCTGAAATTAAATGTTTCTTGTATCAACTACATCATAACAGTGGAGTAGATGAGGGCAAAGCCCCACAGCTTATTCCTTTGCTGTTTGCAAAGGTCTTACACAACAGGACCACAATTTACAGAGCTTAAACTATTCCCAGTGAAGTAAAGTGTACTTTTGAGAGAAAAAAATTCCCTCTGAGACAGCATTTTTATGATAACAACCCAAGAGACTGGGATTAAAACTGTATTAAACTACTACTTCCCAGCTCCAGCCAGGACAAGGCAGCTTGATGGGGATGAAAAGGTCTGGAAGACATGGGAGGTGTATTTTGGTTCTTTATTTTTCTGGGAAAGAAAGGATCCTACCTTTCATCAGAGAGATGCCTGCAAAACCTGGTATGCATGTATGAGAACCTTAAAATTACAATGCAACACTGCTGGTTTCTGTGAAAAACTCCATTTTAGGTGCTGTGTTTGCTCAAGCAAAAGTTTGAAGGAAATAAGAATAGCAAATTCAGGACCTGTGATGGACAGAGCCCTCTGCTCATCAGCTATGAGTTAAAATTTCCCAAAATCCCCCCACTAAAGGGGAAGTGGGAGATTTCCCTACCATGAGCTGAGCGTGTCCGTTCTGAAATGACCCCCCTGAGTCTCCATTGCCTTCCTCCTGACGATCCACAACCCGGCACTTCACAGCATCCTGGACCTGCAGGGACAGATTGGCAGAGGTCAGAGTCAGACTGACCAAACCACATCACATTCTGCTGAAATCCAAAATAAAAACAGCCCTTGTTAGATCAAAAGGACATGGACCCTGCTTTAGCAGCACCCAGGCATTTCTTTCATATGGTTTATGTGTTACATATTTCACACACTGAAGAGCAACTCTGAGATCTTTCAGCAATCTGGGTCACTGCCTAGGTCGCTCTTATTTGCTTGATTTATACAGTCAGGAATGAAAATGTCCTTTGTTTTGCAGCTTGCAATATGTTTGCAATGGATGCACTCTCATTAATCATTGTATTGGTGTCTGCAAAGTCTGATTATGATCCTGTAATATAAATCTGATCCCAAACTCACCGAAATAATTGGAAAAAAAGAAAATCCCGGTGACTGCAACGGGAGTTAAGTGAGACTCATATTCGTAATGCAATTAGTGGAAGGAGTTTCAGCCAAGCCAGTGGTGTAATTCCATTGATTTCATTGGCCTGACATAAGAAATTAATCTGTTTTACTTAATTTAAAGGGACTGTAAGAAGATAAAATGAATATTGAGAAAAAAGCCCCTTCCTGTCTCTGTTATTAATAGTGTCTCTGCTCCGTAGGATGAAAAGAATGAAAGAAACATAAAAGATTCATTCTTTTCTTCCCTGATATAATTCACCATTTTAAATCTCCACAGGGAGGCTGAAGAGAATTTCCTCAATTTCCTTGCCTGATTATTGCTGGCTGCATTCCCTAGCTGGAATATCAAGGTGTTAATTCCAGCACAGACTTCATCCTGCAAATCTCAGTGCATCCTGAAATAACACAAATTACTTCTTTATTGTGGCATTTTTGGAGGTGGGGTGTGAACATTCTGGAAAAGGGAATTTTGGTGGTAAACAAGCAAAGCCTGACACGTTATCCCATCTCAGGCTGCCCACCAAACCCCAGCCTGATTCACCCTTCCTTCCCTCTGACCAAAAATGTCACGGGCACTTTTGTGGTCATCGTCTCCCCAAAGGCAAAAATTTGTAGGGTTAGAGAAGTTGCCAGAAGGCTGTGTGGGGACTTTTCCAGGAGATTTTTATGGGAAATGATGTTGATTACGACTCGTCCCTCTCACCTCCCGCCTGAGGATGCAGTGGACCATGACGATGACAAATCCCTCCAAGGAGTCAAACACGGCAAAAAGGATCTGGAAGAGCGCGGAGCGCCGGTCGGTGATGGCCAGGACTGCAGACATCCAGGTGAGAGCCAGCAGGGGCAGGACCACACAGGAGCTCCAGAGGGATGCCCTGCCAAGGCAGAGGGAAAGAGAGCTCAGCTCCACCTCACCCACTCCAAGGTGGGGCTCTGCTTCAGCCTCCCAACCCCACCGGGCTGTAGAGGGTTTCTCCAGCCATCATCTCCATGGGGGAGACCTTCCCTGAGCCCCTCTCCCAGGGAAGCAGGAAGAGGCTTTGCACACTCACACTACCCAAACAGGGGGGACAGCTTCCCAACGGTGCAGTCATGCATAAAACTGGAGGTGGGGAGGAAGGATGTGGATCCCTCCCTCCCCCTCGCACGCCCTTCCCACTCTGCCCCTAATCCACGGCTTTTCCCGAGGGAAGGAGACGAAATACAATCACTGCAGGTTGCCAAGGGGAGGGGAACAGTTGCAGCAGAGACTGGTCTGTCACGATGGCTGTTGGTACTCAGGTCACAGACACTTGGACTTCCACAGCACATGGAAGACACCAACACTGGGACGTGTCACGCTTTGCAGTGACTCAAACGGACAGGCAGAGAGCTGATGTGCAGACTGAAATATTTGTGTTTCTCCCTTCATCTACAGGTGATGGTCCCCAGGACCCTGAGAACTAAAACCTGACCTCATTTCCCTGTGCTCAGAAAATTTTCAGCTTTCTTGTGCGATCTCCCCAGCTGATGCTTTGGGGAAATAAAAGAATAATAATAAAAAGCTTTTTGTTCCATGTTCGACAATTCTTGTAAGTCTATTCCTGTGTGGACATTAACTTGAGATTCAAGCCACATCTCCATTCACAAGACAGAAAACCAGACAAAACAAGTTTTCTGTGAGGCTGCACCAGGAATCTCCACTTTAGCTGTGAATGATGGCCCTGCAAATGGGAAAGGAGCTCTTTTCCCATGGAATCTTTAGGCATCCATCTCTCCAACCAAAAAGATTATCCCAAACAATTTTAACAGCTGACTAGGGAGATTTTAAGCTGTCACTCATCCCATCTATGGGCACCAAGAATATGAGGAGAATTTCTCTATGGGCTTTTACTGACAAACCAAAGAAGGCCTTGAATAACAAGTGGAGCTACGAGAAAACCTCCAAATACAAACAAATACAGGCAAGACAGGAAATTACAGGACAGATACCATGAAACACGTTTTGCAGTACTTACATGGGACTTGCTCACCATTTCCTGATCTATGACCAAGGGTTTAATGTTTACTTGCTGGTTACCTCACAGACCTCAGTGAGATTTTACCTGAACAAAGCTGGAGCTTGGATACAGGTTTGGACATGGCTTCATTAAAGGTTTTTCAAGGATTGTTACATCAATTCTGCAATGATCACACACTGAAGTGACAGTTTATTTTTACAGTCAGAATGAGACCCTGTTTGCAAATATTCCTACAGCCTGTCCACACTTGGATCTGTTCCTTCATGTTATTATTAAGGAATTTAATTTACTTAAGGGAGCAGGGAAATTGAATTATTTTTCTTTTTAATTAGAACAAGCATTATGAGACCTCTGTGTAAGGTAAAGGCCATGACATGATCTGATACCTTGTAATTTTATCATGGATGACAAATGCTGTTCTTTAATGCATAGGATGAACTATAATTTCAAAGTATTATTTAAAAATACCCAAAAAATCAGCAGACAGCCCTCAACTAAACAACTCTTAAAGAGAAATTACTTATTCCATAATAAAAACACTTATTTCTCTGAAATCTGCCTCATTACACTGAGATCTCTCTTTGCTGGCATTTGTGGTGTTGCTCTCATAAATCTGGCTAAGCATGAAAGAAAAAATCAGAGAGGCAGAAAAGCTGAATAGAAAGATAAGATTTGGTTGATAAGAAACCTCTCTACACGTGTCTTCCATGCAAGTATCAGCCAACACAACATGGCTGAGTAGATGAAATAATTCCAGCAGCAAGGGGAAACCATAAAATTCAATAAAAGCTGCTGGAAAAAGTCAGTAAGAGACAACTCTGCTTCCTGGAATTATCTGCTGTTCCACAACACTCTTGGTGCACCCATTCTGTGGATGTTACTGCCACCAATGTGCAAGAGGAAACCTGGCAATGGATCTGACCCAGGTCTGAACCAAACTTCTAAATCTGGGTGGGTTTTCCACTCCTGAAAAGAACTGCAGACTCATAATGACAATGATCTGGATCCGGATCCAAGATTTAGATGTAGATTTGGGGTTGTAAGGGATGCTGCTGAGAAGGTAAATTATAAGTTATGTTTCTCTTCAGCAAATGGACAGATTTGAATCCACTGGCTTCAAAACCTGCTTTAATAATTAATTGTTTGAGTCAATTTGCTCTGCCCTTCCAACCAGGTGATGAAAACATCATCTACCCTTCCAGATCAGCAGATGACCACATATTCAGCTGGATCAAACCAGGATTTTCCCAAGTTGTGGTGACTTACACCAGCTCAGAGTTCTGCTCTCTTTGTGATTCACCTTCCAGACGCCCCCTCAACAGCATCCATCCCTTACAAAATTGATGGAAATTCTGCTTGCTACTTAAATGCATCATCTTTATTCTCAGGCAGCAGGTGGCAACAGGTCACAGGAAATGGAACTCACTCTAATTTCATTTGCAGGGCTCTGCTTAGATTTTTAAAATATTAAACTCCAAATTAAAAGCTCCATTAAAGAAATCTGGTAAAGACTGAAATTTCAGGTGAAAACTCACGCCAAGACAAGTGGGCTTTCTGTAAGACTGCCCTAAATTCTACTTGCTGTGAGCTGAATTCATAGCAGGACTCATACTTCTACCACCTTCCCACCTGTCCCTTCTTTTAAGAGGCACAGTGAACCCTTAAGAGATCCCAGAATTACTTATAGGACTTAAGAAATATCACATTAGGGTGCTTATCACAAGATGTGATATGAAATGATCAGTTGTTATACACTGTGACCACCTAATGGCTTTTCATGGATTAGCCATGATCAATAAATCCATTATTTTTATTTCTTGGGACAAAGGAATTAGCTGCAGATCCTCTTATTTATACCATTTATGACAGCCCTCAGGACAAGTGACAGCAGCATCCCATCTGAGGTTGGAAAAGACCTCTAAGATCGAGTCCAAATCTTTTTCCAGCACTTGAAAACCCAGCACTAAACCCAGCACATCTCCAAGTGCCACATTTACACAGCTTTTAAATCCTTCCAGGGATGAGCACTCCACCATTTCCCTGGACAGCCTGTGCCAATGCCTGATCATCCTTCCAGTGATGAAAGTTTCCCCAATATCTACCCTGAACTTCCCCTGGTGCAACCTGAGGACATTTCCTTTAATTCTGTCTCTTGAGAGGAGAAGATACAAACCCCAGCCTGGCTCCAACCTCCCTTCAGGGAGTGATAAAGACCCCCCAATCCTCCTTTTCTCCAGGATAAACCATTCCAGCTCCCTCAGCCACTCCTAATGTGCTCTAAAACATGGGATCTGCCATGGGAAACACTCAGCCTTATGAAAGCACACACCAGACCCTGCCCTGGCAGCAAGAATTTGGCCAAAATGATAAAATCTATCTGTGTTTTCGTCCTTTATGTAGCTGGAAGCATGGAGAGTCTTTGTCTTTGCAAAAGAAGCAGAATAAATGGATTGCACTTAGAGGAAAGCAATGGAAAGAGCAAAAAGAATGGGTTTGGAGATAAAGATCTGCATGAAGAAAGATGAAGGGTCCTGCACCTTGAGAAAAGGCAGTGCAGGGGGACACACAGGACATGCCAATAAAGATGTAAAGGGCTATTAGAAAGGGCAAAGTGATCAATTCTTTTCATTGCTCAACCCTGAAAGAGCAGCAGCAACTTAAGTTAAAGAAACAGCAGAACAAAAAAAAAAAATCAATTTATAATTCAAAAACAGCTCCTGGAGAGGAGCTCTGCAAAGGGAATTGGTCACTGGACTCAACACATAATGGATGGCTCCTTACACACCAGTGGTTCTGCTGCAGGAAATTCACAGTGCAGGGATGTGCTTTATTTATTCTCTCGTGCTTCTCTGCTCCTCTGACTTGTATTCACAGAGTTACAGAATCATGGAATGGTTTGGGCTGGAAAGGACCTTAAAAATAATCAATTCCACCTCACTGCCATGAGCAGGGACACTTTTCACTAGACCTGGCTGCTCACAGCTCCATCCAACCTGGCTTTAAACACTTTTCAAACACTTAAAAACTGTTCCTCCAGAAAGCAAGAGTGTTGTCCCAATTTTAGGGACACTTCCAGAGCAAATCCCTGTAACTCAATGCCCATATAACCAAGATAGGAAACCTGTAACTAGAAAAGAGGAGAAATTCTGCTTGCTCTTCCCATGCAAATGCAAAAAAAGAAACACCTGCTGTGATTTATATTTTCCCCTAAAAGATTATTCTACTCCCAATATAAATAATGCCGCAATATAAATAATAAAATTAGGGGAACAGGAAATCAAATGCCTCTAAACTGCCCTAAGCAACCTGGTCTGGTGGAAAGTGTTCATAGTGGGGGGTTTGGAATGAGATGAACTTTAGGGTCCCTCCCAACCCAAACCATTCTGTGATGATTTTATGGCACATGAGACAGGCAGGTGATGAGGCAGCTGTGGCCAGGCTGCTTCAACATTCACCTTTAATTAAGGAAGATGCTGAGAGTCCAGTAAGGACTTGCAGGATCCAGGTATTATCCCCAGGTAAGGACAGAATTTCAAATTCCTTGAACCATGAGGACAACACTCTCCTGAGGAACAGTCTCCTTCCTAGACCAGCCATGCATGGAAGCACTGACTCACATTAATCCTGGAATTACAATGCAGGCAGAAAATTTGACATCCAAAACTCCCTAAGAGGATATTGAGTCAAGAAAAAGGGCAAAACCCTTAGAAGGGAGATTTGACAAGTGAATTCCTAAGGATTTAAGAGGAATGATGATGATGATAAGGGTCACAAGGAACCCCTGATATTGGCTCTTGGGTGGGGTGCCTGGAAAAATACACAGTGCCAGATCTTGGGCCAATCTCTTCCCACTGGTCAGAGCCTGAGTCCAGATTTCCAGTGAATTGCTTGGCAAGAATTCATAAAATCATGGAATGGTTTTATGGGTTGGAAGAGACCTTAAAGATAATTGAATTTCAACCCCCTGCCATGGGAAGGGACACTTTCCACTAGACCAGGCTGCTCAGAGCTCTGTCCAAGCTGGCCTTGGACACTTTAAGAGATGGAACATTAACTTCCATCTGTCCATCCATCCATCCATCCATCCATCCATCATCCATCCATCCCTCAGCACCCCCTGGTATCTGCAGTGGATTCCCTCATTCACAGCAAGTACCAAGAAAAGCCAAGCACCTGAGACACATTTTCCATCTCAGATAAAATTATTTCCACAAGTAGCAAAGACAAATTAATTACAAGGCAACATTTCACAGGCTGAGGGTGCCCTACAGGCAGCAATAAATGGGAGGAAATGTGGGAACAGAGATCTTCTAATGGCAAAACTTGCCCAGGATCTTCTTCAGCACAGCCTAAAGGGAAGGATTTCTTTAACCTACACCTGTCAACTCCAATTAACCCCTAACAGGTCACAGACATCCAAAGATTTCCATTTATCATTCCCCAGGTCAAGAAATCACACAATTTCCAGTATTTATTTTCCCACTTCTGTCACTTTTCTCTCCCATCAGTTCACTCTGTTTTCCCTCCTTTACACATCCCCTTCTCCAACCACAGATCTCACCACAAAAATTTCCAAAAGCCACAAAAAACGGTCTAAAGGATCTATTTCTCACTCCATGCTATCCCAGAAATAATCCTCTGGAACCTATGGGAGGGAAGCTGGGGAAGGCATGTGCAAGCCCAGCAGGAACAAGGCAGGAACACCCTTGATGTGCTCTGCACTAAAAAATTGTGGCACATTCCAGGTCATGGAGGAGCCAGGAGTCCTCATGGCATTTAATCCACATTTCAAGACTCCAAAACTGAACGGCAAAGCTGCTGCAAGGTCTGGGAGGAGGGAGCTCAGCAAGGGGGGCAGTGGCACGAAGAATAATCAAAGTTTTGCCTTTCTGGCAACCTCATTTACCAGAAATTTGGAGAAGGAAAGCCAAGAACAGTTCAGCTGCAGGATGAAGTGGATCACAAGGGGAAATGAGTGAAATTTTTTGTGTATTCCTTTTGTGTTATCCCTTTGCAAGGATAAGAGCATGGGACACTTGAGGACAAACAACAAAATTGATACTGGACACTGTCATCTGAGGTATCCAATCTGCTGGGAAACAAAACACTCAAAAATCCTCTTACAAGAACCCTCCAATTTCTATCAATCCACTTAAATTAGAGAAGCAGGATGAATAGGAGATCTGGCTTTCATATCCCTTTTTTCTCCCGATTTGGAGATGAATCAGAATTTGTGATTTATCATAGACCAATGTCAGACACTGCTGGAAAAGGACTTGAGACTGTTTAACTTTTAAAATTAATTTACTATGAACAGAAAGCCTCTCCTATTTAAGAGTCTAATTTATTAATAGTAAATCTTCTGCTGGTTTAACATTGCTGTGCAGTTGCAGGAATCCAAAAAGCAGCGAGCTGCTCGTTCCAGACTCGTGGTACACATGTCTGGACTGATTCCATCTCACCATCTCAGCTGGGCACTGCTGCAAAAGGTGAGCAAACGACCTTAGCAATGAAAAATAAATCAAATTTTGTTCAGTTCTCCATTTCCCTGAGAAAACCACAGAATCATAAAACGGTTTGGGTTAGAAGAAGCCTTAAAGAACATCTCATCCCAACCCCCTGCCATGAGCAGGGACACCTTCCAGGTGCTCTTGACTTGATTTTCTTTTATCTTTCTACATTTTGAGATCTGGCACTTGGCTGCCTCTTTTGGTTTAGATTAATTAAAGGTAGAAATTTTCAAACTGCAAACGATCTGAGACTGTTTCCCTCACACGTTTTGCATGTACTAATTTAGACATCAAAACCAAAGACTAGCATCACTTGAATGTGATACAGACAACACAATTTCCAAAAGGGAAGGAAGAAAGACAAACCTTCCCTTATCGTTCTCCCTCCAACCTTAACCTTTGGGAAAAAAGCCAACCACATAAATAGCAACAATTTATACAGCAGAACAAAGTTCTGGCATGATTTTTTTTTTTTTTTTTTTTTTTTTAGCTAACTCCAGCAGCATCTAAGATGAGATTTAACAGCATTTGACTTTTGTAACTCAGAGCTATGAAACACTTTAAGATTTTGAGAATTAATTCCAAGTGCTTTCAGGGGTCCAAAAGAGGCAGCCAACACTTATCAAATCAGACCTGCAGGCCTACGAGGTATTGAACTTAACTTCAGCATTTCTTAAGAGGAGAAAAAACCCACTTAGGTGGGATTCACCAACTCACTTAAACCACACTCAGTGCTCTGCAGCCTCTGGAGGAAAGCACTCAAGCAGGTGCTCAGGTGGTTGACAAAGCTGGATTTTGGAGTCCCTGTCTACCACCAGAATTACTGGAAATCACAGCTTTAAGTCTGGAACTCCAAGAACGGGGCATTAAACAAATTAAACACAGCTTGCAACAAATGCAGAGTCCCTTCGTCTTCCATGGGCTGCTCACATGCTTAACTCTTAAATCTAGGCATGTCAAAAAGTGCTTTTCAGGATCCAGCCCATCAGCTCCAGGGGGGTTTCAGGAGCCCTGCTCTGCTCATGGCCCACAGAATGAGGTCAGGGAGAGCTGGGGGATGTCAGGGAGGTGGGCAGGGACAGGGGGAGAGAAAACAAACATGGGCTGGTGAGTGCAGGGAAATGGAGGAGGAGAAATAAAAAAAGGAACTGAAAAGCGAAAATGAAAACAAAAAAACAACAACAAAAAAAATTTTAAAAAAAGGAAAGTGGAAAGAAAGAAAGTAAGAAAGAAAGAAAGAAAGAAAGAAAGAAAGAAAGAAAGAAAAGGAGTTGAAATTAGAGGAACTAACATGGCGTTACTGGTGGCTGTGGCCGAAACTTCAGCAGAAGAAACTACTCCACACTTGGAACATTTGAGCGTCATGCCGTAAAGGGGCACTGCCATCTGACTGCAATTAAAACCAAAAGACTGAAACAAAACAAAACACTTCGCTCATGAGCACAAACGTCCAAAGGAAAGGGAAAGAGAAGCCAAAAAAGAAAGGAAGGAGAAAAGGGAACCAACCAACCATACCCAGTTTGGGAGGAGAAATGAAAGACAGGCAGGAATTAAAACTCTCTCATCTGTACCACTCCAGATGCAGGGAACGGGGGGAAATGGACAACTCAGAGACTTGCTGGTGCTGCTGGAGAGGGTGGAACTGTGTTGGTGAAAGTCTTGCCAGATTCAGGGTGTCTCTCTCCGGCACCCATGGAAGAGAAACCAGTACTGCTCTCCCACCTCCTTCTTTTTGTTCAGCTTTTTTGGTTTTCTTTTGTTTTTGTTTTTTTGGGTTGTTTTTTTTTTTTTTTTTTTGAGAAATTGCTCTTTTCCCTCCTGGCCTTTTTGCTCCAAAACAAAAAAGATGGCAGGGTTGTGCAGTAGAAGGCAAGAAGTAGGGCTGTGGGGGCTGTGCCTGCTTATCTTCTGTCCTAAAGCAATGCAAGGGATAAATCACTTATTTTCTCTGACTGGGAGCTGGTGAGACCAGGACAGAGGCCACTCTTTGGCTGCTTCATCCCTGATGAAGGATGGGACTCTTTTTATGTCCTGAAGTTGATCCTGGGCTTGGGTGTTTCCTCAGACCCCCAACCTGCCCTGAAAGGACCCCGACTGGCTGACTGCTTCTGACACATTCCTTCTCTCAGATCCTGCTCTGGAGCCAAAAACATCTTTGGGATGAGCCCTGAGAATTATTCCCACCTGCTGCTCCCACTTTTTCTGCATGGGACCAATCACAGAAAGAGCCCACTGAGGGCTGCTGGTGTGAGGGGATTTGCTAAAGCTCATCCTTGGGATTTTTAGCAGCTGATGAGTGGGAACCCCCCCCATTCAGCTCTTCTTCAGGAGCCCAGAAGCCACATTAGCTTGGCACTGGCCCTGTTTTTTCCCAGAATTTACTGGTTGTGTGCTCTCCCTGGTCTGCACAGATCCACACCCACGTCAGAGCTGGCTTGGAAAACGGGAAGGAGTCTGCAAAACATCCCCCAGACCTTCCTGCTGTGCCTGGCATCAGAGAAAACACGAAACCACTGCCAGAGGGCAGCAGGTCTGTCATCCCTGGGGTGTGCTGGGGATGCTGCTGAGAGAGGTTTGCCCCAACCAGGAGGGGTTTTACAGCCCTGCCCTGCCTGGGAGAGAGATCAGGAGACTCCACAGAGCATTTCTTAGCTTTGGTGGCTCTCTGTTCAGTCTCACTGCAAAAAGACATCCTGATGAGCACCAACACAGCAGCAGCAGTGGGCCCAGTGAGCCCCTTTAAAGTGGCTATTGATTGTTCTTTTCATTAATTACAGTGACATAAGTCATAATTCCCATCCAGAATAATAACTAAGACATCCCACAAAAGCTTCCAGACACAGAGGAAATTAGCTCCTGTGTCCACAGATAAATATCTTGAAGGAAGGATGGTTTAAATCCTGTTGGGACAAAGGCTGAACCAAAGATAAGGTGGGTCTGGAGAGGCATTAGGTGCATGACCCTTTAAAAAAAAAAATACAGCTTATCCCCAAATCTATAAGCCACAAAGAACAGATAAGCAGAGAGACAGAGAGAGGCAGAGATAGGCAGCAAAAAGAAAAAACGTAGATTGAATTGAGGAATTTGATGGGAAACTGTACCAGAAAAAACATGAATGACACTGAATCACAGAGAACTGGCCAAAAGACCACTGTAAACACACAAGTGTAGCTGCTGTTGGGTGTGTTTATGCAGAAAGTTGCAAGCAGTGGGCACAGATGTGGGTACACTCATCTCCTAATTCCTTCTGGTTGGGGGGCTGTTAATATATTGAATTTCCGTAGCAGGTTTAGATTGGCGCCTGTGCATATGAAAGGGGTAGCTAATTAAATAACCACAGTGAATAATGCCTTCATTTAATTTAGCTTTTTCTGCTTCCTAAACGTCCACAAACAGATCATGGGCTCATCTGGTGTGTTCACTGCTACTTTTTTATTGAGCAATGCTTCCCACCAGGCAGAGCCCAAAGAGCAGGAGCACTGCTTCCAACAGGAACCATTCCTGGAGGAAGGGCAATCCCAATCCCTTCCTGTCTTAGTGGAATTATTCCCTTCCTAATCACTCTCTCTGTGCTCTGACAACCCAGCTCTGTTCCACCCCGTCAGGACAATTCCACAGAGATTATTCCACACAAGGTTTTGGGGCAAACTCTTCTTGGGTGGTTTCTGTGATCAACAGAGAGGAAAGAAGAGGTTCACCAAGAGGGGACAAGGCTCCTGTCTCTCCCCAGGAGTGGCAGAGGAAGCCCAGAGAAATTAAACTCAGCCAAAATTAGCCCTGGTGAATATCCCTTATGGTCTCATTCCTCCTCCCTGTGTGAGCACACAAATGCTTCTGGAATAAATGCTGGCTGAATGCATTTAAAATTAATTTTAAAGGCTCCTGACATTAAAACCTTCATTTTCTGGTAGCAATTCCTTCAAGAGAGTTCAAACACTGGTGATGGAGTTGGCCACCAACAGAGCCTGTTTGGCTGGGACCGTTTTCTCCATTCCCAGACAGGTTTTGGGGAAGTTGTGGCTTTTCTCCAGCTCTCCAGGCATTCACACCCCCTTCTCTACAGCCTGGTTTTGGGATCCACCTATAAAATCACTGCCATTAGAAAATCTGCATTTTCTGACAGAAGTGACAACAATAATCACAGCTATTTCCACTGCTAAGTACAGGGCAGAATTCTCGTGTCTCAGGTATTATTTCATGAGAACTGTAGGCACTGATCAATTTGTGACAACCAATCTGGGCTCCTCTTAATATCCAACAGCTCTTTTTTTCTCTATTTTTTGGGGGTTTTTTTTAACCCTTTTAAAAAATTGTTTTTGCAACACTGAACCATACTTCTTGCCTCTGCTAAAGGAAACACAATGTTTCTTTATTTCTCCTCAGGTCCAAACATCTCCAAGGCGATTACTTGTTCTGATTTTCTTCAGATCTACCTTCCAACACGGTTCCCAAGCCCAGGCCAGAAGCAGAGAACTAAAGGGAAAAGGGCACCAGGGCTCTGAAAAGTGCTCCCACACTCTCAGCAGGGGCACTTGGGAAGGGAGAACAAAACCACTGAGCACAGATAAGGCTTAAAAGTGCTGCACACACACACACGGACACGAAAGAAGGGAGGGGGGAGGAGAAAAGAAGGAAAAAACAAAGAACATCAGAAAAAAAATGACTTTTTGTTTTTGTTTTCTTTTTTTTTTTTTGTTTTGTTGCCTCGCAGGTTTTGTTTTTAAAGCCCAGCTCTGAGTGTGATCAATAACCAGCTGCTGTGCATTAAATAAGGTCACTCTGTGTGCAGTCTGGATTAGAGAGGGAGGGACTCACTGCTTTGCTAATCCAATAAACCATTTATTGCAGCACTGACTTTCAAGTGCAATTACCCTGCTCCAGACCCTGCCTTGCAGCCTGGGTGTTTTTTTTTTTTTTTTTTGAGTTCTCTCTTTGTCAAAAAGGCATCATCCAGAATGAAGCACTTGCTTGCTACCAGCTGCTCGAAGCAATGCACCAAGGTCACTTCTCTGCCTATTTTTCAAAGCAGCAGCAGCTGATAGCTCTGATCACCCAAATCTCCTCTTGTTTTATGGCCATGGCACTGCTCAGGCACCAAAATTCCCTTTGGCTGCACCCAGGCACCCCAAAGCCTGGCCATGTCAACACTGCTGATAAACCGTGAGCCTAAACAGGTCCCTGTGCTTCTCATAAAATTGGAAAGGTTAGAGAAGACCTCCAAGATCGAGTCCAAACTTTGACCTCTATGGCCACTAAACTCTATCACAAAGTGCCAGGTCCACTCGTTTCTGGAGCATTTCCAGTGATGGAGACTCCACCATTTCCCCAGGCATCCTGTTCCAAAGCCTGGTCATCCTCCCAGGGATGAAATTTTATCCAAATATCCAACCTGGACCTCCCCTGGTGCAGCTTGAGGCCATTTCCCTTTGTTCTGTCACTTATAACCTGGGAGTAGATTCTGGCCCTCACCTCACCTCACCTCACCTCACCACACCACTCCCTGTTTCAGGGAGCTGGAGAGAGTGATGAGGTCCCTCCTGAGCCTCCTTTTCTCCAGGCTGAGCCTCCCCAGCTGCTCCTGGTGCTCCAGACCCATCCCCAGCTCTATTCCCTTCTCTGGATGTGCTCCAGCTCCTCCAGGTCTTTCCTGGAGTGACGTGCCCAAAAATGAACACGAGATTTGAGGGGCTGGGTATGAATTTGCCTCTACCCTCGGTTTTGCCTCCACCACTCAATTAAAAAACATTTCCACACAACTACTCCATAATGCAGCACCAGGAATATTGAACCTCATCCATATTATCCACCCCTGCCCTCTGAGACTCAGTGGAGACCCTTTCTCCTTCCACTTCTACACACAGGATATATCCATGTATCCCATGCTTTCTCCACCAGCCTCCAAATGTTTCAAACTCTGCCTCCATGCAGAGGAACCAGAACAGCTCTTGCTCTCTTCATTTCTTTGCAAACAACTTCTTTCTTCCAGAACACAGCTGTTAGCCACAGTGATAAATCAAATTCCTGCAGTGGACAATTGGGAGCAGAGTTCCCTGCTTTTCCCAGCAGCAGGTAAGGACAGAGCCTCTCTGACTGCAACAAGCCGAGAAAGGCAGGGGAAAGTAACAAATATCAAATATCAGCCAGGCTGATCTGGGCTTCTGATGTGACTCAGAGTGTCAGCCTGCCATTTCTGTCCCTTGCTCAGAGCAGAGCACAGCTCAAGGATGAAATCTGAGTAGGCTGCAGGCTCGTTCCTAGAAATGGAGAGGAGAGGGGCTCTCATCCTGCTGGGGGTGCTGGCAATGGCAAAACAGCCACTGCCAAAAGTTTGGGAATAACCCAAGAGAGAGCCCTGCCCGAGAGGAGAAATGTGGAGTCAAGTCTTGAATTAACACTCCAAAGGAAACCAGGTAACACAAATCCTCTGGGCTCAGGAATGGAGGCTGTGGAGAAGATAAAGAACCTCCGGTGGCAGCAGAATTTTTTCTCGCAGCAGAGGCTCTTAACTCACCTCTCCTACTGCATCCATCTGCTGCTCTGTTCCCTGCCAGAGCTCCAGAACCCATTCCCTTCCATCACACACCTCTGCTGCCCCTGAGACACCTGCCAGCCTTCAGACACGACCCCTCTGTCACCCAGCTCTTGCCACATGCCACGCTCAGCAGTGCTGAGTCCCTCTCTGCTGTCTCCAGGAGTTAAGTGACCAGAG
The DNA here is from genome assembly GCA_037013685.1 of Acridotheres tristis. NCBI lineage: Eukaryota > Metazoa > Chordata > Aves > Passeriformes > Sturnidae > Acridotheres > Acridotheres tristis. Next base: position 147,831,858 of record CM072886.1, on the reverse strand, counting down.
CCACTTTGCTCTCCCTCATTCTGGGAGGATGCATCAGCCTGGGCTGAAGCCATTTTAACAAAGAGATGAACTTTTATCCTTCCTCCACACAACACAAGGCTCCTTTCTTGGATTTTTGTGTCTTGTTGCACTGAATGACAGGACAAAGAGATTGATTCAAGTGTGTTTTTTTTTCATTTTGTTTAAATCTGGTTTTGCTTTTTTTTTTGTTTGCATCCCCAATCTCTTTTTGCATCCCTTGCCTGGTTATTGATCACAACCTTGGGTATTTTTGGTTTTTATTTTCACTCTTTACTTAGATGTATTTATAAGGCATACCCTGCCCGTTCCTTCAGTTTCTTATCTGTTATTCCATCTTTGGATACAAGTTTGTTAAAAACCAGAATGCCAATAACCATGTTCACCTGTCAAAAGAGAAACAACACACAAGTTTTGTTCTCAAGAGGGTCAGGTCAAACTCAGTAACACAGAAAGGGTTTTTCCCAAAGCCAGGTCACACTTCTGAAGGCCACCACCCCTTGTGTCCCCTGTCCCCACCTGTCCCACCTCCCCTGGCCATGCACCAGTGAGTTCAGGACAGCAGAATGCAGCTGGCAGCACATCAAGGAGGTTGGAGAATCACTGAGATTGGAAAAAAAACCCAAGATCATCAAGTACAACCCTCAACCCTCTCCATGAAGCAGGAGAGACTGGGAATTTCTCAGGTTGCTGCAGGGCTGTTTGAACTCCAGCACTGCATGAGGTCCAGCAAGGCAAACTCCAGGCACAACAACAATTTTTTGGGCTAATCCAAATAGAGAGTGGCCAGTACAGAGAGAGCAGTGGGTTGACATTGGCTGCTTCCCAAAGCACCTTCTGGAGTCAGTGCTGCCCCAGCAGCAGCATTAAAAGAATGCAGACAATGTGTCACAGTTCTTTCCTGGTGAAACACAACTGCTGCTCCCAAAATAAGAGGTGGAGGGGCACTGGAGCAGGTAGAAACATCATCTGCTTTGCTGGGATGTCTTGGGAGATAGTACAGATGGCACAGCACAGAGAATTACCCCCAAAATCGATGGGCAATGACAATTCCACGCAGTCCGTTTTCCTCAGGGCGAGAGCAGGGATGTCTGTGTCCACCAGATACAAAAATCCACAGTGAAATACAGGCTGGACACAGCTGGGATCCTGCAGAGTGACCCCAAATTCCTCCCTGTGCCTTTCCAACTGCATCCACTGCTGCCAGCTGCATCTGCTTGACAAAGCCCATCCCAACCTCAGCAACACCTCAGTGACACACCAGCCCCACTCCCTGCATGGGCAGGGCACTGATGGTGGAAAAAGGTGACATCCTCCAGCTTTTGCTGTCAGTGGAACAGATGGTGGTGGTAGAAACTTGTGGTCGATGCTGTTTTGTAGCTTTTGGGGCTTGCAGGGAAATGTTTTAAGGCCAAATTCAGAGATAAATTCATGTGACTTCACATGTCCATGAGTTTAAGAGATCCTAAGAGTCACCTGACCCAAAGGAAGGGACCAAACCTCTGACGAATTGCCTAAATCATCCTCAAAACAACGATCAATCTTTCTGCTGGTTTCACCAGCTCACTGATGTGGAGCCCACAGCTGGAAACCCATGGAAAAACTCAGAAATTGCAGTTATTTCTGTTTGCATCAGCTGCTGGGTCAGCGGCCAGCTGAGACCATTTCTAGAGTTCACCATGGCATTGATTTAGAGAAACAAGCCTGGCAAGTCAGGCACAGTGACACAGCCAAGGATCAGCAGGAAATCAAAGCCTGGTTATGAGCCTGGAAAGAGAGGGAGCACCATGAAATCACTGATCCTTCACTGGGGAGGAGGCTGGTGAGTGCAAGAAGGGATTTTTCTTAAGGTGCAGCCAGGCAGGAGGAAAGGTGGGGTTGAAGTGTGGCTGGATCTGCCCTAGGGCTGGCCAAAGTGTGCATCCTCATTCCTAAGGAGCAGGGGAGACAGCAAAGAGCAGTTCTGCACTGGTTTTAACAAATCAATCAATCAATCAATCAATCAATCAATCCAGTGCATTGATCACCATGATCAACATCCTGCTCTGATCCTGGCTCCACTTCTTTCCTAAGTCAGGGATACAACATGGATATTCTTCCAATAACATGCAGAGTAGCTTTAGTTCTTCATCTCTGAGATAACTTCCAGAAGCAAAGCCTCAAGTCTGAGATTCCTGGAGATCACCACTACCTGACCCTGTCCTCACTTCATTCCCCTGCCTTCAGCCTGCTCACACAGCTATCACCAGGCTGCTCCACGTGAGCTGGGCCAGCAAAACTGCTTCCAACAGCTCTGTGTTTAAGGCAGATCAGGATTTTTAAGAATAAAGGTCAAACCTTTATCCTTCAAACCTGCAGCTGTTCAGTGTCAGTGGCCTGACTGTGAGTTATGAACATTGCTGAAGCTGCAGGCCAACCACCTCCAGAGTATTATCAAGTATTTGAGCTCATCTGTTTGCAGGTTCCCATTTATAAAAAGCTTTTCCTTTTCCTTTTCCTTTTCCTTTTCCTTTTCCTTTTCCTTTTCCTTTTCCTTTTCCTTTTCCTTTTCCTTTTCCTTTTCCTTTTCCTTTTCCTTTTCCTTTTCCTTTTCCTTTTCCTCCTTCTCCTTCTCCTTCTCCTTCTCCTTCTCCTTCTCCTTCTCCTTCTCCTTCTCCTTCTCCTTCTCCTTCTCCTTCTCCTCCTCATCCTCCTTCTCCTCCTTCCCCAAGCTCTTTGGTGTCTCTACCAGGGCAATATTCATTTGTCACTTTGGCCAGGAATGAGTCAGGGAGTCTAAACGAGGTGTGTGGCCTCTGTCTTGGTGCTGATCAAGGCCAGACGCCCCCAAAGATGATTCACCACTTCCAAATATCAGCTGCAGGAACCACCATTTGCATGTACTCACCCTTTTGTGAGGACAATCTCATTTCCTCAGCCTGATGGCGAGGGAAAACCGAGCTGCCAAATGGAAGCAGGCTCCTGTGTTTTTCTCACACTTTAAAAGTGAGAAGGGAAAAGAGGAAGATCCCTTCCCCCCTTGTTGGCACAACAAAAGTGAGGTGGTTTGAGGCAGCAGAGTGACTCTGGGCACTACCAAAGCTTCCTCCCTCTGAATTACAGCCCCACATGAAAGACCTCAGCTCATGCCAGTTTTGATTTCTTGCAGAGGAGAGGCCACTGCTGGCTTTTCTCTTTTGTAACCAGCGATGAAACAATGGAACTAAGGTGGTTTGATGTGCAGTGACAGCACTGAGAATAGAGGCAGCCCCAGCTTTTGTGGAGTTATTCTCCTGTAAGCTCCTGCCATGGGGCATTTCATCCCCAGGCTCTGCATGAAACAAAAGCCTGGACTGAAAAAGGAATTGTGAGTGTCAACAACCCCATTCCTGCAGGACTCTCCAAGGCTCTGGAGTCTCAGAGGGCATAAAGCTCCTCCACTGGATAAAACAATGGGCTGGAGAGAAACTGCAGGAAGATGTGGAGGCTCAAACGTGGCTTTAAACCCATCAGAAATTGCTGCAGCAGGGATTTCCTGGAGGAGAAGCACTTCTCAGATTCTTCCAGCCCTGAGGTTTCTCCTGGCCAGTGAGGCTTCAGCAGCAGGGAAGGAATGTCACCTCAAGTGACACCTTAAACTCAAATAATAACTGGCCAAGGTTGGGGCTGTGCTGGAGCCAGGGGTGATGGGACAGAAAAACAGACTCCCCATGCAGGAGCTGGGGTTTAGGAATGGCTCACTTTAACCCTGCCATCTCCTTGAATTCAAAGCAAACATGACATTTTCAGGGTCGTTAGGGACCTTCTCAGCACTGATCTGAAGATCTGAATTTCACCTGCAAGCAAGGAAATCTGCTCACATGCACTGGCCTGGGATGGACCAGGGATAAAAGCTGGCTGTGAGGGCACAGCCTGGTCTGAAAACCACCAGGAACATTTTCTGAAGGAGTCAATGTCAGAGTTTTCCACCATCATCCTGCACTTCCATCCAGACAGAGCAAAACCAAGGTAAAGCATTAATCAGACATTAGGGAGCTCCAGTGAGGACAGAGGTGCCCCCATCCCAAATTGTTGGCATTGCTCATTATTCCTGAAGGAGGAAGCTCTTCAGAACACAAGTGGAAACAAAGAGGGGCATTCATGGGTTGAAAGAAATTGCTATAAGATATAGGGGAGGAGAAAAAAAAATCTTTCAGACAAGCTTAAATACCAAAACGACAGCAGCCGCCGGTCCCACGAAGGCATAGAGGAGTCCTCCCTCTAATGACAGCCAGCAGCTGGAAAATGAAGAGAGAAGACAAAGTCACCCAGTGGCAAATGTCCCCAACAGGCACATGTTGGCTTCTTCCCTCTGCCTGCAGAGCTCAGCCTGGGAGGTGACACCCCACGGCCAAAAAAAATTTAAAAAATAATAATAGAAAAAAAAAAATCTCAGACTTTCAATCAAGCAAGTTTTGCTTCCCATTTCTCCTGAACTTGCATAAAGGCTCCTCTGCCTGGGGACCTGCCCGCAGGATGACACTTGACAGGGGAATTCATGCAAAATTAAGGAGAGTGCTCTGTTTCAGACCAGGTCCTGGGAGCAGCTGCAGCATTTTACTGGCAAGATGATGCTTTTGTCCTACTTACATGGGAGAAAGAGTGGAAAGAGTGGAGCGAGTGGAAATTTCCCCCTGCTCATTTGCTGACCCTTGTGTCTTCCAGGGGTGCAGGACATTTCTTCCCTCCCTTTGAGATTGCCTCCATGGGGAAATTTAACAGCACAGCAGCAAGGTGGGAATTCACAGCATTCCCTGAGTGGAGTTTCTCATGGAATGAGCTGAATGTGAGGTGTGTGGTGCCTCTTCTGGAAACCAGCTTGCTCCTTCTCCCTCACACCACATTACCTGATGAGGACATCTCCCTCCTGCACTGACCAGATGTGGAATTTAGGCTCCTGAACTGCCTGGTGCCTTCTCAAACTGAGGGAATTCTCGTTTGAGATCTCTTGGTTGAGGCCCTGGAAGTGTCCAAGGCCAGGCTGGATGGGGCTTGGAGCAATCTGGGACAGTGGAAGGTGTCCCTGCCATGGCAGGGGGATGCAATGAGATGACCCTGAAGGTCCCTTCCAACCCAAACCATTCTCTGAGTTTTTGTTTTTCAGCTTTGACTGTGAAGTCAGGAAGGAAATGCTTTTTCCCCTGTGAGTGCCTGAGCCCTGCCAAAGGATGAGCAGATCACTTGTGAAATCTCCCTCCTTGGGGACATTCAAAAGCCACCTGGGCACAGCCACCTCCAGGTGACCCTGCCTGAGCAGGTGGTTGGACCAAATAAAAAATCTGAGGCTCTGTGACATGGGCCATGAACATCCACGGCAGCACTGGAACTGAAATTCCCATTTTTTTAAATACAGCATGGACACACGAATTAAGTGCTCCAGGGCAGGAGAGGATGGGAATTTACACTGTGTCAGCAGCCCCTGGGAAAGTTTTCATGCTTTGATAGGGCAGAACTCTGGAGAAAATATGGGATGGAGTAATCCTGTTTCAGCAGGAAATAACCGTGCACTCACCACAGGAGAAGAGCAGGAAACCACAATGGAGAGGGAACTTTCTCCAAGCTCTTAGCTCACCCTGCAGTAATTCACTTGCCCTGCCCTCGGCAAGATGCTTTCATCCTGCATCAGGAGCAAACTGATGCTCCCAAGGGGGGAAAAAAAAAAAAGTCTTCCTGGAAACATTTCAGCTTTGTTGATCAGCCTAATATTTTTTTAATTAAATCTCAGTTGCAAAAAATGCTAATTTTTTTTCACCCCAAAACAAGGAATGTTTCTGAAAAAGCATCCCAAAAAAAGGGAAGTATTTCAAACTGAGAATTAAAAGTAGGATATTCTGGTTTTGTCCAAGATCTGAATCTTGTTTATGTCTAAATTAAACCTGTAATGTGCTAATTTAATCAACTCTGATTTCTTCCTGATAGCAAGTTGCTCTGTCACAAGCTGTCTGAGCAGCTGTAATAATAAAATGAATAATCAGCTGAGGAGGGAGGGAGTGAAAATGAAGCTTTGGAGCTCTGAAATGACTGGAGGTCTCCCTAAATGCAAGAGGAGGGCTCCCAAATCCCAGTCCTTGTCCAAACCTTTTTATCCAACGCTCTCTCTGGATTTTTGTGATGTTTTTCTCTCAGTGTCTCTTCCAACTGGTGGCTCAGATGAAGAAACCTGACAGTGCTGGGTGCAAAGAGAATTCTCATCCCTGCAGGGTCCCTGGCAGCCCCTGCTCCCCTGGGAGCAGCAGGAATTGTGAAGGTGAGATCACACATCACCAAGCACTGATCCCTTCTGGCTGCCTGACCTCCCTGCCACGGCACTTCATCCAAGCATTGCTGGGGCTGTCAGAGGTGCTGGCTGCCAGCAAGGCAAAGGAAAGGGTGGAGGGATATCCAAGAGGCAGAACTGACAGCAAACCCCAGCCTAGTGGAGATGCTTTTAGCCTCGTGCCTCCAAGGCACAGAAATATTTGCATTTCGCTAAGAGGTTCCCTTGTACTTTCCAAGGGATCTCTTCGGTGATTTTTTTTAATAAAATTATCACTGCAAGGGAGGAAGTGATTGGTTTAACAATTCCTAAGCAGTGTTTCCTCGACTGACAGCAGCTCTTGTGTTCAGCACAAAAAAATCCCGTTTTTTGCAAACCGTCTGATCTTTTTGTGACTCTGGCACAGCACAGATGGGAGGTGGTGGCTTTTGTCCTGGTCCTGGGAAGGGCTGCCTTGCACTGAGCCCTTTTTCACACTGTCCAGCCCTGCCAGCAACTGCTCTCATCTCAATCCTGTGTAAAATTAAGCAGCACCAACAAAACATTTTGTAAAACTGAGATTACAGTCGGGAAATCAGGGCTGGCCCACCAGTGTTTATCCAGAGATTAACTCAGAAGCTGCTGAGATATCTGTGGGTCACAAAAGCCCTGCCACAAAAGCAGTGACACTCCAGGACCCTGAGAAATTTGCTGTGTGCAGGCTGTGCTCTCAGAAAACTTTTGATGGGCTCTCTCGTGGGGAAGGATGTGATTTCCCAGCACCAGTGGCACAACCTCAATTATTCACTTCAAGCTTTAGGAGGTTGTTTGTGAAGCTGTAGAGGTCCAGAGGCAGTCCCCGGAGCAGCAGCTAAAAGCAGAGTTATTATCCAGGCACTCAGCCTAATCTAAGGAGGTGATCAGTGGCAGATCCTTTAGACTTCTGGTGCCCCTCAGACTTTCTTTGAGACTGGAAGAGCAGCCTCTACCCTTCCCCAGCATGCTCCAAACAAAATCTCCTTTCAAAAGCAGTTCAGACAAGAGAAAGGAAAAATCCCCATGTTGGAGTGTCCTGAGTAATAAAGGTTGAGTGAATGGCTGCTGGGAATCACCACTCACAGAGTAGCACAGACACACTCCACATCCTGCAGCACATATTCAATTTTTAATCTGAACCTCCCTCTCCCTCCTCAGCTTATGACTCAGTGCAGTCTGGCCAGCTAAATGGTAAATATTAAACATACTACAAGCTCCCTAAACCTACCACTGGCTCTGATCTCTCTGCATTAGAGCTTGGAGACAAGGGCAAGCATTTGATGGGACAATTCTTGGTGGGACAGACCCCATCCTGCTGCTCAGCTGTGTTTTCATTGTTAGAGAAAAGCTTCATCTCATGTACAAGAAAAAACAAAAACAAAACCAAAACCAAAACAACAACAACAAAAAAAAAAAAAAAAAAAGAAAACCAAAACAAAACAAAACAAATAAAACCAAAAACAAACAAAAAACCAAAAAAACAACAAAACCCAACAAACCAAAAAAAAACCAAAAAACCCCAAAAAAACAGGACCACCTTTGGCACATCCTGAAGATCCAGCTGGACTGGCAGCTCCAGCCTCAAGACAAATCTCACACTTCACACCCTGCCCCTTCCACCAGCTTTGCCCTGAGAGTCTTTAACACCAAGATTAATTCTGCAATGCCTTCAACACTTGCAGCTGTCCCCAAAATGCCATCGTGACCATGTCCTGTTAGTTGGATGTCAGGGGGGTTTTTTGCCACTCTGAGTGAGATGAGAGAAAAAAAAAAACCTGCTGTTAAATTGTGTGCTCACCTAAATATCAGAGCCCTGCTTTGATTTAATGTCCACCTCCACCACGGGAGCTCATGCACTGCTCTTGGGACCCAGAAATTGTAGGGTTGGAAGATGCTTTAAAAGGCTCTGTGTGGTTTGTGTGGGATTTTAAAAGTCCTTTGTGGTTTATCTTGTCACCTCTTGTCCCCTCCCTCCCAGGGAAGGATGTGCTGTGATCAAAGCTCTTCCTTCCTTCCTTCTACAGCTGGAAATGTTGGGCCTTGAAAGTCTGCAGTGGCCACCTGAAATGCCCCATGAGTGCCCAGTGGAGACAAAACTGGGCTGAAAGGACCTCGAAGATCACCTGGTTCCAACCCCCTGCCATGGGCAGGGACACCTTCCACTATCCCAGGTTGCTCCAAGCCCCATCCAACCTGGCCTTGGACACTTCCAGGGATCCAGGGGCAGCCACAGCTTCTCTGGACAACCTGTGCCAGGGCCTCACACCCTCCCAGGGAAGAATTTCTTCCCAATATCCAAGCTGAAGCTCAAGTTTTGGAGTTCAGCTCTGAAACTGCTGCTGTGCAGTGCTGACTTTGCTCTGGAGGAGAGGTAAAACCAAGAGCCTCCCCACACAGCAATGCAACTGAGCTTCTAAACCTTTGTGAGCAGGAAAACAGGAGTGAGTGTGAATGCACTCCAGCCTGTCGGGGTGCCCTGCCCAGCTGAGCCCACAGCAATCCTTGCTTTGTGTTTTAAAATGTACAAAGTGTGAATGTAACTCTCATTACAGAGATGCTCCATTTTATTCAGCATCAGGGCTCATGAACCCAACACTCAGTGCAAGTGAGCTCTGTTTAACCCTGGTTCTTGGTAAAGACAATTCCAGCAGGAATTCAGAAAATCATGGAATGGTTTGGGCTGGAAGAGACCTGAAGGATCATCTTGTCCAATCCCCCTGCCATGGGCAGGGACACCTTCCACTAGACCAGGTTGCTCCAAGCCCTGTCCAAGCTGGCTTTGGACAATTCCAGGCATGGGGCAGCCACAGCTTCTCTGGGCAACCTGTGCCAGGGCCTCAGCACCCTCACAGGGAAGAATTTCTTCCCAATATCCAATCTAAATCCATCCTCCTTCAGCTCAAAGCCATTTCCCCTTGTCCTGTCACTACATGCCCTTGGAAAAAGTCCCTCTTAGCCTTCTTTTATGTCTTTTAGGTCCTGGAAGGAACCAAAATATGGAATTCCAATAGGATGGCAGCATTGGGGATGTCTGATGGGATCTTTGAGCTTGAGAGGAACTATTGTTCTTCTCATGACTTTGGTGGGACTCACCAGCTTCACATTGGGAAATGTGGAAAAGAGGCAAAAGGAGGAACCACAGTACCATGGAATATCCCAGGAAAGGACCCACAGGGATCACTGAAACCAAACTCATCAAAATGGACTTGCTGGGGTGTGAAGGCCCCATCACCACAATTTTGGTGACAAACATCCTGACAGCAGAGCTGGGATCCCCTTCCATCCCCTGGCAGCCAGCCCTGGGTGAGTAACAGAGTCTTTAGAGCTGAAAAGAGTCAGAAAAATTGGCAGCAAGAGGAGGAGAGCTGGTGTGACCAGGCAACCCCTGGGAACGCTGGAAAGTCAGCCCAGCCCCTTGGCCACCTCACCCTGTGCCAACTTGAGAGCAAAGCAGGAGCCCAGCAGGTTTTGTCACATGCTGACACCCTCCTGGCTGCAGTCTGCAGGGTGGGAGATGCTGGCACAGTGGTCCAGGGCAGAAAGCAGGGAGTGCTTTCCTCCACGTTCCTCCCTTCCCCGCCCAGGCACTTTTGTGTTGTCAACGTTGACCAAAAAATCTCTTAAACGTTTTTGACAGAGCCACAAAGGTTGTTGCACCAATTCCCACCGGTCTATAAACAAAAAAAGAGAAGCAGAAATATCCAGGACCTCCCTCCCATCTCCCTGAGGCTTTTTCTTTATGAATTGCTCTCGTGGATGTGCCTGGAACAAAGTGCCAGAAGCAGATGACCCACAGAAAATCCAAAGGGAATTAATTTGGGATCTTGGTGATGTTTCTGCAAACCAGGCTGTGTTTTGTCCTCTCCTGAGCCACACAACAACCAGTGGGTCCCTCTCCACCAGGACACACTGAAGGTGGGACAGCCAAAGCATCCTGATGCCAGCACACACTTCAGGAATTCTGTCTGTGGATTTGTACTCGAGAAATCCCCAACCCTGAGCCCTCTGCCATACAAGAACTTGGGCTGGAAAGCAAACAGAAAACGCTGCTGTGCTGCTTTAATTCTCCCCTGCAATTAAAATGCAAACCCTGGACCATTTGGCCGTGGGTGTGCAGGATGTGGTGGGAATTGAGGGAGAGCAGGAGGTTCCACATGACATTTCCTCAGTGGGACGATTGAAGCCTCATCTGCTGCTCTGCTGGCCACATCAACAGCTCCAGCCTCAAACATCCCCTGTGTGGGCTGCAAACCTGCAAACCCCTGCCCAGGAAGGCTCTGGAAAATGCTGGGATGCAGTAGGGAAGAGCCTGACTTATTGCTACATCAAATATTATCCTCGAACTGTCACTATGCATGAAATTTCTAAGGTTTTTCACAACACGGGGAAGAAATATTTTCTCTTTTTTCCTTTTTCATTTAAAGTCTTACTAATGCTCAGCTCTGAGTGAGCCCAGCCTTGCCTTAATGCATTTTTTACCTCTTCCATTATTTCTTTTCTGTTTCCCTTTCCCCATTATGAGCACATAAAAGCTTCCTAAAGACAAGACCTGTGGAATTTGGAAAACAGGCAAACATAGGCTGCTGTCAAAACCTCGGTTTGCACAAGTCAGGCTCATTCTGCTGCCTAAAACTGAGCTGAGCTATTTTGAAAACGTGAGGCCAATCAAGCATAAAAACAGATTAAAAACCCCCAAAAAACTGGCTTTAATTTTTAAATATCCTAAAATTTAAATATTCCACACTTTTCCCTTTTAAAAATACATTTAAAAAGCTCTAAGTAAAAGGTATTTAGATCAAATTCACGTCACAAATACAACAGTTAAAGCTAATTAGTCCCTTGGAACATGTTTTTAAAGGAACACACGATCCAGCTTGGTCAGATGATGGATTGAGGAGGCAGGGATGCAGGAACTGTCCTGCACATGGAAACCGAGCTCCCAGCCTGCCTCCTGTGGGTCAGTGACTGGGATTTGACAAAAAGGATGGAGGATAAAACAAGGGGAAAAAAGGGAATTCTTTACTCACTAGTTCACGGTGCCGTATCCCTTGGCTTTAGTAAATCCCACAGAAATGGCAACCACCAAGGCAGGGAGCCCTATGGAAATGAAACAGGAGGAAATTGGTAATTTAATCACATGTGCAGCCCTTCTCCCACTCCATATTGCCCATTTTTCCCAGAGTTATTCCAGCACCATCCATTTCACCCCTGCTCTGTGGCACAGATTGAGCTCAGAACCCTCAAAACTCAAAGCAAGAACTTTAATTACCTTTGTTATTTAAATAAATATCATGAGTTGTAATCAGCTCCCCCCCACTATGGTCTCAACAGTTGTGTGTGTAGGGGGGGTCTTTCAGTAGATTCAGATGCATTAAACTGATTTATTTTCTTCTTAGGTACTTCATGGTGTCTCTGAAGTTGGACTATTCAGCCACAACCCAACTCCAAGAACCCAAAGATTAAAAGCTTTCTTTGCACTCAAAGAAAGTGTAGGATGAGCAACCCAGGTTCAAATCTGCCCCAAATGAGACAGAAAAGGAAACTAAAACTGAGTTTCCCTGTCCCCCAAGATCTGTAATGGAACAGATTCCTCTGAACAACGAGAAAGAGTTTCAGGTCTCTTCCAGGGTCTATGAACGTTCAAAGTTCAGATCTCCCCTTTCCCTAAAGAAATGTCTAGAGATCAGCTCAAAACATTGGATTCTTCAGCTCTGGATGTCTCCATGTGGTTTTTTATAGCCCTCCTCCTTGTGGCAGGAGGAATTAAGCCGTCTCAGTGCTGAGGATGGGAAAATCCCATTAAGAATCAGCAGGATCAGTAGCCAGCTGGGATTAGTGCCCCTTGACAAGGCCCTAATTCAGGAGCTGCAGAGGTCATGGCAGGTGACTGCAGGAGATCCCAGGAATGTGCAGGCACAGCTTCCAAACACCATTCCCCTGGGAAAGGGGTCCCTCAGCAACACAAATCATCCCAGAGTTGATTAACAGTGAGGATCTGCAGCAGCTGGGAGCCACAGGGCCAAGCTGGCTGGAATGTGGAGCATTTGAGGGTTATCCTGCAGGGAAGTCTTCCCAAATGAGATTTCCAAGCACAGGTCACGTTTCATCAGTCCAAACCCAACAGGCAGTGGGTTTAAAAAAATGTCTCTTTTAATATTAATTTCCATTTTCCTTTTCTTTCCCCTTTCCTTTTCTTTCCCCTTTCCTTTCCTTTCCTTTCCTTTCCTTTCCTTTCCTTTCCTTTCCTTTCCTTTCCTTTCCTTTCCTTTCCTTTCCTTTCCTTTCCTTTCCTTTCCTTTCCTTTCCTTTCCTTTCCTTTCCCTTCCCTTTCTTCTTTCCCCTTGCCTCGCCTTCCCTTTCTTCTTTCCCTTTTCCTATTTTTTTCCTTTTTCCTTTCCCTTTTTCTCTTTCCTTTTTTCCTTTCCTTTTTCCTTTCCATTCCTGTTTTTCTCATTTTTTTCCCTCACCGACTCTAGCTCCTCTCACGGAGCCTCCTTCACACCTCATCTGGATAAATCCTGGCTGCTGCATTCCCTATAGTGCCATCAATCCAGCATCCCACAGGAAGAAACCACACGGGGAAGGACATTTTCAGGAATACAGCTTGGTGCAAGAGACCCTGGGAAAGAGGAAATTTGGCAAAGACTCCGCCAAAAATAGCAACTTGTTCTTCACAAAACGCTTCTCTCCGACGTGGTAATTATGCAGAAATCTAGAGTGGGGCTGTGAACTTGGCAGCTCCAGGGACTGGCTCATTCCAAGGCTGGGTAAAAGCCTCAGTTTGGGGTGGGAATGGGTCTGGACAAGGAGCAGCTACTACAGGTGGCAGCTGTGTCGTGGTAGTTAAGCCAATGGGCATTGTAATGAGAGGTGCAGCCCTGGGAGAGCTGTCAGCAGTCTGAGCAAAGTTAGATGGGATTAGATTGAAAAAATCCCCACCAAAAAAATCAAATTTTAATCTAATTTTTTTTATTATTATCAAGATACTTATTCCTAACTGGCTTGTTCCATATACCTGGTGTGGTACAGGCAGTACTAGCAAGGCTTTGGGGGCTTTCTGCACAACGGGAATTTAACACTCACAATTCCAAGTAAACCCATTCAAAACCTCTTTCAAAGAGTTTTGTACTTCCAGGTCACAGGAGAATCAGGCCATGTGTTAATCATGTTCCACTAGAGAAGATGTTTGCTAATAATTCCCAAGAGCCATTCTTGTTATAAACACCTGAAGACCCACTCAGAGGCTGAGCTATGGCAGCATTAAAAATCCAGCTGTGGAAACTTTAACAGGGTGATAAAAATCCTGACTAAAAATATTTCTTCTTTATTGGGGCTAAATATGAGTTGTTCCCAAGGAACAATTTATCTGCCTGTTCTAAATCAGAGAATATCCTGAACTGAAAGGATCCACAAGGATCAAGTCCAGCTTCTGACCCTGCACAGGATTACCCAAAGAGTCACATCATGAGCTTGAGAGCCTTGTCCAAGCGCAGGCAAGAATTATTAACAATAATAATTATTACTAATAATAATTTTTAAATCAAATTGCAAAGTTGCACATCCAAGAGGAGACCAAAGAAATAAAAAATAATCCTCCCTACTGCTGAAATTCTCTGCAGCTTCAATGAGCTACAGCTGAGAGCAGCTGAGAACTTGGCAAAGACGTCTCCAACGACGGCTTAGAGAAATGCAAATGTGCAAAGAGGGGGAAGGGGGGAGAATCAGCCCATGACAAAGTGAATTGTGCTAATTATTTCAGATTATGCTCTTTAAAACATATTTTCGGCTTCTTTCCTCTTACAAGTGCCATTAATCCCAGCTCTACAGCTGAAGTCTAGCAGGATGCTAAATATCCAAAATTCCCTCGCTGCCTTAATAGGCGAGAGTGTTCTTCATTTCTTGTCCTAACCTACTCCAAATGGTTATTATGCATCATTTATCAGCAGTGCATCCTAGCTCAGAGCTAACTACATTTTACTAGCAGTGCAAATTATGCTTCTACACATGTAGGGGGATTTTTTTTTTTTTTTAATCTGTACAGACTACAAATGTGAATGTTGCTCATCCAAAATTCCCTTGGCTAACACGCCCATCTGTCCCAGCTTTTACAAATCAGGGGAAAAAAAAAATCCCTTTTTATTACCTAGGAAAGCTATTAGTCTGTTACATTTGATATCCCTGATGTTGCTGGAGTCACCAAGGAGGTATAAACACATGCATGAGCACACCCAGGCTCCTGCAGCCTGTGCTCTGCAGGTATTGTGGTTCTGCTCCTGCTAACACGCAAGCCCTGGATTTTAATAACACAATTTATTCTCTGTTGTAAGCAAAAGCTTAGGAGGGAAAACTTAAAGGGATGAAGGTGCTGCAACGAGGACGGCTCTTGATGTGCCAGAATAAATCACATCAGGGTGCTTGGTAAGCACCAGAAATCTCTTGCCTGGGGTGAATTGTGAGACTTCAGTAGTAAAATGAGACATTAATAGAGCTCAGCCACACTCCTTTCTATCCTGTGCCTCCTCACTTCTCAGCAACTTTTTGTGCCGCTGCTCCTTTCAAACACACCCTTGTTATCACTTTGAAAGCCCAGGTTTATGGGTTTGTATTTGTTTTCTACTACAGAATGCATCATTTAAGGCTAATAAATTAAACATACGGCAGAGGCAGAGGAAGAAAAATTAGTTACAAGCATCTGCAGCAGTCTCGCAGTTTATTTGTCTCCGAAAGGCGCTGCTGCCATGGAGACAGGATTTCAGAGTTTGCTCCACTCCAGGTTGCTCTGCAGAATCTTAGAACCATAAAATCATTGAGGCTGAAAAGTCCTCGAGGATCATCGAGTCCAACCAGGTCCACCACTAAACCATGGCCCTAAATGCCACTTCTTCACGGGTTTTTGAGCACTTCCAGGGATGGAGATTCCACCACTTCCCTGGGCAGCCTGTTCCAGTGCTTGGCATTCCTTTCAGTGATGAGATTTCCCCTGATATCCCATCTAAACCTCCCCTGGTGCAACTGGATCTGTTTCCTCTTGTTCTATTCCTTTTACCTAGGAGCAGAGTGCCTGGTTGCACCCTCCTGTCAGGGAGCTGTGGAGAGTGAGAAGGTCCCTTCTGATCCTCCTTTTCTCCAGGCTGAGCCCCTCTCCAGCTCCCTCAACCATTCCTGGTGCTCCAGACCCTTCCCCAGCTGCATTGCCATCTCTGGACATTTTCCAGCACCTCAATGTCTTTCTTATAGAGAGGAGTCCAAAACTGACCCTACAATTCGAGGTGTGGCCTCAGCAGTGCCCAGCACAGAGGGACAATCCCTGCCCTGGTGCTGCTGGCCACAGAGCTGCTGATCCAGGCCAGGATTCCCCTGGCTGGTATCATGTACCAACAGAACACATCCAACACGGAGGGAGACAGACAGAGAGAGAAAAGTAGAAAGCAAGAAACAGACCCAACCCCAGGAGAAACCACCCCTGGAGCACCTTCTGAAACCTGAACTCGACTCCTCTATTTTCAGGTGCACCGGGCGGGAGGTTCAACTTATTTTAAACCATTTCAGCCCTTCTTGAAGCCCCTGCAAGGGTTCCAAGCACGCTGCCGAAGAGCACCAGCCCTTCCTGCAGCCTGGCCCCTGTCTGCTCCGCAGCCCCTGGATCCTCACCCCATCCGAGGCACAAGAAGCGCTTGCGGATGATGCGGTTCCGTAACCGGCCCGTCACGGCCATGTAGGACTGCCAGGCCTCGGTCAGCACCCAGCAGAAAGAGGAGAGGAAGAAGAAGTGCAAGAAAGCCGCCACCAGCGTGCAGATCACCTGGAGAGAGGAGGAAAGGAGGACACGTGAGAGGAGCGGCAGGCGGAGAGAGCGGCGGCGAGCAGAGAGGGAGGAGCGGGGAGACGCTTCCAAACCGGGCTCTGGAAGGAAAAGTCATGGACATCGGGACATGGAAATGCTGCTGAAGAGGGGGCAGGCTCCTCCACAAGCTTTGACCTAGTACTACACGGAAATCAGCTGCTCTTAAGCATGAGCTTTAGGATAAGGCCATGGTTAACACTTTAGGAGAATTGTGGAGTTATAGAATTGTTTGAGTGGGGAGGGACCTTAAAGATCATTTAATTACAACCCCCTCAAAACAGGCAGGGACACCTTCCACTAGAAGTCTGAGCACACATCCCATCCTGGTGCTTTCTTGGCTTCAGCAGGATATATTTAATTTCCAAAACATCCAAACTATTGCTATGACCCTTTCAAGGCAGGGGGGATGGAGTAGTTAGTTAACAGTGCACTAATCTCAGTTCAAAAGGCTTGCAAAGCACCACGTCCCTGGCAGTCCAGCCATGGAAATGAAATCCGAGGAAGGCAATTTGGATAGTGCCCCTGCCAACAAAACAGGGCTGAGTGAAAGAGCTAAGCAGTGAGAGCTGGGTGAAAGCACGGCTGCCAGCACTGGGAAAGGACTGCAAACATGAGGGCACAGTTGGTCAAGAGCACATAACTACCAGCAGACAGAGGGAAAAAAAAAACAACAAACAAAAAAAAACCCAAAGAAAACCCCCCTAGATTAGAAAGAATTTCATAATGGTGAGCTCTACAACTTGGTGGGGAAATCTCACAAGGGAAAGGCAGGCAGCTTAAGCCATTTAAAATTAAACTGGGGAAAGAACTGGCAAATGCATTATGAAGAACAATCCCAGAGTGCCAGGGAGATGGACTGGAAAGCTGACAAGCTCGTCTTTGTTTTAACTCAGCAAGGCCAAATCTTTCAGTGGTGCAAATTGGTGCCGCTCTGTTTCACTCAGCCAGTTTTCCCCCCATCTGTGAGCTGAAAACTGTGAATCAATGTACTCAAGGAGAAAGTGATGGGAAGAAACTCCAGTGGCTCCCGAGGAGAAAGGAGAGCAAATAGATTTTAAAAGTGACTCTGGATGAGTCAAAAAAAAAAAAAAGGCTTCAGGCATTTGGGGAGGGGGGAGGTTTATAATCAAGATTTCTTTGCTTTGAGTTATATGAGGAAACATGGACTTGGCTTTACGGTCAATGAACCTTTCTCTTTTCTCTCTTTTTTCAACCAGCAGCATCTTTCAAGCCAGAGCTCTCATGCACAGAGTGGCTTTTATCATGATTTTATCGGATTGCTCTCGATTCATCCACCGGCACCACCCGACCTTATCAGAGGCTGTGAATAAAAGCAAGACCGTGTGTTCTCTGAGATAGGAACTGTCGTTTTTGTTCCAGATTTGCATCTGACACCAAATCCCTCCATATTCTGTTTAAAAGTGGATTTGGGATGACAGTTTAGTACAAATAACACAGCTCAATATGATAATGTCCAGTCATTTTCACATTTTACAAGAATCCTAAAAAAAAGGTGGTTCCTCTTCATCAGCTTACAAATCCTATATGAAACAGCTACAAACAGAGGATGCTTTCTGGAATGGATTTTAAGAGACTGTTATTTTACAACCCTTTTCTTTTTTGACTGATATCAGGTACAACACTGTTCACACTGCTTTCTTGATTTTGTTTCAAACCAACACAATTCTTCCTTGTAAAGAGGAGTCCAAAGTTTTGCTTTACAATTTTACACCACAGAGATACATTTGGGTTTGTTTGTTTGTTTTTTCTCAAGTGAGTAGCTTTGATAGAAAGGGAAGAAGAGAGAAGGGGAAGACAAGAGAAATATGCACTTCTCAGCTGGACCAGGATGAACTCATGGCCTCAAATGAACTTGGCCAACTGATAGGCAAGCAAATAATTGCCTCTGCAACCTCTGCTGCAGGTTTTCCCTTCCTTGTGGGGAAAACTAAACATCCCCACGAAGGGCTAAGCACAGGGATATGATGTTCCAAGATCCAGCAGAGCTTGTCAGTCTGTCAAGGCCATTTAGCCCTTGTTTTCCTTTAAGAGGAGAAATCTGTTCCCTTCCAGCACAAGCCTCGGAGACACGGCCACTTCCTGCAGCATCCCTTTCCTTTGTATCCCCGGACTGCTGACTGTCATTTTTTTTAGCCTTTTCCCAGGCCTTTCATCTTCAAAAAGCTTAGCAAATCCAGGCGTGGAATCTCGCCTTTGAGGTTACACAGATGGAAATCCAGGGAGAATTTGACATTTCCAGGGAAGCCGATACCGCAGAAATCTCCCGGAGAAGCCACAATTATAAATCAATCACCAACATTTAAAGGCGCTCTATTATCGATAATTGAATGAGAATAAAATCTTAATTTACACTCCTTCGTCTCTCCTCTGTATAGTTTTCTTTCTTTGCTGCCTGCCAGAGAGTGTTTACTAGATGGCTGAGAGGAAATCCAAGAATAACCTTTCTATTTCTGGGGTTTCATGCATATGGATGTGCGAAGAGCTAATTTGCCTCCTGCCATCGCTGCTGGGAGCTTTGAATCCCCATCAACAGCTCCCACAGTGAACTCCCAGAGTCACGGGACCAAAAAACCACCAGGGAGAACATGGGTTCATAACTGGGCTCTGGTGGGGGTGGGAGAGGAGGAACACATCCAGCTCCTGTCCTGAGGTGAAGAAGAACCACCAAAGAGGAGGTCCAGCCATGGTTTGTCCAGTTGAGCATCCCTCGGTGTTTCATTCCATGGAAAGAAGCTCTCAGCACACGTTTGGTGTGGCAGAAAGCACAACCACGAAAAGCAGGAGCTTTGCTCACCCTCTCTCCACCTCCTGCCAACCGTGATGGCAATGGAAGACAACTCTGCTCTGGGAAGGGAGTTTCTGAAGGGCACCTTGTAGCAGGAGCAGAGTTGCCTGCTTGTTTCCACGCTTCTCAACACACACAGGGCTCCAGCAGATGGAAAGTTTTTCCTAAAACAACCTAACCCCAACCCAAAGGGCCTTCCATAGAAATGAGTCCTTGATTCACTAAATCCTTCAGTTTCACTGCAGCAATCATAAAATCATAGAAGGAATTGATTTTGGGAGGGACCTTAAAGATCATCTCATTCCAACCCCCTGCCATGGGCAGGAAGATTTTCTCTTTGCTCAAAGCTCTGTCCAACCTTGCCTTGAAGTTTTCCAGTGTTGGGACATCCACAATTTCTCTGATCAACCTGTTCCAGTGCCTCACCACCCTCATAGGGATGAATTTATCTGCAATATGCTTCCAAGAGTGACACCATCATCATGCTGCCAAAGCAGGGGCTCAAAAAACCCAGCTGGTCACTGGCTCCTCTTAAGCAATAACTAATTTTTGGCTTCTGATTGTGATTTTGGCAGCAGAAAGAGTGGAGGAGGCATCTTGCCTCACGTTTTTTGGCTCAGCAGAGTTACGATGGTAGGAGCATTTTGGGAAGAGAGGAAAATTTACAAGAGGGAAATATTAATGGTGAGCAGGGATTTGTCATGTCAGACGTCAACAGGGAACCTGAAAGTGCTCGAGTTGGAAAAAAGTCATGGAGGCAACACATCCCTCTCCAGCTGGGTCTGTGGGAAGAGAGCAACCAGTGCTCATGGCTTGGAAAAACCATGCTGGGTCTTGCCTGGATTGTTGGAGTCACTCTGGGATCTGCTCTGGGTCCCTCATGGCCCTGCAGTGCTCATGGTGCATCTGGCAATGCATCCCCAAAAAAGGCTGGACAGTTTTGTGCCTGTGTTCATTAACATCTGCTAAGTACTTTCAGCTCAGAGTACAAAAACTGCTGGAGAAATAAATGTAAAGCTGAGAGGTTGTTTGTTTGGGTTTTTTTTTTAAAGCCTTTTCTCAATCTGTCTTTGTAATTTTTTTGAAAATAAAATGGTTAAAGCCTTGCAAATCACCACACTTCTTCACCGTGCCATGTGCCAGCTACTCTAGGCAGATATTCAAAAATATCACATTGGTTTTAATCAAAGCCCTGAGGATGCTGACAAATTATCAAAGAGAGAGCGAGAGAGAAAATTGAAATCTGCCGTTTAGCCGTGTCTTTGACATGTTGCTAATTAACAGATGGGGGAAAAATGAGGAAGTGCTGCCTGAATGGATCATTTCAGTGCTAAATCAGGGGGAAAGCAAACAAATAAACAAAGCCCCAGCGGATCCCTTACCTTATTCCGGGTCTGGGTCTGTCCGATCAGGATGAGAGCGTTGGAGGAGATGATGGAGAGGCAGAAGTTGATGAGGATGACGGAGCGCTCCGAGCGGATGTACCTGCAGTGAGAGAAGAGGGGAGGGAGACCCACCCTGTCACAGCCTGCCCTGGGTGACCTCTGACAAGCAGCAATCCAGGCCAGGCTTTACAGAATTGCCAATTTCCTGCAGGTTTTATGCGCTAGCCAGACAAGAACAAGGCGGGAAGGAAGGGGGAGAAGATGTCTCCATCATCCCCCATCAATGCTGGAGTTAGGAGCCAACAAACGAGGACACAGCCTAGTCTGAGCCCCTCCTAAAACAGTAGAGTGCTGCAAATCTTCTTCAGCTCTGCCTACTTGAAACGGGGGCTTGAAAAGGAGCTTGAAAGAAAACAAACAGGCAACACACGGAAAAGATTCCCAACCAAGAGCCACGGGCATGCTGGCAATGGAAGCAGATTACAAACACATGCACCTTGACAACAAAGTGTGTGTGATTCGGCATTCCCCTTCCTTCAGCCTAACAACCCCTCCTGGGGTGAGAGCATTGAGAAGCATTTCTGTTTTTTTTTTTTTTTATTTTTTATTTAATTTTTTTTTTTTTGGTACCACTTCTCCAAACTAGGCCAAATACGTAACTGCAGCTGTGGGTTTGGGACATCAGGGACAGCACTTAGGGAACTGTTGCCTTCAGCACCTTGCAGGAGCCAGCTATTTGTCATTTCTGATTTGCAGCACAGCACCAGGCTCGCTGCCGAGGTAAGTGCACCACAATTAATTCAAACCACTGGCTACGGAGGGAAATTTCTTTGAAGGCACTTTTATGTACCCAATAAAACGAAAAGAGAACTGCAAAGGTGCAAGTCCTCAAGGATTGACTCAAGATGTGACCACACCAATGTTCACACACGTGAATTATCTCAGAGATGCTGCAAGTGCCCTGTCTGAATGCCAGATGAGTGAAGAGGAGATGCTGATGCTTATATAAATTAGAAACAGATGTATTAATCAACCAGCTCATCCCTGGAGGCTAATGCAGGATTATTTCCTATATTCCAGCACATCAACTATTTATGTTGGGAATTTAATTTCATTAATTAATTTTAGGGAGAGTGAGTTGGTCGTGCCTTGGCTGCAGAGTTTTGAGTTTCTGATGAGGAGGGCAGGACAGGTTCACTTGCACGTGTGTATTCTGCCAAGGATAAATCTGTGCTTTAGACCTAAGGGAGGCTGTAAAACTCTGATTTTTCCACTTCCCTTTGAGCTGTACTTTCAGACAAACATGAACAGTGAAGAGATGCTTTCCTAGACGCAAAACAAAACCAAAAAAAAAAAAAAGAAAGAAAGAACAAAAAAAAGCAAAGGTAGCACAAGCACCTACTTAATCTGTTGGAACTCTGGTTTATGGCAAGTTCTTCCTGAAACTCTCCCAGCCCCAGAACAGGCTGCAAAATGTAGGATCCCAGCTCAGCACAAAACTGGATTGACAGGCTGCAAAATGAGCTTCTGGTTCATCCCACAGCCAAGCTGAGCCCAAATTTCCTGATTTCACTGGGCTCCAAAAAATGCTGGGTATCACCTGGACCCTGCTCTATTTGTGACTGGAGGGTACTGAGACCTCAGTCTTTTTATGCTTTGATTGTGGGAAGTAAAACCTCAAATTTCCAGTCAGTAGTTTCTACACAGTAGAAAGGGAGATTTGGGCTCTTTCCTGGTGGGAAGGAGTTGTAATAAATCTGTGTAGCAACACTGTGATCCCACTGCTATTAGCATGAACTTCTCAAGTTTCCACTGGCCAGAAAAAGGTAAGAAATGAGTTAACCATAAATCTATATTTTAATGTAAGGGGAGATAATCCAGCTGTCTTAAGACTTTTTCTCCCTTAAGCCCCCTTAAACCAACTCTTCTTTTTCCCTGCTTCTCTTCACACTCTGAAAATTTATCTTGTTCTCCAGATCCCTGAACCTCCAAAGAACAAGATGCGGATTGGCAACGAACAGAATCAGAATAATTTAGGTTGGGAAAGAAAAAAACCCTCTCAAGTTCCCAATCCAGTGCTGTGCCCAAAAAAGGACTGATTTCCAAGTCAGATCAGGTTTCTCAGGGTCTCGTCTGATTGAGATTTGAAAATCACCAGGAACAGAAACGCTACCACTTCTCTTGGCTGACTTATTACAGCACTAAACTGCTTAACTTAACTGCTCTTGTGGTGAAGGATTATTTTGTTTTATATCCAGCTGGGTCTTTTCCTGCTGCAGCTGGTGCCTCTAGACCTTTCCCTGCCTACCTCTGCAAGTTGTTTGGCTTCTCCATGACTGCTCTTTAACAGCCTCCTCTTCTCCAAGTTTGTTCCCTTTGCCTCCTTTGACATTATCCAGCTCCCTAAGCATCCACTGTGCTGGAATCTCTGGAATTGAGGGGGATCCAATACTGGGCACCTTTTCCAGGTGTGGCCTCAGGAATGTCAAACATTGTCCAGGTTGTTAAAGAAGCCATTAAACAATGTTGGCCACTCTACCAACCCTGGCCAGAGGTGACCAGCTCTTGATTAGGCCTCAAATCTTTGACCACTACCCTCAAATCCTGCAGGAATTCTATCCAGATATAAAGCCACATATTCAGTGCATAATTATCTGGACACAAAAATGCTTTTGGAGAGTGTGTTAATGGCTTTTGTAGTGTCACAACCCACACCAGCTGCTTCTCCCCACTGTCCATGTAAGCAGCCATCCCAAAAGAAAAAACAGGGCAGCCAGGCACAACCTGTCCTCCACAAATCCTCACTGTCTATTCCCAATCGCTTCCTTGTCCATCATTTTGCCTGGAATTAACCTTTAGAGCTACTTGCTCTTTAATCATCCCAGGGGCTGTGGAGGTTGACCAGTGAGTTATTCTCTGGATCCTTCTCCTTGCCCTTTTTAAAGGTGGGTGTAACATT
Organism: Acridotheres tristis; assembly: GCA_037013685.1. NCBI lineage: Eukaryota > Metazoa > Chordata > Aves > Passeriformes > Sturnidae > Acridotheres > Acridotheres tristis. Next base: position 147,808,557 of record CM072886.1, on the reverse strand, counting down.
TGCCTTCTTCCAGCCTTCTGGATGCTGCCCAGGTGACAGAGAGTGGCTCCACAGTCACACCAAACATCTCCCTCCATGCATCCCATGGATCTGCAAACATCCACGCAACTTAAACAGTCCTTGTCTCTCTTTTCCTTGGCAGTGGGGAACATTTTCTTCCCTGGACTCTGCCTCTGTAGAGGAATTTGGGTGCCTGGAAGCCAACCCTGCCAGTAGAACATGGCAAAAAAGCACTGGGTAGCTTCACCTTTTCAACTTCCTTATCCAATGAGGCTGCTTGTCCCATTCAACACCAGGCCAACACTTTCCTGGGAAATCCTTTGGTGCTGATGTACCTCCAGAACCCATCCTTGATGCCTTTCACATCCCTGACCAGTTTCAAACACAGCTCAGCTCTGACCATACTAATTCAATCCTGCATTCCTGGGCAATTCTTCCAGAGTCCTCCTTGGTAGCCTGACCTGGATTCCAAACATTTCCTTGTTAAGTTTCTGCTCAGTCAGAATGCTAAGAAGACCTCCTGCCACGCTTGCTTTTTTCCCTTCCATTTCCTCTTCTCCAGCACAGGATGCTCCACAGAAAGAAATCACCATTCCTCTCCAGACCCTCTGGCCAAAGAAGTCAGGAATTTGTATCAGAGGGGGGAAAATAACATAGAACTTGATGGGTTTTGCCCAAAACCACATCTGCAGCCAAGACAGAGCTATTCCAGGGTGCTACCTTGCTATCCCTCTACTGACACAGAGATTGCTGCATTCTGCCACAAAACTGGGGAAAACTCACTGCTAATTTAGGGAACTTCTGCTCCAGCATGTGTCCTACAATCATAGAATATCCTGAGTTGGAAGGGACCCACAAGGATCAGCAAGTCCAACTCCTGGCCCTGCACAGGACACCCCAACAATCCCACCCTGCGTTGTCCAAACACTCCTTGAGCTCTGTCACATTTGGTGCTGTGACCATTCCCAGGGGAGCCTGTTGCAGTGCTAAACCACCCTCTGAATGAAGAAATATTTCCTGATACCCAACCTAAACCCCCCTGACACAGCTTCAGCCATTCCCTCAGGTGCTGTCACTGGCCACCAGCAAGGATCCCCACACGTTGCAGGAAGCCCTGCACCAGCTGAGAGGGGTGGGAAAGGTGGGAAAAGCCTGCAGTCTGTTTCTCTGCCCCCATTAGACTCCTCTCCTCTCCACAAACACTGAGTCACTGCTGCTTTCTCACCGTGAGTACACACATCCCTCTTCACACAGCCACTTACTCATCCCTGCCACCTCCCACCAGGGCCAGGAGTGCCTCAGCATCCCCAGCACAGGCAGAGCTCCTGGGTTTAAAGCCAGTGTTAACAGCCCCTGGAGAGCTCATTGACAGCCACTCAATCAATCCTGGGGAGTGAGAAAAGCTGGGGCTGTTCTCTCGCAGTGATGCAGCACTCACCCAGCTGCTGCCAGGCACAGAGCTCTGCCCTGCCCCACATGCTGATGGGCTGGTGGATGAGCTGCTCGATAGCAGGGATCGATCCCGTGCTATGGAAAGGTCACTGACTCCAGAGCACAACGAGTTCAGGGATGGAAAACACATCGGGGCACTCCTGAAATGCCAGTGTGTCAAGGAGCTGCTGGAAAAGTGGTGTCATTTCACCTCTTCTGACCCGAGTGGTTGTGTTTTTTTCTCCCAGTTTTTCATTTCCATGCCAGTTTTCAATTTTTAATTTTTTTTTTTTCCAATTCTCCCTCTTTTTCCACAGGGGTGTTGGAGCACGTGGCCCACACACAGATTATTGTGCCTCCAGCTGCGACCCAGGACAGTCAGCGCCGAGATGGAACAAGGTCACCCCACTTCTGTGGCCCACTGTGTCACTGACCCCTCTTGTCGAGCCTGCTAATAAGACCAGAGATGCACCATCTGCAGCAGGGATTTTTGCAGCCATCTGTCTACTGGGAACTGGAGTGGGGCCACCAACAGGCCACCAACAGCCGTCGAACAGAAACAACTTCCAGTTTCCAACGGGGCCGTGCCAAGTTGGCTGTGTCTGAAGTGATCACTTGCCTCAAAAAGCTCGTGCCATTCATGCCAGTGGCTGAGTAGGTGCCACCAAGGAGCAGCCTTTATTTGGGGGTTTTCAATGGGGAGTGGAGGGTAAATTCATTTCCTCCCTGATACATAGCCCGAAGCTGGGATCACCTCCATGTTACTCTGCCCTCTTTTCTTCACCGTGTTCCTCTCCCTCTTTCTCACCCTCCCTTCCTTTCTGCTTCCCATATATACAAACAGACCCTAGCTGGGCAAAATTCTGGGAAAGCTTCCAGATTGTCAGCCTCAGCGAGCTTATTCATCAGAAGTGTTTCATACTCAAGCTGGGTCTATGGATGCATGCTCCAGATGCCTTTGTCCAGAGTTCTGAATGGGAAATTTTCCGGCCAAAGCTCCCCAAAACAGCTGAGCTCTGCTGAGTGCTCTCCACACAAGATCAGGCAGCCAGGACAGGAGGAGTTTCTCTCCAGCATGGTGGAAAAGAACTGCTTTGATGCTGCTCCTGTGTTTTAGAGACAATAATACTGCTGATTCCATTTCTAAGTACTCCTCCAGCTGCTGTCTATCAGAATATACAACATTTTGGGCAAAACAAAGTGGGAGCCAGGAGATAATGTTGAATACAAAGTTCCCGAGACCATTAATAGGAAAGCACATTCACGTCCAGCAGCTATGCCTAAAATAAAAAGGACACACAGAGCGCTCAGGGCTCAGCCACGGGAATGCTGTGAAGTTTGGGAAACATGAAAACATGATCTACAGAGAAGAAATGGAACAAACTCAGCGCACCAAAGAGAAATTCTAGAGATCACCCGATCATGCTTTACAAATATTTACACAGAGAGACTCAGGATAGAGAGCCCTTTAATCAAGATATAGCTGGTCTCAGGATCACTTGGAAATGCATGTCCATCCTTGGCTAGCTCAGAAATACCCATTCAAGCCTCCCATAAACATGTCCTCCCATTCCTGCTGATCGTTTTGGGCATAGGCATAAGGCAAAGAGTGGAATGAGAAATTAAACAGAACATATTTGAAACAGGTCAGGCAATTTACTGTCCTCAATAACAGTAAATATTGGAGGGGTAGGGGGGAGCACAGTCCTGGAAAGAAATACATCAAGTTATTCCAAATGGCTCTGGCATGCTCCAAACTGATTCAGCCTCATGTCTGAGCTTGGGTTTCAGATCCTGACCCTGTTTCTGATAGGAAAGAGAGGGTGAGGCTCGAACTCTTGCTCTTTAATCTTCTATCCTAACTTTCCACTTGATCCTGACACCAGTGACCCCAGTAAGTCACCTACCGGCGCTGCTCAGTGCCGCCCAGCCTGAGGAAAAGCAGGAGAGGACAAGGACTTGAGCACATCCAATGATACCCCAGGCACGGAAAAACCTGAGTTCTAGATAAACGTTATCATGATCAGTCTTCAGCTGCCAAAATTAACCAGCCACTATGCACTGTCACAGTATCAACAAAAAAAAAAGATGCATTTTTGCTCAGTTTTTACTCTCTTGTTTCTTTCCTCTATCAAAGAATTTACCCTTTCCTTCCTACCAAGAAGAACTGCACAAATTAAGAGCCTCACATTGATCCCTTCTCCCAAAAGGATCACCAATAATACCCAACTGTGTTCCCTGCAGCCACTGCATTTGGATTTCACAGACATTCACCTGGTTCTGATTTGTCTTTGCTTGGCATCGAGCCATGAAGGTCTCAGCGTGTTTGCCACGGATTTAGGAGAGACATGGATCTCGTAGGATAAACTCAGACCTTGTTCAAGGCAATACAGGGAGAAAATCCCTTGCACACCTCGGGTCCTCCAGCTTAGAGCCACCAGAATGTGTCAAACAGGGGCATGGGCCAATTGTTCATCAAAGCTTTGCTTCAAAATCCCTTCAGCCTCCATAAATGACACAATTTTAGGTCCCACCTGACCTGTGTACAGGAGCTGTCAGCAATGGGAGGTACTGAGGGATCCCACATGCATCTGAAGCTGAAGGCAAAACACAGCTAAAAAGGCTGGGGAGTGATTTACATGATTTAAGGTTTAACATCCTTAAGCTCCTGAAAAGTTCTGTCAGTTCTTCAGGCCAGATGTTTTGATGGCAGGCCACGGAGGTCTGGATGTTCCCAAAGAATCACCTTGCAGCAGCATCTGCCTGCCAAGAGGCCGTGTGTGTCCACCTCGCCTCTGACAAGGTTTCCTGGGGTACACAAAGGCATCGAAACCAGCACGAGGCTTTTGGAAATGGAACAATGGCCCGACATGAGGGCATGGCACTAATTTCACTCTGCTAATTTCTCTGGCACTGAAAGGAGAGAATAATGCCAGCTAAGCCACCAGGATGACTTTCTGCAGGGCCCACTCACTCCCAAACAGTTCCTCCTCAAGCACCAGACACCCAAAACCACAGAGCAAACATTCCAGGGTCCGTGTAGGTCAAAAGACAGTTACTTTCCCCCAAAAGAAGAGAAGAGAATGAAAGCCATACCTCCAAACAGAGACATAAATGATAATCAACAGCAGAAGTGTCAGCGAGGATACTCCACAGCCTACAATTAACGTGACAGAAGGGACCAGCACCTTTTCCATGTTCTGAAAGAGAGAAAGTGAGACATTAAAAAATAAGTTCAGCCAGTTCTACCACAAAAATTTCATGGCAAGAACTTTCCTGTTTGTTGCTGCGTCCATTCAGCTGACCTTCACATCACACTGTGCATACAAATAAACAGGGAAGGAGACCAGGATCTGTTTCTGCTTGACCCAATCCTTTTTTTTTTTTTTTCTTTGGATCTGATTCTGCTTCCACAAACCCATGTCAAGCCTGGGTAAAAATTCTGATATCCATGGAAGGCAGGCATGTGAAAGGTGTGGGTTACAAGAGGAGGATCAGGCCCTTCATATCCAGTGTGAAACTAGGAAGATAATTAATGAAGCAATAACAGAACAATTACAAATGAGCTCTTCAGGGACAGCGGTGATGAAGGGTGGAGGATGAAAAGAAGGTGAAAATTTTCCACCAACCACAAACATTCATCTGGAAAAGGATGAAATGAAGCAAGAGAAGAAAAAACAAGATGTCTATCCTCCCCAGGGACCCATCATCCATCAATTCACTGCTCTTACACCACAACACAAGCCATTTTTTCACAGAAGGGGATCACACAGGCTGGAAAACCTGGTGTGGAATGGTTCCTTTTTCCTGACTGAATACAAAAGAACATCAGCTCTTGCAACATCAAGAGCAAACACAGGCTGTAACCTTTCTAATGGAGCTCTCTGCATCCTGTGGCTGTGACTACCCAACATCTGCCAGGCTGATATCACTGAACTCGCCCTGTCCTCAGCAAGGAGCTCAATCCCACTTGGATTTCTCTGCTGCAGGCTTTTTTTTTTTTCTTCCCCTGGCACATTTCTTATTTCCACATCAGTGATCTCTGCTGGCAGGAATGCAGAGAGAGGCAGAGCCCCACAGAGAACAGACACCCAAGAACCCTCTATTTAGGGTGATTACACTGTTTGCAGAGGAGAGGGAGCCCAGTCAAGGTAGTCATTAGATTGGCACAGCACCAGCACCTCACACTTCACTCAGGGAGATGAGATGGTTTCTGACACAGCAAGGGCTTAGCATAGGAGATTAATTAAAAAAAAAAATAAAAATTATGCATGAATTTGGGAATGAAACAGGCAGTCCTCTCAGGACTTGATGACACTGTTTTGTTGGCAGGCATGAGGCTGCTCAGCCTGAACCTCCAGTCAGAGGGATGCCATGGAGCTGAGGCTACAGCAGCTCTGTTCCAGGCTACTGAGCCTTCTGCAAAGTGAAACACATCAGGCAGGGCTCAGTGCTGGGTGCAAATGGAGCCTGGCCAGCTCAGCACATGGCCAGAGCAAACCTGTGTCCACTCCCTCAAGGCCCACAGTCACTGCAGGGCTACTCCACAAAAAGAGATGAACAACCCTGAAACACAGAGGTCGGAGTGAATTCTCCCTGAATTTTTGAGGGCTTGGGAATATCCTCCTTATCTGCATATTCTGAAAAAGGGCACCTCTAACAGCTGGGGGGAATTAATGAGGAACAAAACTTTCAGCACACCATTGCAAGGAACCCTGCAGCAGCTGTCGGGAAGGATGGAACAAGAACTTCCAAAATTCAGTGACACACTGAAGAAGCCTAAAAAATAAGGGGATTAATGTGAATGTCTCAAACACAGATTGTTGTGGAGCCAACCAAGGATTTTTGGTAACCTGTGAGCAAGAACAAGTTGTGGCTGGAGAAGGGGCCATGTGGGAACCCTGAAGCCCAGGAGTTTTGAGCTTTCTGTGCTTTCTGACACTGACCCTCAAGGAAGCATTGCCTTTAACTTAGGACCTTAAAAAGGGCTTCCAAATTTGAGTAGTGAGGTTAGAATCGCTAGTGTATAATTAGAATAGAAGTGTGGAATTTCATATGGTGAAAGGTTATAAATTTGAGGTTTTAAAATATAGTAATAAGTACGAAACAAAATAAACATTCTTAAGCGTTGTCTCTTTCTTTCTTCTTGTTCCTCTTTCTACATAATTTCAAGTAGTAATTTTTTATTAAATAAAAAGTACTGCAGTGCAGATCACAAGTGTTTAGTTATTAAGTGAAAAGTATAAATAATATAAATGTTAGCTCTTAATTAAATAGTTAAGCTTTAAAAAGCCTTGTAACTAACTAAATTCACCTCCATTTTCTCACTTTTGGCTCAATAGCTAAAAATACTAAAAAACTCTCTATACTTTAAATAAGATTTAATAAACAACCAAGTCCAAACAAAAAAATCCACCTCTCAAACATTCAATCCTAACTCTAAGTAAAAACAAAACAAACAAACAAAACCCCTACTCACTTTTAGGGCCATGAACAGGTAGTGCAACACTTTTTTGGAAAAAAAAAATCCTCGTTCTGGTGCCTGGAGATCAGCACAACTTAACACAGCACAGGCACAGCAATAAGGTTGAGAATTGGGCATGGACTATAGGGGGATCAAGGCCACCCAAGATCCCTGAAGGCTCCAACCAATTTCCAGAAAGGTCTGTAAGAACAGGCTGTGCATGATAACTGATTTGCAATTTATCTCCAAAGCAGAGACAATTTCTCTATAAAAAGGCACCCCAGGACCCTGGACCCCATCAGCTGGAGCCAGCACTGGTGATTTCTCCTTCTCTCTTTCCTTGTTTCCCCTTTGTTTCTCTCTCCTCCTCTTTCATCCATCTTCTTTTTCCTTTTCACTTCCCTTTATCCAAAACTCACTGCTGTGTGCTTGCACCAGACCAGGGACTAACGCAGCAATTTCCATCTGTAATTCACTTATCAAACTTGGGACCCCTCTGATTTCTGCCATTCCTTCTGACCAAAAATTCTGGGTGCTTCCTTCCCCTTAGGGATGGGATGTCACACACATTCTTGAGAACCCAGCTGGCACCAAAAGGAGTACAAGTGGTCTGAGGGATCTTCACTGAATGCAGATCAGCTACAGACAGGAAACCTGAGCCTCACTAATCTCTCCTGCATCTTCTTCTGCTTTGAGATTCCCAAAATTCTCATTATAGACATTTTTCAGTTCACCTATGGATTCTTTCCCTGAACTTTTATGGAGATTTGGGTCACTGTGATTTTTATCATCAACTCCTATGACTGTGCTCCCACCCTGAGAACTACTCCTGCCAAATATTCATGCAAAGTTAGAAGCATTTTTTTGGGAATCAGGTAAACATAAATTTCAGTGAAAATATGAACACTTTGATTTCATCTTCCATCAAACAAAATTGAATTTGGACACCATCCAGGCAGACTGAGTGCTGATATTGCATATTTTGCTCCTTATAAATTGAAATGTGGAAAGATTCTGATTTAGTCAAGTAGGGTGAGGCAGAGATGGATGCAACGAGTAGGAAGCCACAGCTCTGTTCCTCCCCCCATGCAAAATCCTGGTGGACAACAGCCCTGTCCCACCACAGAGGTGCATGGCTGTGATAAAACTGTGCATCACAAGATGCTCAGCCATGGATGGCTCCTTGCTCGCTCTCTCCAAGCTCTTTCCCAAGCCTTTCCCTCTCCCTGCTCCCCCCTTACAGCAATCTGAGCTCACATCACACAAATGGTGGCCTGGGACGAGCATCGATTGTGACATTTGATTTAAGTAGGTCTCATTTCACTGACTTTTCATGGGTAACTGGATAAAAGTGGGGGAGGAGCTCCATTAAAGCAAAGAAAGCCCGACATGTAACTCATTCCTGAACCATCTCCAAGGGAACAGAGTTTGGTTTTTAAGAGATGAGCAGGCTGCATCCCTAAATCCCAACACTGCAACCCCAGCTGCCCTCCCTTCCACATCCTCCCTGAGATCCCTCCACCCCAAAAGACCTCAGGTTCTCTCACTGCCTTCCCCATCCACTGTCCCACACCATCCATAAACCCTCTCCTAGATCCTGAGGCTAATTAAGGATCTTCTGCGTGTGCTGGATCATTCCTAGCTCAGATGTTTGCTCCCAGACAAGGCATTACACAAATGATGATTGGCCAAGCTTAAGCCAGGCTTTAGGGTAGTAGCTGATGTCCATGTGCAGCCCATCCCACAGGAAAGACTCAGATCTGCACCTCCTTCTTCATCCTACAAATTTCCACAAACCCCATGCCTAGAAGAAAAACTTTTGCTGAAGAGATGCCATGAGCCTCATCCCTCCACCCTACAGAAAAGGAAGGATTGGTCCAGCCTTGATGGGATTTTTGTTGGCATCAGGAAGGGGGATAACCACAAAAACCACAGGCTGCAGGAAGAAGAGGAGCTTGCTCTTTCGGGAATAATCAAATAATTAAGGTTGGGAAAGACCTTTAAGATCAGCAAGTCCAACCATCAACCCAACACCACCATATTGACCACTAAACCATGTCCCCAAGTGCCACATCCACGTTTTTTGATCACTTCTATGGAGAGTGACTCTGCTATTTCCTTGTTTCAATTTTTTACAACCTTTTCCATGAAGAAATTTTTCCTAATATCCAATCTAAATTTCCCCAGGTGCAACTTGAGGCCATTTACTTCTATCCTAAGCAAGTCTTAAAGACTTGGGCCCCAATATCTTAGGATTCTGCTTTCTGCCTTCATTATTATTAAGGTTTCTTTGTCCTCCCCACCTTCTTTCTCTATCCACCACGTCTTCCCTTCAGCAAACAAATAATAATTTGTTTTGTTTTTTTCTGACTAATTAAACCCCCTGACAGAAGGTGGTCAGATGCTGCAGGATCTGAGCCTTATGAGGGAAATTTCCTTATAGAAGGAAAAATGAGGAAATCAAGGTTGGTTTAAAAAATAAAGATGTTACCAACAGAAAAAATGTTAAGGTAAGAGAAGGAACAGCCCTATGGGATTTTCCCAGCACCACAGCTGAGGAAAAAACTGTTTGTTTGCAGAAGACAGGCCAGGAATAGGATCTCCACCTGCCTGGACTAGAGGTGGTCCCAGAGAGGAACTGCTCATCCAAAAACCCCCTGAAACACAGACAAAGCTGTGCCTGTTTGGAGCTGGAAAGGAAACTTTTCCCTGGGCCATCGGGGAGCAGGGCAGGTCGTTCTGAGTGGCAAGGGCTGCGATTCTGTCACCAGGCATGACAGGGAGGAGGGAGGCAATCAATGACATCAGCCAGGATGGAAATAACGAGCGCTGCTGCCTGGGGGCTCTGCCTGTCCTGCCACCTCATTGCTCTGCCTGGCAGGGCAGAAGGACGCTCCTCCTTTCCTTTACAATTTCACCTTGCTTCCTTCTTTTTCCTTCTCTTCCTCTCTCCTTAATTTTTGCTCTCCTTTGTCTTCTCTGTCTCGCTTCCTTTGGCTATTTCCCCTGGCATGTTCTGCCTTTTCTTCTTGCTCTTAATGCATTTTTCCAGCTCTCCCCCTTTCAAATTCTCTGTGTTTCTCCCCTTCCTTCTCTGGCTTTCTGCAGAATGCTGTGAAAAGTGGCTCGATTTGAGTTGTGCTTTTTCCATTACCCTGCTCTGGCTCCAGGGTCAAACAGGCTCCAATTAGAACAAAGTATTTCTTAATGCTGTGCAGTTTGCCCCAGACCTTACAACCAAGCTGTTCTTTCTGCTTTTTTCCATCCTTGATACCAAGAAAGGCTTGAACAAAGTCTTAATAGGCACAGCATCACACCAATAAAATCACCGAAAAATTAAGCCATTTATTCTGCTCTGAAATTAAACACAGGCACACGAGTTTGGAATTTGGGGGGGGCTGGGCTTTGTTTGGTTTTAGAATCGTGTTTGCTACTCATAATAGTTGCCTTGAGCCTGACTTCCTGCACATTCGAAATTAAAGATTCATGAAGTCAGAGAATTGCAGGAGCTCCAGTTGCAAGGGACATCTTCAGCTTTACAACCCAATTTGCTGCTTGGAGCAAGACCAGCACTAACAGCAGGTGAGGCTGGTGATGGCTTTGTCTGGATTTGGGAATTCTCCAAGATGGAGAGCTCCCATCCCACAGGTACCCATTCCACACCTCTCCATTGGTGACAAGGTTTTTCCTGAGGTCACATAAGGGGAGGTTTAGATTGGCTATCAGGAAAATACTTTTTCACTGAAAAGCATTGGAACAGGCTGCTCAGGGAAGTGGTGGAATCTGCATCCCAGGAAGAGTTAAGGGAATGTCCGGATATGCACTCAGGGATGTGGTTTAGCCATGAATGGTTGGACTCGATGGTCTTGGAGATTTTTTCCCCAACCTAAATTATTCCATGCACCTCCCAAGCTCCAGTTTGTATCCTTCCCCCCTGTTAAACCACCAGGCACAAGCGAGAGGAATTTGGTTTTATAATTTTTGTAACTGTCCCACAGGCTGTGACCAGAGTGCCCTTTACATCTCTGCAAGACCAAGCAAATCCCTCTCCCTTCCCCTCACAGGTCATGAGCTCAAAGCAACCAGGCTCATTCCACTCTCCTCACACAGAACTGGACCAGCTGGGTGGGATTAACTCCAAGAATTGCACAGGAATGGCTCTGCTGTGCCACTAGTCCAAAGGCTTTTTATGACTCCTGTGAAGGCTTTTTTTTTAAGCCATACTGTATTGATTTCACTGCTGGTTGAACAATTCTTGTCAAAGCAGGGAAAGAGTTGTTAAAATTGCTGGAAAATAATGCTTTTAGCAGGGCTTACAGAAGAAAACAGCTTCCAGGACAAAAGGGTGTGTGTCAATGCTGGAGAAAACAACTCAGGAGGGTTGAGTGACCAAGAGGTGAAGGTGCTCTTGTCAGCTGCCAAAAAAACACTGATTTTTTTAATTCTCAGCTCTGTTAGATTCAGGATTTCTCATCCAGGCTCAGGCCCTGTGGATATCACATTTATACTTCGTTGGGATGGGAAATTTCCATGTACTCTGGGCCTGCTCAAGGGAAGGTTCCATTTTCTCTCCAAGGAATTTCTTGCAGTGATTACAAGACAGGGAAAGGGGGGTAGCAGTACACAAGCTCTTCTTGGTGGATGTCAGGGATTTAGTGAAGGCAGGATTGGGCCAGGGATGAAAAGAGGTTTTTTTGGTGGGTTAGCCTTGTCAGAGGTCTACAGAATTCACTCAACTCAAAGCAGACGAGCAGTGAGAAAGGACCAAAACATTCCTTTTTATTCCCATAGAATCACAGAATACTTTGGGTTGGAAGGGACCTTTGAAATAATTTAATTCCAATCCCCTGTCATGGGCAGGGACACCTTCCATTATCCCAGATTGTTCCAAGCCCCATCCAACCTGGCCTTGGACACTTCCAGGGATGGGGCAGCCACAGCTTCTCTGGGAAACCTGTGCCAGGGCCTCATCACTCTCACAGGAAGAAGTTTCTTCCCAATATTTAATATAATTCCACCCTCTTTCAGTTTAAGCCATTCCCCCTCATCCTCTCACTCCGTGGCAGCAATGGCAGTGCCCAACAACCCAAAACATAATCCCATGCTGGCTACTAAAATGAACTCTGTCCTGAATTAAATCTGTAAAAAAGTCTTTCGCCACTTTTCTTATAACACTTCACATATTGAAAAATCAAAATAAGGTGTCCCCAGATCCTTCTCTTCTTCATCATTTAACCTCTGAGAAGGGCTTTGAGGTCTCTGCATGAAGGTCACTTAGAGGCATCATTAATAAATCATCTTTTCACACCTTCCTTCTGGAAGATGTGACACTTTCCCAGCTCAGCCCCTGCCACTGCCAAGTCCAGAGAATTTCCACCTTGCTTTGCTTCCCTGTATCAAAACCACAGACTTCCCACGTCAAAGCTCTAATAGTCACCCATTATCAGGAACACATTTGTGGAGCTCAGGGATCCTTTTATGCTATTTGACCGGTCTAACAGGCAATTCTGTGTAATTACAGGACACAAAAATCACCCGGAGAGACACCTTAACACGCTACTATTTATTAACAATCGCTAACTCTTCAGTGGGCATTGAGATACAACGTGACAATTTGCTTTTAGGAAACAGCCTTGATGAAGTTTTCAGGGCAGAGGAGTGGTCGCTCAGCCTCTCCTTAATGGGAACTGTCAGGATAATTTCCTCCAGGCTGGCAGGGAATTACAGGAGTTAACAGTGGGCATTGTGTACCTGCCAGTCAGCTCACTGCCAGGCTGGAATTTCCAGACTGCTCTCCCAGCACCTCAATGTCCAGTCCTGATGTCAAGGATGGGCAGATCAGGCCCATATTAATGCTGAGGACCACTCTCCTCCTGGCCAGCCAGCTGTTCCCAAACATTTTCACCATCATTCTTTAAAACACTCTAAGCTTTACTCGCTTGATTTGTCCCTTTCCGACTGCACCTCGCTCAGCCAAGCGACTGAAATCCCTGAAAATACTGAAATTTTATGGAGTTCTGATGAAGAGCCTTGAGTCACTCTGTGTCCCTCTGCCAGCTGTGGGTGAGGAACCAGTGTGAGGAGCCAGGAGACCCCAAGGAGCAGAGCAGGGTCCAGGTCAGGACACACAGCTCCATCACTTAAGCCAATCTTTTCAAAGGCCTCTCAGCTGATCTGATTTAGGTGGCAAACACTGGCTTTATCTTCTCGGGGGCCTATTTTGATCCCCTGGACATGGAAGGGAATAATACTGCCCCTCCATCTCTCTTCCAAAGCTTAACTCAGATTCCTGCTGTGTGCAAATGCCTCGGGGGGTTCCTAGGGCTGTGTCACAGCAATCAAGCACCACCACCCTATTCTCTGCTGTGCCAGACCTTCAGGAGGGATGGAGGAGAGACAGGAGAGAGCTTCTGGCTTAACTGTTCGTGAGCTGGTCAGACGGCATGTCTGCTTTTTAAACTTTTGCTTTTCATGCATATGGAAAAATTGTTTTCTTCCTGCCTTTCCCTTTAAAACATAGGAGGAGAAAATAAAACCACTTTCTACAACGAAGCTGGCAATAATCAAAATGGCCAATTCCTCCAGGGGCAGGAGCTCTTTGCTTCTGAGAAAACAAGGGCAGAAGTGAACTTTAATCACGTTGAGCAGCAGCACTGATACAGGCACTGCGGGAAACAGCAAACCTCAATCTCCCTGTGTCAGTCCTGGAAAATCAAACGCTCTAGGATTCACTCCACTGCCCTGAGATGAAGTGGTACAATGCAGGTATTCATACAAGTATTCAAAGCAGAGGGGACTTGTCCATACTGCTGCTCAGTGCAACATTAATTCTCTAAAACTCCTTGAAATGAGGTTGTGCTGAGGTGAGGGTCGGCTGCTTCTCCCAGGCAAATAATGATAAGACAAGGGGAAATGGTCTCAAAATGCACCAGGAGAGGTTCCATTTGGATATTAGGAAAAATTTCTCCATTGAAAAGGTGGTTAAGCATTGGAACAGGCTCCCCAGGGAAGTGATGGAGTCACCATCCCTGGAAATTAAATTAAAAAAAGAAGGAGTAGATGGGGCACTCCGAGATGTGTTTAGGGGGCATGATGGGATTCACTTGAAGGTTGGACTTGATGATCCTGGAGGTCTTTTCTAACATAAATGATTTTATGATTCATGGACCATGGCATGTTCTGAACACTGCTGGTTGCCACAAACTAAGATACAATCCAGGGAGCATTATAAAAATTAAATATTAGGGACAATTACAGGAGCTGCTAGAGCTGCTCCTGTTCTAGAGTTGCCTCTGCCATGGAACTTACAATTATTATCATTATCATAATAATCATTGTTACTACTACCACTATTACCATTACTGGCATTATTTTACCATAGGGACATATGCTCTGTAACTACTTTAAAAATGAGTCTTCTTTCCTGCACCTTCTTGCTTGGAATGTCCTTTCCTTGTGCTACACGGAGAACAACCAGTTCTAATTCCATAACTGACTTGGAAGCTCGATGCCATCATCCCTTGTAACTTCCCAGCTGAGCACCTTGCAGGGAAATGTGCTAAGATTTACACACAGCTAAAATAAAATAAGTCCATAGCAGACTGGGAATGGAAAATGAGAGTAGAATCCAGACTGTGTTTATCCTGATTTAAGCAGTATTTTGGTTCCATGCCAGGCGACAGCATTTCACCAAATTACTCCAAACCAGCCCGCTGTTTGTTTTACACTGTGGCGTGCTGGAGAGTGCTGCCAGACCAGCAGCTCTCCCCACAGCATGGGGAAAATGTTCCTTCCCCATTCCCATGGATCTGCCGACCACCACAGAGAGCAAATATCCATTTTCCCTTTCCCCTTGCCTGTTAAAGAGCAGCCCTTAAGAAAAACCTTCCTCCAAAGCACAGGGAATGAATATTTGTGCAAAGACTGCACAAGCCATGTCTGAAGAATCTGACCCTTTAATTCAGAGATTCACAGGATAACTTGAGCTGGAAGGGTCCCACAGGGATCATGGAGTCCAACTCCTGGCACAGGACACCCCAACAATCCCACCTGGTGCCTGAGAGCATTGCCCAAATGCTCCTTGAGCTCTCTCAGTCTCGGGGCTGTGACCATTCCCTGGGGAGCCTGTTCCAGTGCCCAAAGACCCCCTGAATGAAGAATCTTTTCCTGATATCCAGCCTAACCCTCCCCTAACACAGCTCCAGCCATTCCCTCAGGTCCTACCACTGGCACAGAGAGAAGAAATCGGTGCTGCCCCTCAGCTTCTCTCATGAGGAAGCTGCAGATCCCAATGGGGTGTCCCCTCAGTCTCCTCTTCTCCAAACAAACCTTAATTATTACTGGCAGATGCTCCCATCTCTCACTGCTCAACCACTAAAGATCCCTGCCCTGACAATCTTGACCCAAAACTAAGGCTGAACCAACAACCTTGGAGTGAAACATCCCTGGTTTATTGCCAGTCCTCAGAGGCTTTCAGGGGCTTCTTGGCTAAAAAAAGAAGATGAAGGAATTTCAGCCATTTGGGTTATTCTGGTGTTATGAGGATAATGCCAGCTTTATTCCCATTGCAACCTGAGCAGCCCCTGGAATCCAGAGTGTTTCCATCCCCAGCTGGTCACTGGGGAATCACTGGTGCAAATTCCCTCTTCGTGGAGCAGAGATCTCCAAGTAGCCCTCGAGGAATCAGCTTCCAACCCCAACCCATTCACAGCTGAGTGATTGGAAAGGGAAGCTGTAACAGCCCCTGGATTTACAGCTGTATTGAGCTGATATAAACAAAATCAAAAGTGGCCCCAGCAGTCAGATATTCCCCACCTGGGGAGATGCTGGCATGATTGCCATGCTTAAAAAGAGGAAAAAGAACCATTTGTCACGGAAAATGAAAGCATTGTCTCACTTGTGGGAAAAGAGTGGAGTAATTTTGCTTTCATGGATTTACTGAATATATTCTGTGTATTCTTGTGGTGAGCAGGGCAGGTAGGCAGCGAGCAATGGAGTTGCAGGCTGAGTTCTGGCTGGCTGTCATCACACCCAGCACAGTATCAGTTTCTTGATTAGACACTCCTCACATTTACAGGCACATTTAGAGCTCAAATACTCCCAATTACAACTCTGACATTACTTTTCCACACATAGTTTCCATTTTTGCTTAAAGATTACCAAAATCCTGCCAGCAGGTTTATCCACCCAGCTATTACTTGATAGCAAAAGTATGAAGGGCACAAACCTTTCATAAACTGCTTCAATTTGAGCTTAAATGAACATAATAATAACGACTTACCCATTTCCTACTGCATGGCAATTTAAGAGCAACCTCAGCCTTTGTGCAGGGCATAAAGGGCTCAGAGGTGAAACAGATTGTCAAATTTACCTAAAGAATTGCTTTTCCAGGCCAAAGTACAACGGAGATGGGTGCAGAGTAATAGAAGAAAGACATGCAACACTCAACAGTTCACCTGAACACTCCGTGCTCAGTGCCTGCAGTGCTTTGAAAAGGAAGATAATCTCATTTAGCAGCAATTCTGACTCCCACCCCACGAGCCCATGAAACCCAGCCTCCAGCACCCACTTGTTACCATTTTCAAACAAGCTGCTTTGTGATGCTCCCACGCCGTCCTCCTGCCTTGGGAGAAGCTCCCAAGCCTGAGAACTCCCTCGAAAGCCACCCAAGAGCTTCAAGCCTCCCCTGTAAAGCCCTGCCTGGTGCAATGCCCACAGCCCAGTCCTGGCAGATGTTCTGTGACTTTCCGTGGCTCTCGCCATGACTAACAACCCTGTGCTGTTTACATGAGCCCCCACACCCGCCCCCCATCCCGGCATCCTGGGGCTCCAGATGGAAAACTCAGCTGAATTTCCCACTCTGCTGGGTCAGGGTGGCTTTGTGGCTCAGAGCTGAGCAGGTTGGAGTGGTGCTCTCACAGTGGTACGAGCTGCAGGTTGTGAATGTGAGATGACAGCGGATCGACAGCCACAGGTGGAAGTGGGAAGTTGTGGACAGGCTCGGTGATTTTTGGCTTCCCCACCTTCTTCCAGCCCATTCCTTCACCTCCCACCAATGTGCTGCCCCTCTGCCACGTTCCTCTCTTTATCCACAGACACCAAGGGGATCTACATCACAGAATTCCAGGTAAGAGAGTGGAAAAGACCTGACAAGCTCAGCTCACGCCTCAGCCTGATGCACAACCATCATAACCACCCCCATCTTTTCAAGAAAATCTTTGCTGATGGAGTCTGGGCTCTTGACTATCCTTGCAGTCAGAAGGTTTTCCCTCGTGCCTGAATTAAATCTCTCACTCTGCAATTTGAGCCCAATCCCTAGCAGACACAGAAAGCAGATTATTCCCTTCCCACAGCCACCTTCAACCCGTTTGAAGATTATCATTCTCTTTCCCCTTTTTCCCTTGAGGAAAGAGCCAAAATGTCTCACGGAGCTCAGCCATCGGTGTGGAGGCACCACACCAAACATCTCTGACACATCATCCTCTCCCACACGCCCTCCCACACTCAGTCATCCTGCCTGGACCCAGAGCAGAGTAATCCCAGGCAGGTAACACTCACACACTTGTTTCACATTTCTGGCCCTCAAATCTGCTCACAAGTGAGGCTGAGCGCTGCTTTCCGAGCTCTTAAGAAAGGGGAAAGTGGGAATTGGGAAGACCCTGGTGTCTGGCTTAGACGCACACTTCCTTTAGCAGAGCAGTAAGCTGTGACAGGGTAATAGGGCAGCTGTCACACTTGCTAAACTGCCTTCATGGCAACAAGCCATTAAGCACTGCAGCTCAGAATAAGCACCAAACCCCTCAGGAACGCCTGGACATGCAGGATCCCAGGCATTCCCCACGAGGCTTTAATCTGAGCAGCAGACAAGGGGACCAAGCCCAGCCCTGCTCTGCTCCTGGGGTCACTTGGTTAACGCCAGCGCCGCTCTCGCCTTTTCACCGAAGGGTGAATTTGGCTCGGCATTACTCACGCTCCAGCACTGAATCCCACAACGGCTTTGAGCTCCCAGCCACTTGATCCTGCTCCTCTCCCACGTCCCCTTCAGATGGAGAGATACAGGAGGGTGATGCAGCATTTGCCTGCAGGAGAGTCCCTGCCAGGGCTGCGCCGAGCTCGCCGCTCCGGCTGGCGGGGGCCGAGCCGCAGCCCCACGCTGCTGCAGTCCCACCAGCTGGAGTTTTGTCAGGACTTAAAAAGACCTGGGAGAATCCACCAGCACCGAGCAGGAGCTCGGGGAAGGGAAGCTGTCAGCTGGGAATATCTCCCCAAGCACCCAGAGGATCGACAGACAGCGAAATCCGCAGACAGCCGCCAAGGAGGTGGGATGCTGGATGACTGCTTATTATGCTGAGCCAAATCCTCCTATTATTACCTCCTGTGCTACCTGTCTTCTTTTAATATATTCAAGTGTTGTCTCTGCTAGAAGCACAGCGCAGCGCTGAGAGGGAATTCCTATCCCACTCGTCTCTCATGCCTTGCCTGTGTATGTTCCAATATCAATCACTTATTTGCTAATGGGATCTTTTATTAGGTATCTGTGTACGGCACGCAGCAGTGGCAATCTCCAGTCAATTCTCACAGCAGAATAACAAACCCAGGCTGCCTCTGGCACCTGGAGCACACCACAAGCTCTGTCAGTGATCCCCTTCCTCTTAAAACCCAACATATATCATCTGTACATCAACTCCGGGTCCTCCTCAAACTCAAAGGAGATTTAGCCCGAATTTACTCTGCAACACAAACTGACAGACTCCAGGTCAGTGACAGAGCAACCCTTTAAAACCAGGTGATTTTCAGCAAAGCACAAATGTAGGGACACAATCCAGTACTTTCTGTTAAGAGGGCACTTTGGAAAAAATAATGGACTTTTTTCGAGAGGGAGTTAGACTGTGGGTTGGCCCGTTTGGCCCCCTAAGAGCATCACACATCTTGTTTCCTTCTTAATCACATTATGAGAGTGAGTAGGAGGAGAAAACTGTCTGCCCAGCTGGTTCCTACCCTGTCTTCTCCATTCTATCCACGCCTGCTGAAACTCAGGAGGGCTAAACTGGATTTAGTGAAAAGAGCCTCCCTGCTGAGCACAGCAAAGAGCAGCCCGTGATTTACAGAATCACCAGCTTGCTCCTACAGGCTCCCACGGACCTCAGGGAAAAGCACCCCAGAGAAAACACAGCAGCTGCTCCTGCTGTGGAGCAGGAGATGGGCAAAGCCCAGAAATCCCCAGCAGCACTTGGAGCACATCCTTCCCCAATCCCAGCACGGAGCTCTCCTGGGATGAGCAGGAGTCCAGCTGGAGTGGCCCTGCGCCACTCCCACCTTGGGCATCTCCACACTCGGGGAGAGCTCAGTGGCAACAGCACAAATCCCCAGGAAATCTTAGGCAACATTTCCAGCTCAAGAGGCATAATCAGCTCCTAAGAGACACTCTACACACAGCAGCATCCTGGAGAGGACGGGGTGATTGCAGGAAGAGGCGCCAGCAGCGCGGGCGCGGGAGCTCGCAGAGGATTTGGACCTCAAAAGCCCAAATGTTGGTGGCTCAGCAATGCTCACCCTGGCACAGCTCCTGCCAAGCGGGCAAGAGGAGGCTCCTGATGCTCTGTCAGGGAAATGACAGCACTTGGTGCTTCCTGGAGCACCCTTCAGGCTCGGGGCACTGTGCAAATGTGGATGCAGAGCCCGGGATGTCACCTGCAAGGGTGCTGCAGCTGGAGAAAGGGAAGCAGAAAGCAAGGAAGTGTTTAGCTCAAGGTCACAATTTCACTGACAGGCACAGAAAAGCTCTGGCTGTAGCCTCAACAGCACACCCAAATACACCAAACTCTTCCCTAAACCCCTGTACAACCTGACCAGAGTTTGATGTCTTAAAGACTTTGAGCCTGACAAAACCGAAAACTTCCCTTCCTCGGATAAGTCCAACTTTTGAATTAAAGAGTTAACCTTGCAGAAAAAGCAGCACCAATATTAACTGAGCTTGGAAACTGTTGTGAGCATGAGAACTGTCAGTTCTCAAGGTATGCAAAAGGCTTTGTTCTTATCCAGACTCCAAATTTCACGTGATAAATGATGGAAGAATATAAATGTTAAAATGTTCACCTCCAAATGAAGTTCTCCAGTCTTATCTAAATGAAACTGCTGTAATTTTCCATCAAAATGTTGTCAGAATTGCTACACCCGTACAAAATATTTGAATATTTGATTCATAACATCAACTTTTTTTTTTTTTCTGCTGAGAAACCTAGCTCTCCTCCCAGTGCAAGAGAGGCCCTACAGAATTTTTGGAGCTTAAAATAACCCACCTTGTGTGTGTGCACTGTCCATGAAGTACAGAGAGCTCCCATAGCACGAGACAATCTTTTTAGGGGGAAGATCCTTGGGACACAAATAGACCTTTGAAGGTCCCTTCCATCCCAAAATGGGGGGTTTTGAGGGACAAAAAAAAACCTGCTGTGAATTGAAGGAGGAGCTTTATCCCCATGGGTAGGAAGCACACCAGGAAAGGTGCTTCCAATTCTTGCAAACTGGAGATAACTCTGAACAAAGCCTCTTGCAACATCCTGGGATACAAATCCTGGAATCACTAAGGTTGGAAAACATCTCTGAGATCATCAAATCCCAGCACCCAAGTGCCACATCCACATATTTCTTGAACCCTTCTAGGGATGGCGACTCCACTGCTTCCTTGGGTAGCCTGTTCCAATGCTTGAACTCCTTTCCATGAAGAATTTTTTTTTTTTCCTAATATCCAATCTAAACCCTCACTGGCACAACTTGAGGCCATTTCCTCTCATCTCACAGGTCTGCTCACTGTGGACACTCAGCTGCCTGGCCAGCACTTACCCAGGCTACAATAAACCCCACAAAACTCTGCAGCTGCTGATTTTACCTGTCACAAAACACCAACACAGTACCGGGAGAGATATCCCAAAAATTCAGTGCAGACCCAACAAACTCAGCACCCCTGCAAGTTCTTGCCATCAGCTCTGAACCTTCATCAAGCCTAGAAATGAGAGGAGAGCTCAGATGCCTCTCTCTGATCAGCTTTCTGCAGGTAGGACCAGTAAGGAGGGGGAGAGACAACAGAGATGTATTTGTAGAGTTTTACTCCAGCCCTAAGGGATGCCCAAATTACAGAACCATCAGTTTGAGTTGGAAAGGACATTAAAGATCATCCAGCTCCAACTCCCTGCCCTGGACAGAGACACCTTCCACCAGACCAGCTTTCCCAAAACCCCATCAAAGCTGTCCTTAGCCAAACTTTCTAGCTTGACTGACTTGACAAAGGCCAAGCACAAAGTGGAAGGCAGCAAAGGCAACACAAGCCAAACTCAGATGAGACAACCAGAGAGTGGAAGGTTTTGCTGCTCAACTTCAGGCTCCTGCTCTATTTCCTCCCCACCTCCAAAAGTTGCCAAAATACATTAAAAAAAAACAAACAAAAAAACACCATCACAAGCCTCACATGCAGCTCTGTGGTTTCCTTTTGCCCTCATTCTCTGTTAGCAGTGCTACTGTACAGGTGTAGCACCACAGGCATTGCCCTTTCAAGACAGGCAGGGTATAAAGCTAAAACAAAAAGACAGTCCCAAAATGCTTGTCTGTGCTCCTTAATTTAAGAGGTTTTAATCTTTTATGATGGTCAAACAGCAGTTGTGCCAAAGCAGGGCATGAGGCTGCCTCTGTCGAGTGGAAGTAGCAGGGGAAATCAAACACAAATCTGAACTCCAGCTTTTGAGCTGGATCCGAACAGCTCCATCACGGTTTAGGGATGTCTGTCTCCCAAATCGATTCAAAACACAGCACTTTCAACCTCCAGCTTCACTGAAATCAAGGAAAACTGCTTCTTTTCCCCACCACACGAGCAACTCTCAGGTCCCAGCCCAGGCAAGCCGCCCTTGGCCAGCCCGAATCAACAGTCGTCCCAAAAGCCTCTTAGAGTCTTTTTTCACTGCAAAGGAGCTGTGCCCATACCAGGGTTACAAATATTTCAAGCTGCCAGGGCCAAAGGCTCCAGGAGGGAGATTTATAGCAATAAATAATATTAATGACACAGGCGGACAGAGCTTCTTGTCCTGAGAGCTCCAAAGGCACATGAAAAACTGCACCATAAATGTCACCAGCACAGACACCAACGATGACGAGATGCCTCCTCTGGGGAGGGGAGGCAACGTGGGCTTGTCCAGAATGAGATTTGGGGAGGAAAGTGAGGGAATGAGGAGATGGATGAGCACAGCCATGCAAGCTCACAGGCAAGGCACAGGCAGGAGATGGGTCCCAGCTGGTTCAGCCTGGGTGGTGCTCCCCATCATCATCAAACCCTTGCACTGGCTTAGCTGGGGGACTCAGGAGATATCCAAGCCCCAGTTCTCCCCCCAGCACAGCCAAAAGACTTATCCTGATGCTCATGAGTGGACTCGAGGCTGGGAAAAAAATGAGTTGGGAAAACATAATCCAACCAGCAGCCAGAGGAGTTGGAAAGAGGGCAAAAGAAGCAATTTTAGGCCTAAACCCCAAAGGAGCAGCTGTGAGTTCAGTTGCAGATATAATAAAACATGCCTGGGGGAAGGAAGCTGTATCCTCCTGCAGCCAAGCCCACTCTCAAATGCAAAAATACTTGCAGGGATGATGATAAAGGGCTGACACCCATCCTGTGTTATCCAGATAACACCTAAACACCTGGAGCTGAGGGAGCAGCAGCATCTGGCCACATCAAATTAACTATTTTTTCTCCGGGCTGCTTAATTAAATAATACTAAGCAGTGTGTGAACATAAAATCTACACAAGAGAAACTTCTGCTTCAGCCAAGGCAAAGATTCTATTTGCTTTTCCCACACTGCCTGATCCTCTGCCCACTTCCAGAAGATGGATTAGCAGAGGACCTTCACCAGCAGCTCAGCTGCACATCTGGGCTCGCTTCATTCCAGGCTTTGCCTTAGAAGCCTCCCTGCAGCAGAAATCTCAAGTTATTTTCCCCAGCCATGCAACCTCCCAAAACTTTGTCAGGATATCTCAGAGTCCTTCCCATGCAGGACAAAGCTCACTCATCAATCCCAGCCTCTGGAGCCAGACCCCAAAGCTGCTGGAGCTTGGGGTGAAGGGTGAAGCCCTGCTGCTGGCAGGACACAGACCTGCAAGCTCCCAGGGCAGGTGATAAATCCCACCTGGCTCACCTGAGATCACCTCGAGAAGGCTGGAAACACTCCTGGAGTGCACCAGCCCAGCAGCTGCTCCCCTGCCAGCTTGGTTTATGGTGGCAGGACAAGGAAACAACAACCCATGGAAGAAGATGAGTGCAGGGATGCCAGGGCTGATGCAACCAGCTGCTTCCAGAGCCCTTCCAAGCGGGAACACAGTCCCAGTCCTACCTCTGAGCATCCTTCAACCAGAATATCTCTACCTGAGACCACAGAGTTGGTGCCTGTGTCCCGAGGACCCCAAAAGCTGCTCTGCCCAACACCCCAGAGCCCATTTCCCAGCCCTGTGGTGGCTGGGCCTGCTTGGGGCCCAGGCAAACACAACCAACACTGTGTCTTTAAAACCACTTCAGTGCAGATGTTGTTTCCATGGTAACTAGTGGACCAAATACATTAGTGTTTCTAATAATAAACCAAACCTTCATCTTGGAAAATGTGATCCCCCCTCTCCCTTTACCACGCTCACCCTTCCTTTCTTCCTTACCCCTCCCCTTTTGCCGAATTAAGCCAGCATTTAACAAGCAAGCCATAATTAGTAAATAATTGCAAGGGCCCAGTAACTCCCAGTGCCCAGGCAGATGGAGAAGCTTTAGGTGGAGGAGGGGGTGGCTTTGCTCTGTGAACCTGGGAACTGTCCAAAAAGGGATGAACTATTAAAAAAAAAATTAAAAATTTAAAAAAAAAAAATCAAAAGAATAAAGTGGACGACAGGAGCCTGCGAAGCGTCTTTTGAGCACCCCAGCACCGTCTTTAGTGCCCTGGCACCCTCCCCGTGCACTGACTCAGGGAGCAGCCGCCCAGCGATAATTTCTAGGAATCTCGCACTTTTTTTTTTTTTTTTTTTTTTATCCGGAGGCTCCGTCCGAGACGCGGCACCGACTTCGTGTCCCCGACAGCGGCCAAAACTTCACAACTCCTCCTCTCCACGCTCCCCGATGGCAGAGTGGGAACCCCCCACCCACCCACACACCCCCCAAAACTGCGTGGGGTAGCGGGAAGGACGCGAGGCGGGGATGGAGACACGCGGGGAAGGAGGGAGGGAGGCGGAGCGGGGCGATTCCGCCCCCCCAAAATAAACCACGTGCGTGGGGAGCCCACGGGAGTGAACACGCCTGCGGGGGCCGGGGGCTCCCCGCATTTTCTAGCGGGATTCACGTCCCGAGGCGCAGCGCAGGGATGGCAGGATGGATGGGGAGGACGAGCGGAGCGGCGCGGCATCACCGCCGATGTCCGCGCGTGTGCGTCCCCAAAGCTGCGCTCAGGGTCGGGGGGAAGGGGAGAGGAAGGACGGCGGGCAAAGGAAGGGGGAGGGTTGTGCAAAGCCTCACGCCGTGTCGCCACGGTGCCGGTGACACCGGACTGCAGCAGCGGCGGCGCTCGGGGCTGTCCCCGCCGCGGTACCCGAGAGCCGCACGCCGGGGATGCTCCGCTGCATCCCGGGCGCGTCCCCTTCGCTCCCGCTCCATTCCGCCCTGTCCCCCGCGTGTCCCCACGCCTGGCCGGCCCCTCCGCTCCTCCCTCCGCGGTGCTGCCGGCGGGACTCACCATGTCGGGGCTGAGCTGGGCTAAGATGGCGAAGGCGGAGAGCCGGTCACACAGGCACTTGGTCCGGGAGGCGTCGAGCGGGACCGTTCGGCAGCCGCGCCAGGACCAGGCGCCGGGCGGAGAGGCGGAGGCGGAGGCTCTGCTGGAGGGAGGGAGGAGAGCAGGGAGGGAGGGACGGGGCGGCGGAGCGGGGAGAGAGGGAGAGCGGCCGTCAGGGCGGGCGGGGAGCGGGCACCGCGCCCCCCGCCGCCCCCATCCCAACAACCCCCCCACCGGACCTGCGTCTCCATCCTGCTCCTGGTGCTGGATCGCTGTGACTCCTCCATCACAGCCCACACGTGTGAATGTCGCCTGCAGCCCCTGGGCTGCCCGGTCTCACGATTGCCATACACATCTCCCTGATCCTATAGCCCTGCCCCACATATCCCATATACACCCCCCCTAACCCTACAGCCCACCTGTCCCATGTGTGCACGCGTAACTGCACAGCCTCATCCCACACAGACACCCCATGGATGCATAACCCTCTAGTCCTGCCCCACATATCCCATATACCTTCCTGACCCTATATCCCTGCCCCACTTATCCCATATAAACCTTCCTAACCATATAGGCCTGCCTCACTTACCCCATATAAGCCTTCCAGACCCTCTATCCCTGCCTCACATATCCTATATACACCGTCTTAACCCTATAGCTCTTTCCCACATATCCCATATAAACCCTATAATTCTGCCCCATTTATTCCATATAAACCTTCCTAACCATACAGCCCTGCCCCACTTAGCCCATCTACACCTTCCTGACCCTACAGCCCTGTCCCACTTATCCCGTACACACCTCCCTAACCCTATAGCCCTGCCCCACATATCCCATATACACCTTTTGCCCCTATAACCCTCTCCTACTTATCCCACGTACACCTTAACTCTACAACCCTGCCCCACATACCCCATATACACCTTCTTAACCCTATAGCCCTTTCCTACTTAACCCATTTAGATTTTCTTATCCCTGTGCCTACATATTCCATATAAATTTCCTTAAGCCTATAGCTCTGTCCCACTTGTTCCATGTACACACCTTAACCCCATAGCTCTGCCTCATTTATCCCACATACCTATGCATAACTTCCTACCCAACATGTGCAACAACCCCACAGTCCTGTGACACCCACCATACTGATCCACATGTGGGACACAGGGATAAATAATCCTACACAACCTGAACACACCTTCCCATTCCTATAGCCCTGTCCCACATATCCCATTTATGGATATAACACTTCAGACCTCAAATACACCTCACTCCCCCCACAGCCCCAGCTCTCATCCCCTACACCCCAAACCCCCTGCTCCACACCCCATATAGATGTGTATAGACCTCTCCCAGCCACAGGAACCCCAATTCACAGCTTCACCCCTCCCTTGCTCCTTCTCCAAAGGCCAGCCCAGGACCCTCCTCAGCCCTTCCCTACATTCCCAGAGCTCTGGGCATGGCAGGGATGTTCCTCCCTCATGGCGAGAGGAACCTGAAGACATCAAAGGGACAGATCCTTGCTTTCTCCTGGCATTTTTTCAGGCTGGGGGAAAGCAGCAGAATGGGAAGGAGCCATAGATGGGGAAGTCTCCATGGTCTTCATCCCACAGGTGGAGTGGTTTCATCGGGAAAAATGATTGCAGCCCCATCTCTGTGTGAGCACAAGGGGCTAAGCCAAGGAAAAGGGGAATCTCCTGCTGTCATGTGCTGGGACAGTGGGGACCCAAAAACTGCAGTCATTTCCCACCCATTGCTTCTGTGTCTTGCCCAGTCCTATCTCCTGGGATATGGTCACGCAGGGAGTGCAGAATCAGAGAGCAAGTGCAGAAATTCAGTAGATGGGGAGAAGGTCAGCATCCCTGTGCATAACTTGGGCTTCACAGGAGCCTGAGACAAGATTTGGAGGCAGAGCAAAAGGGCCATCTGCCTTCACTGAAGGGACATGGGGAAAGATGTCCCATGTCCACAGCTGACCATCCTCAGAGGAGGGGACCTCGGCAGCAGCGCCAGCAGCAAGCCCACGGCAGCTCCAGATGGAGCCAAGCTGCTCAGCAGCCCTGGGTGCATCACAGATGGCCTGGACAGCTCTGCTGCTGGCTCCAGAGACCTGCCCTGAGCCACTGACAAGTTCTTTGCAGGTCTCGACTCGGTGCAGGCTCTGACCTGCTCCTCACACAAAGGTTCTGAGCCTCTCTGCACCTCCCTGTGCCACCACGGCCTGGGTGGGAGAGCACCAGCACATCCTGCTGTCAGTGTCTACTCAGATCCTGTTCAACACTGTGACACTGAGCCTCCCTGAACTATTTCTGGTTTGGGTTAGAGCACTCTTCATTGTTAAATAAAATAAATTTTAAAAAATTAATAATTTTACTGTAGAAGTTGTAGGTAATACACAGAGCCTTTTTTTTTTTTTTTTTTCCCTGGTGCTCATCCAGAGCTTTCTAAATGTCTGGACCCTATTAAATGTCAGAATGTCCCATCCCTGGGAGTGTCCAAGGCCAGGTTGGATGGGGTTTGGAGCAACCTGGGACAGTGGAAGGTGTCCCTGCACATGGCAGGGGCTTGGAACTAAATAACCTTTATGGTCCCTTCCAATTATTTAAGGTCCCTTCCAGCCCAAACCATTCTGTGATCCCGTGGTTTTCTATCCATCCATCTCATGGGACATAAATCTGTCTTCTCTGGGTCAGCAGCTCTTCATGTGATTTTCTCTGAGCT
The DNA here is from genome assembly GCA_037013685.1 of Acridotheres tristis. Classification (NCBI taxonomy): domain Eukaryota; kingdom Metazoa; phylum Chordata; class Aves; order Passeriformes; family Sturnidae; genus Acridotheres; species Acridotheres tristis. The sequence goes on along the minus strand of CM072886.1, from coordinate 147,781,166 downwards.
GTCACATATCTCTTGGAGACTCTCAGACCCTGGCATTGTTCTTTGCTCTCTTTCATGCACCTTCTGACATTCCCCACCACCCTTCTTGGAAGGGACCAGGAGATCCAAGGCCAATCTCAGGGAAAATCTGAATTCTGTATTCTCCCTTCTATGTCCTGCTCGTATTTCCAAGATCTACATTATTGAATTGTTCTGTTTATCCACCGTCACTGAGAAAAATGACTTATTTATGATGTGTACAAATAATGACAAATTCCCAGACTCCAACAACCAGTTCTGTATTCTCCTAGAAAGTATTAATTTAGCTTCACAAAATCTATTTTCCATAAGTTGATTGCTATTAATGCCTCCGTTTTAATGAGCATGCTATTATTCAATTATAATCATAATATTACCCACAATCCCTAAATTTTTGGATCTAGTTTCAGATGAATATTGTGCCTACAACAGATGTGAGGCTGCTGTGCTTACACACACATACTCCTCTCTCCAGATTTGGGGAACTCTTCCACCTTTCTTTTCCTAAAGAGAAATGATCCCAAATTAGTCTTAACTTGTTCTTTTAAAATCCTTGCGTTCCAAATTGCTCTGTCTTGTTACTCTAGCACACATCTCACTTTGTTGGATGATGTATAGCAGGTTTTCCAGCTGCTGGTGTAATGAAAAGTATTTCATTAGGCTGACATGTGGATTAAGGAACCAGGCTCTCTTCCAATCACAGAATACAGGCGTTTATTGAAATTCCTGCATTATTATAAATAAATCTGTCATTTCGAGCTAGTAACAAACCAATACCATCAGGTTTTATTATGGGTTTAGTAGACTCTAAATTTTGCTCTTTATTCATCTTTGCTGTTCTGAAGAGTAAAACTCCTACATTTTTCCTTTTTTTTTTCTCTTGTATTTTTCAAGCTTTTAATTTACATTGCTTGCTGTCAATTTATCCTTTGTCCAGATTTCTACAACAGCTTTTACTTTCCCTCTATAACAGACTGTTGTGGAGGTTATTTTATAGATAGTGGTGCGTTTGGCTTGTGGTGGCTTTTTATTTTTTTTTTTTTTTTTTTTGTTAGCTGAGGGTTTTTTAGTGCTCTGTTTATCTGTTTCATGTATGGGCTTGAGGTATCTAGAAAAGTGTTTTTAAAAGGCTCCTAATTACAGAATTGTGGAATCATAGAATGGTTTTGGAACGGACCTTTAAGATCATCTTTTTCCAACCTCCTGCCATGGGCAGGGACACTCTCCACTAGACCAGACTGCTCAATGTCCCATCCAGCCTGGCCTTGGACACCTCCATGGATGAGGCATCCAAAACTTCTCTGGAAAACTTGTGTCAGCACCTCTCTGCTCTCACAGGGAAAAATTTCTTCCCAATATCCCATATCACCCTGCCTCTCTGGCAGTTTAAAGACATTCCCTGCATCCTGTCACTCCAGCCTTTGTCCAAAGTTTCTCTCCAGCTCTCTTGGAGCTGCTTTAGGCACTGGAAGGTGCTCTGAGATCTCCCTGGAGCCTTTTCTTTTCCAGACTAAACAACCTCAGGTCTTCCAGCCTTTCTTTCCATCCTTAACTCTATCCTCAGCTTTTTTTTTTTTTTTTTCTGTTTAAGCAGCCTTTCCCACCCAATAGAAATGCTTAAATCTCCCATTTTTAGAGCATCAAATTCGTGTACATGGCCATACACAGACACCCCCTGCCCCAAGGAACCTGGAGTCTCATCAAATGTGGGAATACATTTGCCCTCACATCACTTCCAATTCTAAAGTCCAGCTTTATTCATTTACCAGCTTTCAAAGTAGACTAGGACAGATCTGGGCCATACATCAACAGAAGTAACTTCATCCAAAAGGGAAGAAAAAGGAAATAAATCAGAAAACCAACAAGAACAGGAAACCCCAGGGAAAGTATCAGAAAACAAATAACACTCCCCAGATGCTGTGCCTGGTCTCACACTCCCATGGCAGAAAAACTGACAGAGCAGCACTGAATGCACTGAATGCAATATCAGGATAAAATCTATCCAGGGCCAGAGCCACACTTGGCACAGCCTGAAATCCATTTCTAGATGCACACAGAAAGTGCACAGTGATATTGAGGCAAGAAAAGAATTAAAAATTAAAATAACTACCTTTTGCTCTTCAAAGACCTGGTCTGGTGCCTGCTTATTTATCCTGTTGGACTCAAAGAACACAGCTGGATCAAAGCCATCCAGTTCTTGCTTTAAAAGCTGCTATAAATCACATAAAGGATGGGTGATGTGGATGTGCTGAATCAGGAACTTGGTGTAAATCACCTCAAAATAAGTCCAGCTACACCATTTAATGGAAAATGAAAATCTAGTCCTCATTACTACCAATGATTATTAATTAATTAGTCATTAGTGGTCGTTAAACCACTCAAATGCTCCAAAGAGCATGTCCATTCCTCTGGTTTTAATCTCCTCAGAAGAATAACTTTTCTTTCATCCTTTCCTTCCTCGTTGCAAATCTCCCTAATTACCTCCTCTCGTTGCCCTGCAACCCTTTGCATACGAGCACCTCTGCACCCTTTGGGGATGGAGCTTGGAGATGAGTTGGGAAAACCTATCTGGAGGTAGCAGAGCATGGCAGAAGAGCCACAAGTCTCTCCTCACTGATTCCCAGTGTGGATGTAGAACCCTGGAATGGTTTGGGTTGGAAGGGATCTTAAAGATCACCTCATTCCACTCCCTGCCATGGGCAGGGACACCTTCCACTATTCCAGGCTGCTCCAAGTCCTGTCCAGCCTGGCCTTGGATAATTTCAGGAATGGGGCAGCTTCTCTGGGAAACCTGTGCCAGGGCCTTACCACCCTTACAGGGAAGAATTTCTTCCTTCTATTTATTCTGAATGTCCCCTCTTTCAGTTTTAAATCATTCTCCTTTGTCTTGTCCCTCCATCCCTTGTCCCAATTCCCTCTCCAGCTCTCCTGGAGCCCCTTTAGGCTCTGGAAGGGGCTCTGAGCTCTCCCTGGATCCTTCTCTTCTCCAGGTGACCATTCCCAACTCTCCCAGCCTGGATCCAGAGCAGAGGAGCTCCAAACCTTGGAGCATCTCCAGGGCCTCCTCTGGACTCATCCAGCAGCTCCACATCCTTCTGATGTTGGAGGTCCCACAGTTGTTCCAAGTGAGGTCTCACAATAATTCCTTGTGATTTAGGGTTGTCCCATTCCTGGTTTGGGATTATTTGAGCCTGTCCAGCATCACCTGCTGCAGATCCCATACTGAGTACCACTAAGAGAGATCTAATGAGATTTCTCCAACGTCCAAGGAAACACATCTGAGGGAGTTTGGGTCTTGTTGGTTACAGATACCTGCCCAGATAATGCTTGATTTAACCATCAAGTATTAGCCAAAGCTTCATAGTTCAGTGCAGACTTGAGATCCTAAACTCAAATTTCAAAATTCAATCACTAGATTTTGCTATATAAAGATTATTTCACTGGCAGGAGTTCAAATTACAAAGCAGATAGATTGAAAAACGTCATGTTTCCCATTTGAATGCAAAATTTATTCACTGTGGGCCTGATGAAAAGCTCTGGAAGACAATGGGCTATTAAGGAACAGGTCCATAAGGGGAGGAACATTTGTGTGTTCTTGTGTGCCTGTCTGTGGGTTCAGGTTTCATTTGTAATGCAGTAGAAAAGCCTTTGATTCTGCCAAAAAATACACTGGGTTTGTGCTGGGAAATCCTTGCTCAAAGCTCAGAGGCAAAGAAAAAGAGCAGAATTTGAGTTCTTCACAAATATTGAATCCAGGTACGCTAATTCTGGGAGCAGAATAATTTCCAGGCGGTCTCGAGAGTGGAGGCAAGAAAGAGGAAACTCTACTAAAGGGAAAACGTGGGCAGAATGTTAGAGGAGAGTGTAGCCAGAGTGATTGCAACCCAGTCAAAAAGGAATTGTAGAAATCCCCAAACCAGAGTGGCATAAAAAACGTTGTGCTGGGAGGGTGAGCAGGGAACCTGACAAGTTGGTTCTGTCTCTAACATCCGTGGTCGGATTTATCTCCGGTGTAATTCCAATGATGCTGCACAGGAAAATGTCTCACCATATGTTACAACATGGCTCTGAACATTATTTGAGCACTTGATGGGGAAAAGCAATTAAGCACTGTCTTGTAGATTTAAACAGGAGCTAAGCACATGCTTAAGGACTTTCCCAAACAGAAATGCTGCTCTGAGCAGGAATTCGCACAAATGGAGAGTTTTGTTGTGGGAAGAGCCATGGAGCAGGGAGAGTTTTTAAAACTGGGGGAGATATTTGGGATCTGAGAACTACAAGGAATCTCCAGACGTTTTTTTCCAACCCAAACAGCTCCGTGGTTCTCTGTTCATTTCACATGGGCCATTCCCCCTTCTCCAACCAGGCGAGTGCTTGGCACGGGTCCAGCTGGCAGATTGATTATTAATTTGGAGAACAAACCAGAAATGAAGTCAAAGTTAATCCTTTTTGTGGGATTCCCAAAAGCAATTTTCATTTCCAGCCAAAGGCTGCCCCAAAGCGCCTTTCAGACATTTTGGCTCTGCACAATAGCCCGGGACACTAAAAAAGCCCCTGCAATCATATTTCTGCAAAAAATGTCTCAGAGTCACTGTGCAGGACCTCGGGGCTGAATTAAAGAGTGGATGGTTCCTAAGAGAAAGGGACATGAAAAGGTTTGCAGCTTTGGAAAAAAATAGGCTGATTAAAAATAAAATAAAATAAAATAAATCTTTGATTGGATGCTAAAGCAGTTACAAAGGATCTCATGCCAGAGAGGTAAATGTTGAAATTCATTAAACACGAACCTAAATATGGGTTTAAATCAATCTTTAACACTGAAGCTGCTTGGACGGTTTGAGACACAGTACAAAAGCAGTGATCACACTTTGCTTAGTTGAGACCTTCCTAAGAACTAAATAAAACCAGCAAAACTCTTTCACTGGGGTCATTCTGTTATCCAAGAGATAATTTTCCCTTTCTGTGATCAATCCACTGGTTCAAAGACAGGCTGAGCTCTCAGTTATGCTGCTGAAAATCCTGAGAGACATCTCACACATCCAGCAAGGCAGTGCAGGCTTATTGGAGCAAAACCAAACCTCCTGGAAAAATCCTGCACTTCTGAGTCTCTGAATTTGAAATGTAGCACAGGTTTGGTAAACCCATGTAGCCCAAAAATGAAATCTGAGGTTCCAATGAAATAAAGGATGGCCCAGCAATTTACCTACATTCATCTAAGGAAATCAAGCATCATCAAGTTATTTAACTCAAAGCCAAGAAAGCCAAATGTGTCCTGGGCTCCTGGATCCCCATGGTGTGGGCAGATCAAGGGGGAACATTCTCCCCCTCTGCTTTGGGGAGACCTGACCCGGACTGCTGAATTCAGTTCTGGGATCCTCAGCACAGGAAAGACCTGGACCTGCTGGAATAAGGCCAGATGAAGCCGTGGAGATGCTCCAGGGGCTGGAGCCCCTCTGCTCTGGAGACAGGGTGGGAAAGCTGGGGTGGTGCAGTGTGGAGAAGAGAAGGATCCAGGGAAACCTCCAGGAGAGCTGGAGAGGGAATTTGGACGAGGGAATGGAGTGAGAGGGCAAAGGGAATGGTTTAAAACTGAAAGAGGAGAAATTCAGACTAAATAGAAGTAAGAAATTCTTCCCTGTGAGGCTGGTGAGGCCCTGGCACAGGGTGCCCAGAGAAGCTGTGGCTGCCCCATCCCTGGAAGTGTCCAAGGCCAGGTTGGATGGGGCTTGGAGCAGCCTGGGACAGTGGAAGGTGTCCCTGCCTACATGGAATGAGATGACTTTGAAGGTCCCTTCCAACCCAACCCATTCTATGAGAAGGAAACTGAGGCACGCAGAGGAGATGGAAATGGATCCAGACCTGTGAGACTCACAGAGCTCTGATATTTGGAATAAGCAGTCAATAATTATGTCCCCACATCCCTTAGCTGAGTTTCCTGGTTTCTTTACAGAAATTAAAACAAAACAAAACAAAAACTCTATAAAACTGCCTGCTAAACTACTCAGATTACTCATTTTCCTTACAAGTTTGCTTTGCATTGATGCCCTTTTTCTCACTTCTACCCCTGGAGCACAGGCCTGGTACTGAACAGAACAACATTCAGTCTGAAAGGATCAATAATCAGAGCAGCAGCTATTATTAAATTACCTCTTTAGGAAAAAAAAATGAAAATGGAAACTGTGGAAAAACAAGAAAAAACATACTCTTGATTCAGTTGCTTGGTGCAAGGAAAATGAAACCAGAGCAGGAATATTAATTTGCTTTTATTTTTCAGAGACCCCTAATTCAAGGTGGTTTGGGGTGATTTCCTTCAGAACTGACAGAAGCAGAATTAAAGTAACAGTGATTTAAGAAAAGATTTGTGACCTGTGGGAAATTAAGAATATTTGGGTTTTCCTTTTTATGTGTATGGGAGAGAGGGACAGGAAAAGATACATGGAGGTGACAAGCAAGCCCTTTGCTCAGCTGTCAACTCATGAGCAGAGCAAACTGAATTGCAGCATTTTCAGGGGACAAGGTTACTTTCTATCTGCAAATTAGGCCCAGAAATAAAAACAAAAATTAAAAAAAAAAAAAAGGAAAAAGAAAAAGAAAAAAGAAACAGCCCATATGCAGCCTCTAGTCTGAAGCCTTAATTAACATAAACAACGTTCAAACACACAAATAAATAGATATTACAATTGAAATAAAGCATATGGCTGGCTAAATACCCCAAAGATTATCCAGAGATAATCTTTTCAGGCACCAGAAGTGCAGCTGAGCTGAGCTCTAATGATTCTCATCACAAGGCCAGGCCATCCCACCCCAGAGGGAATTCAGCACTTCCCACCATCATCATCCTCCTGGGTTTGGATTCTGCCTTTCAATTCCAGAGCTTGTGGTGCACAATTAATGAGCCCTTCCCTCCTTTACAACCCTGCTCCAGAAAAATGCAGGAATCATCTCCTGAAGGAAAAGCTTGTGCCATGGCTTGGTCTCCAGGAGCTGCTTCAATCCAGGTTGTGTTGGATGGGATTGGAATAATTTGGTTTTGTGGAAGGGGTCCCTGTCCATGGCAGGGGATGGAACTGGGTCATCTTTAAGGTCCCTCCAACCCAAACCATTCTGTGGTTTTATGGTTCAGTGCTCAAGGAAGGGCGAAGCATACTTGACCTTTTGCCCTTAAATTTTTCCTTTTTTTTTTTTTTTTTCTGTGATTGATTTGCAGTCATGGACTTCTGGTTTTACCGTTTCACTAGTTTTTAGGGATTTTTGAGTTCTTTTTTCTTTCTTATTTCTTGTTGTTTTTCTTTTCCTGGGCTTTTTTTTTTTTTTAGTTTTTAGCTGCTTTTGTTATTTTTGCTTTTTAGGAAGGCTTGGATTTTGACAGGTTTTTCTTCACACAGGGCACCACTGTATTGAGGTTTATATTTTTTTTTTTTTAGTGCTGGGATTAAATGAGTTAGATGGTATTTCTTGTTTGGACTTAGATGTTTATTAGTTTTTATTTATATTACAGTTTCACAAACTGAGTTTTGCAGTACTTTAAGCTAACAAACTAAAAATGGAGTTTGTTTGGTTTCTTTTTACAAGGCTTTTTAAGGGTAAACTGTTTAATTATGAAACGCTATTTGAATTATTTTTACTTTTACCTTAATAACTAAGTGTTCGTGGCCCACAATGTGGACTTTTTACTTAATTATACAATATTACTTAAACTTATGAAGAAGAAGGTGAAGGAGTAGTTTTTTGCTCTAAAACTTTCATCTTACTTTATATATATTACTATATTCTAAAACTTTAAACTTTAAGTTTTTCACCATGTGACATTACACACTTTTATTCAAAGTACACACTTCTAAGCCCAGTTCTATTATTAAATTTTAGAAGCTTTCTCCACGGCCTCAGGTCAAATGCAGTGTTTTCCTGGGGGTCAGTGCCTGTCAGCACAGAAAATCTAAAATTCTCAGTGACCAGGGTTCCAGCAGGTGGGATGGGGGAGAAATTTGCCACTGGGCCCACAGCCAATTTCCTCGTGCTCCAAAGTTCTTTCCCAAAGGCAGTCACAGGATGGATTTTCATTGGGATGAGCCCCCAGAAGGATTCCTCTGTCCCATCCAATACTCCACTGAACAATCCTGAACGTGTCAGAATTTTCACTCAGAAAACGTGACACCATGGACGAGGCAGAGGAGAAATGGAGAAACCAAAGTCACTCAGCCTCGTGCCCTTGGCCTCCAAATCAGAAACCAATGTGGAAATCCCTGTCAGGTGTCACAATGTCCCAAACCAGCTCAAAAGCCCCTGATCACAAAACTCAGGGGAATATTCCTTCCTGACCCATCTCTGGCAGTGTCCAAAGCCAGGCTGGACAAAGCTTGGAGCAACCTGGGATAGTGGAAGGTGTCCCATGGCAGGGGCTTGGAACTGGGTGATGATTAAGAATCCTTCCAAACCAAACCATTCTGTGACTGAATTACCCCAGTTCTAGTGGTTGTTTAATAATTACAAATCTGGTGGCTCCCACAGCATCTAATTAGGACCAGAACTTGAAGTATAATGAAGGGGTGGGTTTTTTTGTTTTTTGGTTCTTTTTTTTGTGGGTTTTTTTGTTGTTGTTGTTTTTTTGGTTTGGTTTGGTTTTTTTGGGGGGTTTTTTTGTTTTTTTGTTTTTTTTTTTGTTTAGGGGTGTTTTGTTGGTTTTTTGTTTTGTTTTGTTTTGCCTTTTTTCTTTAAGGAATATTTGAAGTATTTTTGTCTTGTGGGTTTTTTTCTCCTTTAAAAAGATGACATTTTCCAGCTCCTCTACAGAACCCTGTGAAACAGAAAAGCTGACAGCTCCCTATAATCCCTTGGCTTCACAGCTTTAAGAAGAAAAAAGGAAAATAATTCTCATATTTAGCCACACTGTAAACTGTGCTATCATCAGGTCAGCTCATGGCAGTGGATGACCTTGGACTGCTTCCATGGAATCATCAAATCATGGAATTGTTAAGACTGGAAAAGATCCAACCATCAACTATGTTCATTACTAAACCACGTCCTCAAGTGCCACAGCCACACATTTTTTTGACCTCTGTCTTCACCACTTCTCTGGGCAGCCTTTTTCCAATGCTTGGCCACTCTTTCCATGAAGAAATTTTCCAAATATCCAGCGTAAATCTCTGTTGGTGCAACTTGAGGCTGTTTCTTCTTGTGCTCTCATTTGTTCCCTGGGAGAAATATCTGACATCCACCTCACTACAGGCTCCTTTCAATCTGTTTCCACAACAGATCAACAATTTATTCATCCAAGTCTTTATCCTCTGCTCTTAAATTTCTTATTGGTACCCAAAGCCAAAAACACCTTTATAACATTTCTGGGATCCCTTCAGTGTAAGAAATCCAGGCCATAACTCCAAGATTAGGAGTTATGAGTAAGGTTGCTAATAAGATTTATAAATAAAAATTGTGTATTATTGTAAATGAATTTTATAAATACAATATACTTTGGGGCATTGGATCCCCATTGGATCTTTTCTGCTACACCACAGTATCAGAACAATAAAAATTATGGAACCATCAAATAGTTTGGGTCGGAAAAGATGTTTAAGTCCCACTGATAACACAGAACTGCAAAACCTACCACTAAACTGTGTCCCCAAGTGCCACATCTACACATCTTTTAAATCCCTCCAGTGTGGGTGATTCAACCAATTCCCTGTCTTGCCTAAACTCACTGAGTAGCAAGATCACCTTGGGAAAAAGGTGAAAACAGGAGCGACTGTGAAAATATTGTTGGGACTTTGTGAAGTCGGCTTTTCCAAGTGGAGGGAAGCATATTGGTGGGACAAAAGGGGGATGGAAATGAGCAGGAGGATGGCTGCTCTCATTATCATACAGGGCTGCTTTCCAGCAGAGGACAAGGTGAGGGCAGTGAGTGATGGATCTGCCTCCCTCCCACCCCTACGTGACATTCACAGCTGCTTTGCCCAGGCCTTGCAGGATGCTTCTCTCCAGGGACAGCTCCTCGGGTGTCCTTGAGCTTGCATGGAAATGTTTTGGCAGGTCCTGCATGGCAAGAACCAGAGCCAGGGCTGGGCTGTTGTGCCCTTGTTGTACCACCCTGCAGGACCCTCCTGAGGCTGTTTGAGCAAACGTGTTGTGTGCATGTTCCAGCTGGACACAAAGATGTTCAGCTCACTCCCTCAGCTTCTGTGTCACCTTTCCTGATGTAATTTCCCAATTACCACAAGATGCCAGAGACTTGGGGCTGGTTTTGCAGTTATTCCCTCTCCAGTTAGGAAGGATCAAACTGGATCATGGCCCAAAAGATGGGACTCAACTTTTCTGTTTAGAAAAGGATGCAGCTCCACATCAGGAATTAACCTACAGTTGGTCCAGGAAATCCTCTTTCTCTGCCCTGAATAACAGCCAGTTATCCTATAATCACTGCTGAGAAACTTGGAAATTTTCCTGTTTTCACAGAAAACAACAATCAATGCACCCAAGGGATGAGCAGCAGCTTTGTCACGTGTACCAAAAATATTCCAGGGAAAATCCTCCAAGGAGCTGAGTGCATTAACAGGATCCACCATCTCCTGCACCTGGACATTGTGGTCCCACGCTCAAACCTCATGGGAAAGATGGGAAGAATGGGAAAACAAGGTAGGGAATGCTTCTGCTGAGCATAGCAGGTGCCAGTAGAAATGTAGGACATTGCAGCCAGCAGTGAACGAGCTGGAAATGCTCCCTTTGGCTGCTCAAGGATGTACAAATGCACTTGGATTAAAGGCTGGGAGAGCAATGCAAACACCTGGGAGGAGATGTCTCACCCACATCCTCTGTTCTCATGTGTCCTGTTCGCTGCTCAGCACTTCCAACTCCATGGATGACCCCAACAGAGCCCAAAATCCCTCAGAGCCCCCAAACCAGACCTCAGGGGAGCAGAAGGATTGAGAGGACCACAACCATCACCCCGTGGTTGGTAACACCCAACCCTGGCAGTGGGATTGTCCACTTGGGGATTTTGAACCCAAAATCTCTGGTGCATGGGCCTGAAAGGAGAGAGGGAGATGGAACTTTGTTGTTAGCTCTGAGCAGAGAGCCTGCAAGTCCCAGCTCTGGCCCAGATCTTCTGTCCCTTGTGCCCTCTGTTCTTTAGCCTCCCCCTTTCTGAAATATCCATCTTGATGTTCTTCCCAGCTTTCCATGGCAAAGCCAGGGATGGAGACACAGGCAGATTGCCTCCTGTCTATCTCTAAACAGCACCTCCCCAAAGAGCAAACAAACAGTGCTGCCAACATCCCAGCCCTGTCTCCGAGAGTACAGGAGGCCCCAGGGCCAGGTTGGGAAGAAGAATGGCTCTCCTGCGACCAAAACCCCAGCTCCAGGGGATGCTGCTTCTCAGAAACCTGAATCAGAACATTTTAATGGCTGAGTGCAGGGCTAGAGGATAAAGAGACAAAGAAAAATAAATCAGGCGGATGACAGAGGGGCTGGGAATGGGAGGAGGTAGCAGACGGTAAAAGAAATTAAATCAAGAAGCCAAATTAAGGTGCTGCAGGCAAAGATGAAGATGCTGGATTAAAGATTAACCGTAACCAAGATGGAAATGTGGCCCTTTAAAGGTACAAATTGCTTCAGTGCATTTCACAAAATCCACACAAATCTCCTAAGAATAAAGATTTCACAGATGCAGCTGGATCCCAGTAACAGAGATGTCTGGACCTCAGAACTCTGGATGGCTTCATGCTCTGGTGTTTTCAGCTGAGAAGGGGAATTAAAAGCAAAGGAAAGGCAATCACCCTAAAGAATTAAAAGCCCTGCACTGAAGTAAAGGAAGAGGGATGCAAGTAGTCATTAGAGAAGGGTTTGGCACTGTACAGATAAATTCTGGGGCTATACTCAAATCACTCTGAATCCAGGGGAGCTGCCACCCCTTTGGGGCTGTCTGCTCACTGAGCATTTCCTAATTTATCTCCTGCCAGCCAGCTCCAAAGGAAAGGTGGGTGAGCTCCACGTGGGAGTGCACCTTTCACACCTGCTCCTTCACAGCCCAAAGGAAGAGACAGCTCAGCCAACATCCCCATCAAAGAGGAGCAGGTGGAGCAGGCTCACCCCTCAGCTCCAACCCTGGGAGCAGAGGATCCTCATCCCATCACAGCACTGCTGCACATTCCCATTCCGGGATCGCTGGGAGAAAGATCTCTCATGCATTGCCACCTCCTTTTAGCACCAGTAACTCACATTTTCCACTGGAGCATCTAAGACCCTGCTCCTGGGAGAGCGAGGAGCATGGAGGAACTGGATGGGGTCGTGAGGTTCAGTTTTTTAAAACCCTGAGGTGTTTTTTTCAAATATTATGATGAGAGTTTCCTGGGTGATACGGACTAAGGAGCACCCACAAAAGAAATATGGAATGGTTTGGGTTGGAAGGGGTGTTTGAAGCTCATTGTAATGAGCAATGACTAAATTAGACCAGATTGCTCAAAGCTGAATCCAGCTCGACCTTGGACATTTCCAGGGATGGGGCAGCCATGACCTGGCTGTGTGAACCTGTCTCTTATGGCACAGCCCTTCCCCTGGGACAAACACAGCCTTGAGCCTCGCTGTTCCTGGCAGGATTCCCACGAGCAGAACCTCAGGGAAACATCAAAAATCAAACTCAACATGCACATCAAGCCTCCAGCTGGACATCAGAGAGCTCTGAGCCAGGTGAGAGTAGGACAACACAGGTACACACACACACACAGAGACATGGGGATGCTGCTCTGAAGATGAGAAGGTTTAGTCAGTGTGAGCTCAGCTCGCTGCACTTTTTTTTCCCTGCCACTGCTTTCCTTTGCTCCTTCCTTTCCCTTTGGCCTCCTTTTCCTCTCCACTCCACGAAATGAGCATTTCATGGGAATGGAGCAGCCAAGTGAAGCTGAGCTGGCAGCTCCTTGAACGCATGGAATGCCTCCCTCGTTCCCAGCTCGAATTTCGGAAAGCAACATCTGCCTGCTCCTGAAGGTCATTTGGATCCTGGATCAGGGATGCTGCACCACCTCCTCATTGCTATGCTGTGCCTGGAGCAGCCATAAATGTCCTGTCACATGAAATGCTGCTTCATTACAAGTTTGGGGAGGGAGGGGACAAATAAAATGCAGAGCAAACGGCAAAAACCCCACTCTGACGGGACCAGTGTGATTCCTGCCCTTACTAATGTGGGTATAGAAAAGAATCCAGAGGTTTTGCTTTGGATCTGCATTTGCACAAGGGGAGGAAACCTTTGGGAAATCGAGATGATGCTAATGCAGTGAGGGGGCTGGCACAGTCGGGGCTAAATAAACGCTAATAAATAAATAAATGCTAATGCTTAAGATCGCACTGCCCCCTCTCCTTGAACAAGCCGTCCCCAGCCCTCCTGGGGGCTGATCTGATGTTTTATCACCAGGGGGGTCCTTGTAAACATCTCCCCAGTGGGCAGGGCCAGGATGGATCAGAGGGAAGAGGGTGAGATCCCTCGGGAGGAGTGGGAATGGATTGGCAGTGAGGCAGCTGGATCCAGGCTGCCAGGAATGGTACCTTGTCACAGCTTGGCAGCTGTGGGGATGCAGGGATGCAGGGATGCAGGGATGCAGGGATGCAGGGATGGAGGGAGCCACTGGCAGCAAAGCAGAGGATTGTAGCGAAACTGGAAAGCAGCAGAGAAAACTTCCCTTCTCCAGCCTGCACGGGCAGGAGCTGCAAACACAAATCAAGCTCCAGACCTGCAAAGCTGGAAGAGATTTTCCTGCAGGAAGATTTCTCCTGCTGTACAATCCCAGTGGTTTTAAGTGGACTGCATGACTGTGGTTGGGTCTGTTCTAATTCCTGCTTTTCTACCATGGATGTCTGGGACGAAAGGCATGCAGACACAGCACTCCAGCAATTTTACAAGGAGCAGGAATAAGGAGCAGGTGCTGAGCGGAGCGACATGGATCTGCTTGTGCTTTTCTCAGGAAAGCAGGTCATGGGGGAGGAGGGGAAGTCATTTCCCAGCTTTGCTACTGCAAATGTGTTTAACCAAAGCCACGCTGGTACCCAAACGCTCTGCCAGCCCCTCTGGAGCTCATGCAAAGAGGGATTGCTACCAAAATCTTTTAAACCCACTTTCTGCTAATGAAAACGGCTTGCAGAGATACAAGCTGGTGGAAACCTCTCTACTCCCAGCAAAATTTCTTCATTAGGTTTTCTCCTCTCTCCTCCCTATCCTGCTGTATCTCCGTACATCTGGAATCACAAAGGACAGAGAATTCCCCAAAAAAACCCAGGCAGCAGACTTGGCTTCTATTCTGTTCTATTCTATTCTATTCTATTCTATTCTATTCTATTCTATTCTATTCTATTCTATTCTATTCTATTCTATTCTATTCTATTCTATTCTATTCTATTCTATTCTATTCCATTCCATTCCATTCCATTCCATTCCATTCCATTCCATTCCATTCCATTCCATTCCATTCCATTCCATTCCCACTTTCAGTGACACCCCTACCTTCAGCCACCCACCTTTCCCAAACTGGACAGATGTTGCAGCATCTGTGCAAGCTCACACTCAACTGTCTGCTGTGCTTTATGTGCTGAGGTTCAGCTGAGCTGCAGTGACAGGTTTGGGAGAACATTCATCCCAAAGGGAGTTTCTGACTTCCCACTTAGTGAGAAGATGTGGAATATTCCTCAGCTAATTAAATACTTGTCAATTATAAGGCAGCACCAATGATGGCTGTGCTGGCTAAAGCAATTTTTACTGAAAAACGTCTCCGCTGTCCTGTCTGGGGTTTGCAGCACCAGGAGTTGCTTTTCTTGCAGGAATTGCTGATGGTGCAGCAGCAGGCACAGTCCTAGGGGTGAAATGTCCTTTGTTTCCTGCCCATCCATCCCCCCCCGCCACAACCTGCCCAGCAATAAAATGCACATAAACCAGTGCCAAACACATCCATCTCTGCCTCCTCCCTTGGCACGGTGACGATTTCAGCCTTTCCTCTGCACCTCCTGCAGACCTGAACAGATTCCCTGGGCTCTGCTTCCATACTGGAACAACCTTCCAGAGGGAGAACCAGCTCCTGCCACTCAAAGGCTTGTGATGCAGGGATCAGGATTGGGTCTATAGCTCCCAAGCTGGGAAATTCAGAAGTCCCCCTGAGACTCACTGATATCTTGTGGATTAAGCCAATAAGAACTGAATGCACTCAACCCTCCTGGCACTCTCTTTGCCAGGGCCCAGGGGAGGCAGGGAGCACAAAGCCAGGCAGGATCACCATCACAGATGGAATGCAGAATCCCAGCAGGAAGCTTTTATCCTCTGGCTCAGGACTGCTCATTGTCAGGGTGCTTCCTCAGAAAGCCAAGCTGGCACCTGGAGCCAGGAATCTCCAAAGCAGGAGATCAGACTGCAGAGGGTGGGAAAAGGGAGATTCCTGCTGCTGCAGTTCCTTCCATCCCAACCAGGGAAGTGGTTAGAGGGGAATGTCCAGAGGAGAGAAGCAGATAAGCATCAGAATAAGGAGTAAATGAATAAACAGGGGAGATTTTGCAGAGAAGAAACTTTCTGGAGACACCAAGGAAGCAGAACAAGTTGGGGAGAGAGACAGAGAGCCTGGAAATCAGAGGGTCTGAGTATGTGGAGAAAGTTGATCAGAACATTTAGTTTGACACTCAGGAGTCCTGAAAGGAAAAAAAAAAGTTTGGAAATTACAGTGCTGAGGTGTAAATCTGGCTGTTTTCTCCCCAGCCCCTCCGAAATGTCCCTGCCAACACTGCTGGCTCCTGAATCAAGGTCATCCACACAGACTGGGCAGCGAGCAGACAGGTAGGTTAGGACCAAAGGGATGAAGCTGCTGGTCCCAGCCTTCACCTGCCCAAGGGTAACAGAATTGAGCAGGAAAAGTACAGTGGATGTGACAGCTCCCACTCCATCCTCCTGTTTGATCTTCCTTTCTTTCCTGAGATGACAGGCGGTGTCAGAGTGAAGGAGCACCGCTCACACGCTGCAGGCTCCCAGGCCACCTCTTCTGAAAGATTTTCTGGGGAGGGAGGGAGCCAGGAGGACGAAAATAAATGCTCCTTGTTCGGGGGACCTGAGAGCGGGTCCCCACATCACTCCTGCTTCAGAGCAGCAGAAAATGTTCTGAGAGTTCCTGTCAGTTCTGCTGCACTTTGAAGCCGTCTCACCCCTGCAAGCCTCCAAAGCAAAGTGACACTTGTCATTGGACCAACACTGCTCCTCCTAAACCCTCCAAAAACACTAATCTGGGTAAAGGCAAATGTAAAAGAAAATTCAGTGCTTTAAGTGACCTAGAAAAGGAGATTTTTTTGTTTGTTTGTTCAGCTCCAGTTGCAATAACAGCACACTGAAAGCTGTGAAATGCTCGGGCATGACAATAATAGGAGTCACGTAAGTCCTGGTTCACAGACTGCAGAGAGAACAGGCAGGACAACCCCAGCTGCCTCCCAGATCTCAGGAGGAGCTGGCAGAGCTGGCAATTAGCAAAAGCATCTTTTGCACTTGTAAACTGAAGGAGTCGAGTAGGAATGTGCTGGGAAGCCGGGAAACGCCCGGTGCTGTGGTACCGTTTCTAACAACACTTGTGAGGTGCTGATGCCTGAGTGGAGACAAACACAGCAACCCTCCAGAAGCGGGGGTGGAGAGGGAGGAGTTCTTTTTATAGCTACCTGGGGAAAAAAAAAAAAAAGAACACATTTTTGTCCCACCAACAGGATATTCCTGGGAGCACCGTGGTGGAATGCACCTCACCGCCACTTCAAAGTGAATTTTAGGAAGCATTTCTTTACACAGAGGGTTGTCAAACACTGGAACAGGCTTTCCAGAGAGGTGTTCAATGTCTCAAGCCTGTCAGTGTTTGAGAGGGATTTGGAAAATTCTCTTAATAGCTTCTGGATAGCCCTGAACTGCCTGGGCAGTTGGAGCTGATGATTAAGTCCCTTCTAACTGAAAATTCTATTCTATTCTATTCTATTCTATTCTATTCTATTCTATTCTATTCTATTCTATTCTATTCTATTCTATTCTATTCTATTCTATTCTATTCTATTCTATTCTATTCTATTCCATTCCATTCCATTCCATTCCATTCCATTCCATTCCATTCCATTCCATTCCATTCCATTCCATTCCATTCCAATGCTAATTCTGAGATTCTTCCCCTGTCCTGTTCCAGGTCTCTCATTCAAAACATCTTCAATCTCCCCCCTCACCCTGAGTTGCTTCTCTTGGGGAAGAGCAGCAGATTCTCTCCTGGGACTCATCAGTGCAACTTTAATGACTGAAAAAATCCTTGGGCTGCAAGGCAGGCACAGCCATGTGTGTGCTTCCTCTCTCCCTGCATTTGCACTGGATCGCCATGTCTTGGGCATGTTTAAATTGCACCTTAGGCATCAAAAATCCCTTCCCTCCAGGCACCTTTGTAGCTGAAGGATGATTTTCCCAGCCAGGACCCAGATCCTGCAGTAATATTGGACACAGGGAGCTCCCTCCCCTCTCCTTGTGTTGTTCCACATGCAGCAGCTCTGGAGACACCTTTTTCTTGAAGCTGCTGGATTTTTGGCATTTGTATCATGGAGTTCTGCCTCCCTCATCACTACCAGTAACCAAACAGTCCCTTGGAACATATTTTAAATGCCAGGAAACTCTCCAGCACTGTTTTGACCAATACACGGGTTACCAGGACTGGAAAAGATCTGTCTGAACACAATTCCCAGCAGCAGGGACACATTACTGTAGCATCAATTTGGGCTTGTATGGAAGATTAAAGGTAAAGATATCCCAGCTGACAGCCAAAAAACTTGCACCAGCCTTTTGCCCAGGCCCCAGCCTAGGATTATGTGTGAAAAAAAAATCATATGCATATTGATAATCCCTAGGATAATCCTGTGCAGTGCCCTTGAAACTGTCAGGAGCCTTGCTGAGGTTTGAAGGATGCTTAGCATTCCTTAAGATTTGACATATGAGTTCTACTATGAGCACCATTAAATAAATAATAACCACAGCTAAAAATGAATAGCATTCTCTTGGATCGCAGCTCCCCTGGGGTCCTTTTCTCCCAATACAGGCCACAGTTAACTTTTATTTAGAGCCACCAGCAGAGCCATGAGAGAGGGCAGGAGAGCTGAGTTGTGGCTGTGCTCTGCTCCTCCTGGGTGACAGAGAATAAATCCCTCCCTGAGTTTCTCCTTCCCCACCTGAAAATGACACAGTTCAGGTTCTGGGGACAGCCCATCACTCATCAGTGCAATTATGACCTTTTCTCTTTTTGTCTCCTTGGCTGGCTGGTGGTGGATTGGATCCATCACCCAAAAATTAGAGGGACTGATGTGCTTCCCACCCGTTTTGCTGCCTGCACTTCCATCCTCAGCAGCAAGAAAGGCTCACCTCAAACCTGGGAAGATCAAGGTTCTTGCTGGGTCAGGCTTCAGGCCACGAACATAAAAATCATAGAGTGGTTTGGGCTGGAAGGGACCTTCAAGATCATCTCATTCCAACCCCTTTCCATGGGCAGGAACACCTTCCACTATCACAGGCTGCTCCAAGCCCCATCCAACCTGGCCTTGGACACTTCCAGGGATGGGGCAGCCACAGCTTCTCTGGGAAACCTGTGCCAGGACCTCCCCACCCTCACCCTGCCATGCACCAGGCTCTGCAGAGGGTGAATTTATTCCCTCAGAGACAAGCAGCAAACCCCCTCCTGACATCCCACCAACATCCCACATGTCCATTAAACCCTCTGGAGATGCAGCTCTGGCCTGAAGCAGAAGGGAGCTCTGGGAGATGAACACTCATCTTCCAACTGGTCAGCGCTGTAATTGAATTAAAGGATTTGCAAAGCCCTGGAAAGAGCCTTGACAAGTCTGAAAATTGTTCTAGTCTGTGAAATTGGGCTTTCTGACCTCACTGCATCAGTTATTTTCTCTGACTGAGGGTTAAAGTGCATCCAAATAAATCTGATGGACAGGACACAGAGGATTTGTCCTCTCCAGGGGTTTTGCTCATTGCCCTCCAGGAGGGCCACTGGGAGAATCTGTCAAGCTCCACACGAAGTTGGCTGTCAGAGCAGGCTGGATACTCCATGTTTTTGCTAATCCTCTCTGCCATGGGGCCAGGAGGCCACAGAGAGCTCAGATGGGATGCACAGGTTGGTGTCTTGTGCCCTCATGTGAGCAATCTCACAGTGATGGCCTTGAGTCATTCCACCTCATGAAGACCAAAATTCATGTGGTGACACTCCCTGCTGCCCACACAGAACAAAAAACACGATGGGAGCTCCCCTGGGTGACCAGTCTGACCATCAAACTCACCTTTAGACAGCCAGTTCTCAGTGATAAATAGGAATACTTATTTTTGCTCACTCAAAGGAGCTCCTTTCTCCCAGATTTCCTGACATTTCAAGGAGCTGTCTGATGTTATTTAGCATAGCAGACTCAGGGAAAACTGAGGCACGAAGCTTACACTGATTTACCCAGACACACAGAAAGTTCATCATTAGACAAGGGCTGCATCCCAGGCACTGTGGCCTCTTTTTGCTGCTGTTTTAGCAGAACATTTCATCTTCTAGCATGGTGCACAAGCAGTCAGGTGAAAATGAACACAAGTCCTTTCCTCCTCTTTAAAACAGGGGCAAACTTTCCCCATCCTTATTCCCGGAGCCTCTTCCATCACATTCCTCAGTCCTGCCTTGTCCCTCCTGCCAGTTCCTCACCTCTGAGCAATGCCATGGACTCAAGAACTGCACCCTGATCATTTCCCATGGAATCCCATCATGAGATTGAGGTGTCTGGGACCGGAATGGACAAAACAGATAAAATTAGATATTAGGGAGAAATTCCTGCCTGTGAGGGTGGTGAGGTCCTAACACAGATTCCCAGAGAAGCTGTGGCTGCCTCTGGATCCCTGGAAGTGTCCAAGGCCAGGTTGGATGTGGCTTGGAGCAACCTGGGATAGTGGAAGGTGTCCCTGCCCATGGAACAGGGCTGGAATGGGATGATCTTGAAGGCCCTTCTCTGCTCAAACCATTCTCTGATTCTATGATGAAATTTCAGAAACACAATATTTTTTGTTGTGGCGGATACTGCTGTGTTTCTGGCTTGCAGTTCAAGGATTCATTAAAAAATGAAAGAAGTTAATCTGAACTTGCCTCAGTCTTGGAAGGAAGTTGAGGAAAGAAGCCTTGATGGGGAAACTTCTTCTTGTGTCCTTAACAAAGATATCACCTGCTCAGACATCTACCTAGGGCTGGGCTTTGTCCAGCCCTGGTCTCAGGCACTTGTGGTCATAACAAACCTTCCTCAAACCATGCACAGACTGCTCTGGAGCCCTCATCTCCCAGCAAAGCCAATTTTCCAGAGGATACAGACCTGGTAAGATCTGCAGGTTTAGAGACAGAATCATTTGGAAAGTGGTGTTCTGTACCCAGACAGACTTTCCTGTGCCCATACTGGCAGACTTAATTAGTCCAGCAAAGGAGCACATGGAGATAAAGCAGCTCCACTCTGAATTTTACACACAGAGGGTGCAGAATGTTCAGCTGGAGCAGCTCTTTGTGTCTCCTCTGTGCACCTGAGCCTGCCTTGAAGCTGGTTCAAAGCTGCAGCCTGTTGAGTCACTGGAGTTAGAGCACACCAAAAGCAGGCAGCAGATTTCCCCAACCTGCCTTTTTTCCCCACACTTCAAAGCCTGGAGCTGTGATCCAAAGCCCTCCAGCAGCACACACAGATCCTGGGCTGTGTTGGTACAGCCTGGAGTCCCATCCCTGGGCAGTGAAGTTGGATTTCCAGCACAAGGCACGCTCAGCAGCCTGGCATGCCCTTGAAGATGGCCCAGGAGCCATCAGGGATGCAGCCAAGCCAGGGATGCAGCCATAAAATCATGGAATTGTTGGTTGGAAAAGATCCTCCAGCCCAGCTCTTGACCCAGCACTGCCATGTTCGTCACTGAACCTCAACCCCAATGCCACATCCATGCATCTTTTAATTCCCTCCAGGGATGGTGACTCAACCACCACCCTGGGCTGCCTGTTCCAAGGTTTGACTACTCTTCCCATGAAGTAATTTTCCCTAATTTCCAATCTAAACCTCCCCTGTTGTGACTTGAGGCTGTTTCCCCCTGTCCTTGTTACCTGAGAGAAAAGATTGACTCTGACCTGGCTGCACCTTCCTGTCAGGGACTTGTGGAGAGCCAGAAGTTCACTCCTGAGCCTCCTTTTCTCCAGGCTGAGCCCCTCCAGCTCCCTCAGCTGCTCCTGGTGCTTATTTGGTTTTTTGGGTTTTTTTTGTTGTTGTTGTTATTGTTTTGATTTTTTTTTTTTCCGAGAACACACAGCACAAACACATGTGAACACAGAAACCATCCTGAACCTCATGAGGCTCCAGCTCTCACCCTCAGCACTGAGCGGAGCTTGGGAATCACATCACTGAACCCAAAGCTCCTTCCCAGTGGGAGCATCCTCCAGGTGTCAGTGTCTGGCTTCTGCCAGGTCTGTAGAGAGAATTCATTTATTCCACCCATATTCCCAACCCCTTTGCTAGGGAAGCAAGGCAGCATTTGGTCCAGAGTCTCTGAATCCTCTGTCCTCTCCCCCTTTCCCTTCTGTCAAAAGCCATTAAACCTTGCTCTGCTGGCAGGCAGCAGAAGCCCTGCATTCTCCTGCTCAGCTTTTCCTGCATCCTGTGCTGTGAAAGGCACTGGAGAACAATCCAGCTCCTGCTTTCCCAATTCCATGGACAATTCTGAGCACTGGGAAGCAGCTCAGCAAAGGCCAAAGGAGTTTAACTCCTTTGCCAAACAGGGATGGACACAGCCCTGTGCTCTGCTGCTTCGTGCTGACAGAATTGGCCACCTCTTTCCTGAAACACCTGGAATGCAGGTAACAACTCCCAGGAAAAGGTGTCCTTGTGACAAGGGACGTGTCTGTCAAAACAGCCCCCTGGAATCTTTCCTTCTTTGTGCTCCCAGCAGCCCCAGAGCCCAGGCTGAGCAGGGATAAATAAATCCTCAGGCTCTGGAGGTGTGACTGGCTTTCACTGCATTGCCCTGTTTTGTCTGCTCTCATCCAGGGCTAGAAAAAGGCTCCTGGGACCATAATTCCATCTGCCTGGCTGCACACTGCGAGTGCAGTCAGACAGACTGAATTAAGGGATACTTCTAACTGGGTTTAACACAGGGGAACTAATGGGAATATTCAGATTAACCTCCCTGCACGCCCCTGTGTAGCCAGGCTTTGCAAACACGATGCTTTCTTCCCTCAACACATCCACAGGAGCAGTTGGGAAAGGCAGGATTTGCAGCTGAAGAGGAGGGGAATTAAACTGATTAAGAGCAATGGAGCTGGAACAGGGGGACTGGCAAACACCAGCACAGACACCCTGCACGGGATCACATGAAAGACAGTGTTGCTCCCCCACAGCTGGAGTGTTGCAGTAAAAATATATATGATATATAATTTGTACAAAATTAGTATGCAATAGGTCATAGATCCAAAGGGGAAAGGAGTGCATGGATTTCTCACTGGGTTTTAGGGTTTTAACAGACGTGGAACTGCTAGAGAGATTCCAGAGACCTCAAAGATGATCAGGGATAGAGCCCTTCTTCTCTGGAGGCAGGCTGGGAGAGCTGGAGGTGATTAGTATGGAAAAAGGAAAGTGTCAAGGACACCCTAGAGCCCCTTCCAGTGCCTAAAGGAGATCTGGAGAGGGACTTTGGACAAGGGATGGAGAGCCAGGACAAGGGGCAATGGCTTTAAGCTGAAAAAGGGTGGGTTTAGTTGGATATTAGGAAGAAATTCTTTGCTGGGAGGATGGTGAGGCCTTGGCACAGGTTGCTCAGAGAAGCTGTGGCTGCCCCTGGATCCCTGAAAGTGTCCGAGGGGAGGATGGATGGGGCTTGGAGCAACCTGGAACAGTGGAAGGTGTCCCTGCCCATGGCAGGGGTGTGGAACTCGATGATCTCTGAGGTCCTTTCAACCCAAACCATTCTGTGATTCTTTATCTGGGGGAATCATTTATCCCTGTCAGCACAGACAGGCTGTGACTCCTGATCTACAGCTCTGGCAGGGTCATTAATGCTCTGGGTGACAGACAGGGGAAAAGAGAAGCTGCTTCTTGACTTTAGAAAGCTTTTCTTCAAAAGACAGGCACTGGGACATGGATTAACTGATGTGATGAGCAAAATGATTTCTGTGGGACGTTAGAGATAAGAAAACTCCAGCGTGACATGTTTCTGGTGGTGGGGAGTAGAGGAACAAAAGGAGCTGTACACGCCCTCCAAAGGAAATCAAACCAGCAAGGCTGAAATCACAAAAAGCCCCAAAAAACACAGGAAAGAAAAGTTAATGCCTTTCTCTTCCAACAAGTGATGTGAAGCCCATGGAACTCACACCACGTCCTGCTCCTTGTGCTGCCCTGCAAGGACTTTCCTTTTATCCTGTAGGACATGCACTGAGGAATTCAGACTGTTTTGGATTCTGCAGATTAGACACTGGATATCCCACCCAAAAAACAGGAATTTCAGGAAAAGCAGCTGCACTTCAAGATTCATGAGGTATCTGGACCATAAACGCCAAAGAGTATAATTACCCTACAAAAAATTATACAAGCAATTCCTCCTTCGAGGATATTTTGGGGGCTGCTCTGAGTTGCTCCAGACAAAGCAAACAAACAAAAACACCCCCAAAAAACTTGCTGTGGCACTTCAAACCTCTCTCAGTGGTTTGTAGCTCTGTGTGACCAGCTCCAGGACCAAGTCACACCCTCCCCCTCAAGCAGTTCCTGTCTGAAAAAATCCCATGAGCAGGACTGTCCTCATCCTCTGGGAGCTGTATTTTAGGATATCACAAGATTCCAAGGGATTTCCCCTCACCCCCGAGCTGGGACAGCATTTGTTTAGTTCTCCAAACCTAACCTTGCACAGGTCACCTTCCTAAACAGTGAGGTTTGCATTTCCTAAGTCAGGCAGGTGAAAGGCTTTAATTATTGGAACAGATGATCTTTCCCAAGGGAAGCCGAGGGTGTCCTTGAATTAAAACCACAGATTCCCGAGGCGCTCTCTCTTCCAAGAGCAGAAAAGCTTTTATGCAAATATTTTGGAAGGTTTGGAAAGGCCTCTTAAGATCAGTTATTGTAATGCCTGGTTATTATAATGCTTAGTTATTATAATGAGACAGAGGAGCAGAGGAGTTGCTGGATGGAGCCAGGTGCTCCCTGTGGGATGAGGGTTCCCCTGGCAATGCAGACCTGCTGGATCTCACTCTTTGTGTGTCTGGGGTTGGATTTCACACCTGCATGGCCTGGTTTCGTCTCCTGCACCAGGGGCTAAAATACAAACCCTCAGCTGGCTTGGACCCTGCTGTCACCAAGGAGGGGACAATTGGTGCTCACCTCTTGCAGCCTGATCTCATGTTGCCTCTCCAGACCCTTCATAGGATCACAGGATGGTTTGGGATGGAAGGGAATTTAAATATCTTCTCATTCCAACCCCCTGCCATGGGCAGGGACACCTCCCACTATCACAGGTTGCTCCAAGCCCCATCCAACCTGGCCTTGGACACTTCCAGGGATGGGACATCCACTATTTCTCTGATCATCCCAGTCTCCAATACCACCCTCACAGTAAATAATTTCTTCCTCATACCCAGTCTTCAACTACTTTATTTCACTTTAAAGCCATCCCCCCTTGTCCCATCACTCCATGCCCTTGTCTGGCATCCCACACTTTGTGGTTTGTGACTGTCCTTTTCCTTCTCACGCTACTCCTCCTCATTGACCTGATCCCATGCTCAAAGAACACCCAAACACAGCTTTGATGGCCTGAACCCAGACTCATCAGCCCCATGGGGCAGCAGGAGTGCTTTGGAACACTAAATAGCCCCACACCTTCCTCTGCAGCCACAGAATCATGGAATTGTTAAAGCTGGAAAAGATCATCGAGCCCAACTCTTCACCCAGCACTGCTGTGTTCACCACTAAACCTCATCCCCAAGTGCCACATCCACACATTTTTTGGATACTCCCAGGGGTGCTGACTCCACCACTTCCCTGGGCACCCTGTTCCAAAGACTGACCACCTCCTCAGTGAAGAATCTTTTCCTAATGTCCAATCTAAACCTGCACTGGCACATCTTTTCCTCTTGTCACCTGGGAGAAGAGACTGACTCCAACCTCATTGAAACATCCTTCCAGGGAGTTGTAAAGACACATGAAGTGATGCTGTCACCACCACTAACAAACCTTGGCTCTGTCTCCCTGTTCCCATTGCCACATGAAATCCCTGTTGGGCACGAGGGCAAGGCAAGTGAGAAACGAAACTCTGGTGATGCACAAGAACATGAAGACACACCCATGGCTGTATTTATCAACTCTCCTGTCCCAGCAGGAGAAAGAGGAGCAGGAGACCAGATCCTGCCTGGATTTTCACTTCATCAGGGCTAAGCAGCCAATAATTACTCCAGATGAATACCCTTGGAGGAGAGCCAGAGAATCCCAAATCATTCTCTGATTTCAACTTTCAATTTACCCAGCCCGTGCTAAGCTCATTAATCACACTTGCAGCACCCAACACAACAGAAATTAGTCCCTGATCTTCTCCCCTGTTATTTCATGACATGAGGAGTTGGGGGCAAGGGGATGAGAAAAGAGAGGCAGAGGTGCCACCCACGAATCTCACAGTCAGTCAGAGGGGCTGGGATTAATAAATCAAAAATCCATTGTTAATAGTACAAGCTTAAATATCCATCTAAATGCAAATGAATGAACACTCAAGGGTACTTCCCCTTTTTTTATTTCTAAGTGCTCTGTTCGACAGCTCCATCTTTGAGGGAGCACATGGTCACCAGATAATTGTCTGTTCTAATTGCAATTTTACAGTCCAACCCTTCATGCCCCATGGATTTTAAGTGGCCTTTAAAGGGTTTTGGCATGCTCTGGATGGGATTGGAATGCTCAGGTGGCTGCAGGAACAGGCAGGAGCTCTCATGAGAGGATTGCTCCAGGTTTCCAGTCTCTGTACATGTTCAGTCACAGGAGGCAAGGGGTTAAACCCTGGGTCACTGGAATCAAGTGGAATTTGGGTCACCAAGACCTGCAGCCTCAGGTGGGTGACTGTGAGTGTGTGGAAGCTCCACCTGGCCACCCATCCTTGGAGCAGGAACATGGAGAGCAGCAGAAGAGGAATCTTGAGGGGTCTCAGCATCTTCTGAGACAGCAACACCACAACAGGCTGGCTTGGGCTGCACAGGGAATGCAGCAGGCTGGAGAGCAGGCAGGGAAATGAAGCTGTAAATCCATTAGGTTGGTCAGAACCGGGAAATGGAATTTCACAGAATGGCAGAAGGGTTTGGCTTTGAAGGGACCTTCAAGAACATTTCATTCCAACCCCTCTGCCATGGACAGGGACACTTTCCCCTAGACCAGCTTAATTAAAGCCCCATCCAACCTGATCCTGAACACTTCCAGGGATGGGACATCCTTAGTTTCACCCATTTGCACAAACACCTTATGAGACTGATGGGTGGGAAAACCTCCAGTCCATAGGGAGAGGTGGCAGAAAGGAGAAAATGGGAGCAAAGAGGGAAACTGCAAAAGAGTGGCTGAACCATGGGGTTTCCTGGCACAGAGACACCAACCAGAACCTCTACCACATACCAGGCAACAAGTCCAGGGTGCAGCCTAAAAGTTCTTTTTCCAAGCAGGAAACAATTACCCCAAATTGTGATTCAAACCCCTTGACAGCTCCAGAGCACTGTTCAAGTTCGAGGCGAGCAGTCAGGACTGGGGATCAGGGTTTGTATAATTTGCCTTTCATTAGACTTTCCCAGGAGGCAGCAGAGGTAGCAAATCAGCTTTAAAATGTTGTGCAAATCAGCTTTTAAAATATTGCACAAACAGCTTGGCATCTCCCCTCACCAGAGCTCACCGGATCAGCTCAAGTTTTGGAACATGGTCTGAGCAAAAATCTGCTGACATCAGGATCTGGAGCTTTTCAGCTGCTTGAAATTGCAAATGTTGGTTGCAAACACTTGCAGGCATGCACACACACTCCCCAAAACCCCAAAACATGGGGAGAGTGGAGGCTTAGCAGCAACATTTGCACAACCAGTCTGCTGGGGGGTTGGAATCAATCCTTGAAAACTGAGCCGAGGCACTGGTGCCAAAAAATCTCCTGCTCAGCTCTTAGCTCTCATTGTTTGGTGCCATTAGGATGCAGGGATGAAAGACTAAAAGGGATCCCAGCATCTCCCAGAGAGACAACAGGCAGCCCAAAAAGCTGCTGAGCCTTGGGAGGAAGAGTGTGGAGCAGCCAGAGCTCCCAGGGCAGGGAATGACCTGGTCCAGGGGGTTGGAATGAGATGAAATTCAGGATCCCTTCCAACCCAAACCATTCTCTAGGATGAGGCAGAGCTGATGATGCTGAACTGGGCACTGCTTTCCCTCCAGCTCAGAAATGCCATCCAAACTTCTCAATCCACGCTCAGCACTGGGCAAACCTTCATCTGTGTCCTACCAGGCACTTCCCAGTGCCAGCTCTGACAGATTTCTGTTCCCATCATGAATGACATCCCTGTCCCTCAGCCACGTCCAAACTGGATTTTGCTCTTTTCATGCTCAGACTGCAGATAATTAAATTCAGGTCTGAGCATGGCAGGGAAGCATCTCCCTGCTCCTGGACACAGCCCTCTCTCTGCTTTTGGAAAGCCAAAAGCAATAGGATGGAGTGCAGAGCACAAGGGGCGATGGTTCCAGCTCCTGCCTTTACTTGCCAAAAATTGGGTTGTTGTACAAGTGCTTTAATTCCATTCCAGCGTGGAGAAACAAGAGATTTAGCAGAGCAGGCCAGCTCCTGAGCCTGCCCACCAATCCAAGCCTCTGTGCTGACCCACACACAGAAAATATTATAAAACCTCCTTTTATCAATTTCTTAAAAGTCCACCTGCATCTCAACCATCTTCCAATGCTGGAGCAATTTTCACTAGAAGCCAGAGGGACCAGTTCTGCCCTGGGCTACGACACAGGTGTAATTCCACAGGCAGGGAGAACCTCTGGGTTCTCCAGCTTTTCTTTGGATCCACTCAGAGATGCCAAATTAATCCCAGACCAACAAGAACTGAGCTGAGTGTAAATATGTTGCCTGCCTCTGTGTGCATATGCTGCTTAATGGAGCCTAAAAGGACAAGAATGGAATCATTTTTCAGATGCTGCTGGTAATAATAATAAATAATAATAACAAATGCAGGGGCATGTGCCAAATGTCTGAGATCTCAAGGAGAGGAACTGACTGCAAGCAGTAGCGGAGCCAGGTAGGTGCTCAAACTGAGATGCAAAAGTCAGTGAAGTAAAACCACCAATAAATCAAACACTTTGTATCCTTGTCAAGTTCACTCAGGATTTAAGACCTCACTTCCAGAGTGCTGGCTTTTTTTGGTTTTTTGTTTTTTTCTTTCTAAGATGTACATTCTTCAACAACTAGTCCCCATATGGGATTTATGGTCCTAGCTCTTTGTAGTAACTTGGAATTGCTTTTTTTCCCTGCTGGCCATAACCACATCACTCAAACCATCCTGAACAGCACCAGTCATCACTGGGATTCTGGCAAAAATCATTTTTCTATATCACAGCAGCACAATATGAAGTCCATATCACATGAGCTTCACCTCAACAGTCCATATTTGGACTGATTTTTTGTTACTCTCCTTATGGTGCATTATTTGGTGTGAGCACTGCAGAGAGCCAAGCACAGCTTTGCTGAGCTCAGTCTGAAAACTTCCACAGTCCTGGGTCCCAGTTCATGCATCCTTTATGTGCAAAAATCCAAAACCAGCACTAAAAGACAGCTCAGAGAGAAGCAGTGTATGTGTGTGAAGGAAGAAGCACTCCCCACCAGGGCAAAGAAAATACTGAGTAGAGAGAGCAAGAACTGACACATCACTGCTAAAATTATGATGATTTCACCCAGAAATGCAAACAGACCTGTGAGAGTAAAGGGAAACCCACAGAACTCACCCATCATTTTCATCCCACAGGATGCAGGTCTGGTTGGTAGTTCCCTGCCAGGAGACAAGAAAGGGAAAATAGAAACAAATCAGTGTCACGCTGTTTGTGGAGTGTCTGGACTGGAATGAAGAATATGGGGCCTGTAAAACCCCTTCCACTGCTCTAAGGATGTCTGGGATACACCACATGAGCTGTCATGCTTCTCAAATCCTTGGAATGGCTTTTGCCACCCTGAAAAGGCAGAATAAAATGTGCCTTGGTTTGTTCTGCATCACCACCACTGCAGAGAGATTTGACTCTGCCTCTCTCCTGACTCAACCTACAGATATTGCTCCTTATCCCTCCTCTCACACAGAATCCTTTTGCTGCTCCCTTCTGGAAAGTGGATCAAATACAGCCTCTGCTTTTGTGGGACAAAGCCACAGCCCTGCAGGAGGGGGTCAGGTGTGTTTAAAGCCCCCTGGAAGAGGTTTGCCTCTGACTCCAGCTGTCTGAGACAGCGTTGGAAAATCCCTCCAGGAGTGTCCAAAGACACAACAGATCTTAATATTCATGTTGTAGAGCCTCAGGAGGGCATCTAATCTCCACAAGGACGGGCCTTGGGGTATGTAAATGTCCATCCCATAAAATCTGCTTAGGGTTGAGCAGAGGAACCTGGAGGGAATTTTTGCCTGCCTTGGAAAGCATTGAGGACAACAGTAATATTCCAGAATTAATGGGAACAGCCTTTCCCCCTGCCTTTCCCTCCTCGAGGAAGACCATTGTTACATCAAGTTATTCTAATGAGGGCACAGTTATTCCCCTGTGATGATGCCCACAGTGAAATGGTTTGAACTGGGGACAAGCATGGCCATGTTCCCTGTGCCTGTGTCTTCCTGCTGCTCTGGAAATGGAGCTTTTTTTAAAGGGCAAGATTGAAGGGTCCTGCACCAGCAAAAAGATGTCAGGAGCCTATCAAAACCACCTCCTTCCCTGCACCAGCACATTCTTGCCCTGCAGAAGCAAATGGGATGGGGCAAATTCCCAGGAACCACTTACATTGTACAGGTGGGAGAATTCAATTTCCAGAGGGGTGAGGAGAGACCGAGGCAATGGCTTCACAGTCACAGAGATGACTTTGGAGTTCAGAACGGTGCTATTCCTGGGGAGGAGAGGGGGAAGAGAGGCTTTAGAGGGATTTTTGTGGAGCAGGGAATCCCATGGCAACCATCACTGCTGGTGCAAGGTTTAGTATGCACAGTGCAGAAGGGGTTGACCCCATTATTATAAAATACCCCCAAAGATATTTGCTGCTGATGGGCCCCATCCTCTGGGTTCCCCTCATAGCCAATCCACATGTATCCCTCCAAAATCAAACCATGTAATGAACTTTATCAACCCCTAAAGCAACTGGACTTCGAGTCTGTATCTATCCCAGAAATAATATTCCTAGGCTCATTTTCTGTCCCTGCCACGAGGAGACAGAGCTCATTTGGACTACAGTGACCCTTGAAGGTCCCTTCTAACTCAGAATATTCCATGATTTCATGTGTTTTCCAAAAAAAAAAAAATCCTATTTTGCCTCTCCAAGGCTGGCTTAGCCTGCACTGCAGTGAGGCTGAGGCATGGTTGTTTATCCATGGGACAGCACACGATCCTGGCTGGAGGCACTGCTGTGTATCTTCATTCCCTGAGCACCAAAAGCAAATGGAAAAAGGCCAAACCTTTCATGTAGATGTCTAAATGTCTGTGCCTAGACAAATATTGCAATTAATCTGGCAGCCCTGGGAGATTTGTCTCTTGGGAGGGGCAAAAAGTAAGGAGGTATCTCTCATTCCTGGAAAGCCAAACTCTTTGTAGGCACTTGATGCTGAACATGTAAATACACAGTTTCCCAATTTTTCTGCAGTTTATTGGTGTTTAAATAAGCAGAAGGTGTCCACAAGCTGAAAGTGCTGCCATGAAGGAATTGGTAGTGGATGGTAGATCCAGATCAAGCTGCTCCAAGCCCCTGTGGCATCCATGGATAAAGGAAATCCTTCCTTATCCAAATCTTTACCAAATCTGCAGGTACTGCTAAAATCTTTTGGTTTTCCCTCTGGATTTTATCTTTCTTTTTAAAAAATAATTAGTTGGGAAAGATTTGCCCTGCTTACAGCAGCTTAAAAAATAGGGTTTAAAGGAAAAAAAAATAAGAGGAAAAAAATATTTGGAATTGTCCATGGATGTGTAAGTGGATGCTTAAAAAGCCACTGTTCCACCAACACTAGAGGGAACAATAACATTGATTTAACAGGGAAAAAAAATTAAAAATATATATTTTCCTTTGAAAAGAAAGGAAAAACTAAAGAAAAAGGAGAAAAAGAATGAAATTACAAAGCCCAACCATCACCCTACAGAGGAAAAGTAAAGGAGCAAATCAATAGGAGTAGGCAGCTGTAAGAAGCTAAAAATGGGATCTGCTGAAAGGTAACCACCAGTGCATGTCTTCATTAGAGGCTGTGTCTGTAAGGGTCAGCCCTCGGGTCAGTGCTGCTGAATATTTGCATGAGCAGCAGGGCTGACACCAAAACCTCCTTGTGGAGGCTGAGGAGCAGGTGAGAATCAATGCAGCAAGCACAGACAAAAAGAGAATTTGACTTTTCAGCGTGTCAAGTTGTTAGAACACAGAAATCACGGGTGTGCAGACCGTGAAGGGTGATCAGTGGCCACGAAGCTGCAGCTCAGCCAGAATTGAAGGAGGCTTACAAAAAAATGGAGAGCATATTTTTACATGGATAAATAACGACAGCACAAGGGGGAATGGTTTTAAACTGCAAGAGGAGAGGTTTGGATTAAATGTTGGGAAGAAATTCTTTACTCAGAGGGTGGTGAGGCCCTGGCACAGGTTGCCCAGAGAAGCTGT
Organism: Acridotheres tristis; assembly: GCA_037013685.1. Lineage (NCBI taxonomy): Eukaryota > Metazoa > Chordata > Aves > Passeriformes > Sturnidae > Acridotheres > Acridotheres tristis. The sequence continues at coordinate 147,749,287 of CM072886.1, read as the reverse complement.
GGCTGCCCCTGGATCCCTGGAAGTGTCCAAGGCCAGGTTGGATGGGGCTTGGAGAACCTGTGCCAGTGGAAGGTGTCCCTGCCCATGGCAGGGAGTTGGAATGGGATGATCTTTAAGGTCCCTTCCACTGAGATGAAGCAAAGAACTTCTGTCTGTACCCTCCTTGTCTGGATTCCACTGTGCTGTTGGGTTCAGTTTCACTTTGAGAGGGGGAAACAACAAAGGCAGTTCAAAACAGAGACACAAAATCGATCCAGGTGCAGGCAAACAAACAAAATTTCTCTGTTGGAAGGCTTGTCTGACAGTTCCTTGCACGTGGGGGGCTTTTCAGTCACCCACCCGAAGGCCGAGTGCCTGGAAGTGAAAGTCAGACAAATTCAGCCTTAAAAAGAGAGGCAGGCTCCTGGCAGAGAAGGTAATTAAGCAGCTGAGCAGCTTGTCGGGGGTGGTGAAGGATTCAGTGTCACGGGGAATCTTTCAGGAGGAAGATGAGTCGCTTTTCTTACAAGCCCAGCTCTGGGAAGAAAAGAAAACACGCCGAGATTGGGCTTGGGCAGGAGCTCAGAGGGCTCCTGAGTGGCCACCAAGGGTGTGCAAAGAGCTGTGAACACAGTGCTGGGTACGTGGGGAGATGCAGGCTGGTGGCTCTCTGCTGTCCGTGTCCTCTGCAGCAGAGTCCAGCTGGGACCAAGCGCCTCTCTCACCTCCCTGCCTTGGAAAATCAGGTTTTGTGTGCAGCCCATCCCAATTGTCACAGCTGCCAAGATCCGCTGGGCTCTCAGGCTCCAGGGGGACAGAGTAATGTGTGACTCAGAGACAGAATTGCTGCTTGGGGGAGGTAAATTGGGACAATTAGGAACAGCTCAGCTGGTGCTGTTTGCTGAGTTAAATCTACTTTTTTGTTGTTTTTGGTTTTTTTTTCCTTCTTGAAAGAATCACTCTGCATTGAATCAGAGTGGTCCAGACCAGGGTCTGGGTCCATATTTCTTATGTGTACACAGAAATAGCTGCTCTCCTCAGCGGTCAGAAATATTTTTTATCCATAGGCAGCTCCGTGGTTATTCAACAACATTCTCCTTTTTAATGCTGTGTCCATTTGCACAGTGCTGAACTAAGAGGTGCTTTACTGCAGCAGCTGCTGCTTTAATTTATCTTTTTTTTTTTTTAATTTTTCCTTTGACTCTCCACAGGTGATTCAAGACTCGAGATTTCTTAAAAGAGGGACTGTCCTTTAATTAAGGAACATCTTAAATCAGCTCTCCCGTGGGAATGCTGTTCGGAGGCTGTGGCTGCTGCAGCTGCTGGTTATCAGAGCTCATTCCCTGCTTGGCCAGAGGAAGCTGAAATACCGCTGGATCATTTGAGCCGATGATGTTTATTGCCCTTCTGATCTAATTCCCACTGCTGTAATGGAGGATATTACAGAATACAGTTGGCTGACTTGCTAATTCCTCTCTGCACTCACTCGGAGCTCTTTTGCCATTGCCAGTGCTAAATCTGGAGGTATTTAAATGATTATCGGTGAGGAGAGATGCCCTGGTGTTTATGGTAAATGGGCTCACGCTAATCAGTGCAGAACAGATTTAGAAGGTGCCTTAGGATGCTTAATTTACTGCCTCAGTACCAGTCTTGGGGAGAAAAAAAATAAAAAAGAGCGAGAGGAAAAGAGAGAGGAGCGAAGAAACGGGAAGGGAGTGCTGAACACAAAAGCTTTGATGCCCCAGGCAGTTTGCAGTGCAGAGAACAGGCAGACATGTGCAGCCAGGCATGCTCTGCTCCCCTCTCTCTCCCCGAGCCTGTCTTCAGCCCTGCTGCTCTCCAGGGCTCAGTGTGGCTGGCAGCTCGGGAAGATCGGGGCAGCTGAGCATCCCTCATCTGCCAGGGCTGCCAAAAAAACCCTTGTGACCGGGAGGGCAAGGTGAGGCTCCATTCCTGGAGGGTGAAGGGTGGCAGGGAAGAGTGAGACAGCAGCACTGAGCTTCCTCCCCTCCTGTCTGGGGTGCTGCACGTGGATGGGGAAAACATTCCCGGGGAAAACATTCCTGCACCTCCAGCAGGTGATGCACGAGCCTGGCCCCATTTGAACACAGAGGTCAAAAAATATTCCCACTGCAGGTCAAAATCTGTCTCGTTGTACCCAGTGATCTCTGCTTTTCCCTGGAGGACCAGTGCTCTGCAGCCAGAGGGATGATCCTGGTGATTCCCCAGTGCTCCCCATCCCCAGGCAGCCCCTCTTACCTCTGCAGGGAGAGGATGTTGCCCACGTTCCTGTACAGCACGGTCCCAACCACGAAGACAGAGGAGTCGTCCAACACTGCAGGACACCAGAGGAGGGGGAAGAAGACAACAGCACTGAGACAATCAAGGTGGCAGCTGTCCCCAAGAGACAACCAGGGGCAGGATTTGGCCTCTGGAGGAGCATGGCCAGTGGTGGAGGGCTCTCTGTTGGGGCATGGCCAATGCCAACACCACTGCAGTGGGATGCAGAGGCTGCTGTCACTACAGGGAGGGCTCAGCACCTTTAGGGTGACCCAGCATCCCAGATTTCTGCCCTCACCAAGGCTCACCCCTCCCAAATGATGCTCCCCCATTCAGAAACCCCCCAAATTCCTCTGACAGCACCACAGCAGACAAATCTGCAGGAGGGAGAGGTCTCTTGCAGCCACCTCGAGGCCTTTGGAGCTGTCCACAGCTATCAGGCCATCAGAGAGAAGAGCTGTGCCCGGGCTGACAAGGCCAGTGGGAAGGGGAGAGGTCCCACTGTGCCTGCTCTGACCCCAAAACTCATGTGCTGCCTCTGGGGGCTGCAGCAGACCCAGATGAGCCTCTGAATCATCTGTGTGACCTCTGGGCACGTCACTTGACCTCCTCCTCCTCTTATTTTTCTCCTCCTTCTCCTCTGCAACCTCACGGTGCCCAGCTGCAAAAAGGCAGAACTTCCCCTGATAAACCAGGAGCAGCAGAGGCAGCCCCGGGGCTGGAATTTCAGGGGGAGAAAAAGGAAATTGCTGGGAGAGAAGCAATGCTGAAGAAGCCTGGGAAAGCACCAGGTGGAGCTTCTCTGGTATTTTGTATTGAGGCTGAGCTGACAGTGTGTCTGCTCCATCACTGCAGGACATGCACAGCTCTGCATGTCTGCCTTTCTTATCGTCTGACTGGGATATCTGGGGAGCACACAACTGGGAGAGACTGACAGACAGGCTTGCAGAGCAATTCTGTCACCCAACTGCATAAATCAGTGTTGGCCCATGGAAATGAACTGTTCAAAGTCAGCTCCCAGCAGTGAGGGGGTTTGGATTTGGTCTCATGGAAGATGCCTGTCTTCATCATTTTGCTCAGGGTAGCTACTCCTGTTCCCAGAGAAAAGTGAGGATCAAAACCAGAGGTGGATTTATGTTCAATCACTGAGTAACCCCTCAAAAACTACACCACCAGCACAAGATATTGAATAAAAGAGAGGCAGTAGAGCCCTGGGTGGTACTCAGGAAAGCATGGAGAGGTGAGCACTGATTGGAAGTTGTTTCCTCAGGGTGGATGTCATGTTTTGTTTGCTCAGTCACTACAGCTCGGGGGCCCTGGAGCAGCTCTGTGTGAGGTTGCTTCCAACAGAAGCCTAGAAAACAGCTCCAAAGGGAGCTGGATACTTTTGGGACAGCCCTCAGCCTCAGAGCAGGATCAGCTCTGTCTAGGTCTGGTCCAGCAATTTGTCCAACAAGTGATTAAAGATTTCCAAAGGTGAAGGCACCACAGCATCCACAAACAAACTGGGATAATGCTCCCAATGTGCTCCAGCAGGGAGCTCATGCTGTCTGCAAGGCACAACAAAATTCAAGGAAAATTCAAGGAGTGCTTGACGTGGTCCTTGCTCTGCCAGTGACTCACTGTCTACCCTTGGGGGTGTCACTAAACTCTTCTTGGCCTCAGATTTGCCAAGTTGAAGTGATGGCTGATGCCACCCCCAGCAGGGAGGCCCATGACAAAAGGTCTTGGTGTGGTGACAACTCGAGGCCAAAGGTCTTTTTGTAGGAACGACTCATTCTCCAGCCTCTGTCCCAAGGAAGGGGGAGCCAGCAGCTCCAAAAGCCATGAGTGGCAAAAGGAAACCCCATCAAATCCCAGCAATCAGCCCAGTTTAGGGTCCTGCTTTTGAGAATTCAGGGCTCAATCCTCCAAAATGTCTCTGCCAAAAGATTGTGTTGGTTCCTGAGACTCTCATCCATCAAACCATCCCAGAAACCTCCACATGTTTTTTCAGATCTGGCAGTGAGGCCAGCTTGGTTGAGGCATCACCTCCATGCTGGGGCTCCTATCCATGCCCTGCTGTGGAGCTTCAGTGATAAATGCCTCTTAATTTTATTTCTGGGGGCAGGAAATTTCACACAAGGGCCATAGATCCCCAGATCTATCAAAGCTTGTCCGAGCAGCAGGCTCAGAGCCATCAGCTGCTCAGCCTGACCTGCTGACTGCCAGCTACTCTTCCTCACATGGCTCCATCAGGTCTGGATCCAGGCTTGGAGGGCACCTAAAGCATTGCTTGCCAATTTTTCCTGCTTCTTTAGGGAAAATAAACATCCACTCCCAGGCACTAAACCTGCCCCTGAACTTTTGTGAGGAGTTTAGTTTGAACTCTTAGACCATATCTGAAAGCCTTATTTGCACTCATCAGTGCTTTGATGTCCAAACATTTGTGAGCAAATCTAGCTGATCTGGAAGAGGATTTCCAGACCAGGCAAATGGAAGGAACCACTCTTAGAAAACAAAGGAAAAAAAATTGTGTTGGCTGTGCTGCCTACCTGAGAGCCCTGAAGACAGGATGCTCTTGGAGACAGTGACCTTGTCCTCTGAGTTCTTGGCCCAGTCCACCATTCCCCTCCAGCCTTTCATGGGGAAGGTGATGTCAGTTGCTGCATTTGCAGGCAGTTTGTGAATGCCAAGGACTGGGGAAAAGCAAGAAATAAAACCAAGTGAGTGAAACCAGCTTCAGTAAATTCCACATATGCTCAAGAAAACATGGGAAGCATTAATGGGAAATCAGAGAAGTTGGATCTTGGGAGGCACAGGAGTGATTGCCTCTTGAGGAAATATCTCTGCATGAAAAAAGATACAAGCAGGGCTTGTGCTTTGCTGAAAGGGTCCTGCCTGCATTAAATCTGGCAGTCTGCTCCAGCACCTTATCTCCAAGAGTGGCCAGCAGCAGCTGATAAGTGTGAGAAAGAACAAGACATCTCTTGGTTTGTCCTCCCAGCAATCAGCAGGACTTTCTCAGCTCCTGGCTTCATCCAGACCATCAAGTTTAACAGCCACCAATGGACCTCTCTTTTGTGCACTTCCCTAATCCCATCATGAACCCATCTGTACTTTTTGGCTTCTGCAACATCCTCTGGCAACAAGTTCCACGCTGTGATTGTGCACACAGCATCAATCACACACTGCCTGCTGTTTGCTCGCTGCCTCCATTGGCTGCTGGGCTGTTCTTGTGCTCAAAAAATAAAAGGAAGAGTCTAATTCTGCCCAGTTTGTCATCTGTTCTCCATTTGGTAGATATCTCTCAGATCTCTCTGTGGACATCTCTTCTTCCTCATGAAATCCCAACTTCTTTGGAGAAAAGCCACCCTGTATTTATGCCCATTCATGTCTTCCCCTAGATCTTTTAAAGTCCCACCACCTGCTGCCTCCCCTCCTTCCCTCCCTCCCCACAGCCCAGGTTTTCCACATTGCACAGTAATTAAGAGCTTTTGGGGGTCTCTCCCTGACGTTGGGGGTGCCAGTGAACTCACCCAGGTTGTCCGTGACTTGGTAGGAATCCCGGAAATCTTTCATGCGGAAGCCGATGACATCAATGAAATCCTCCACGAGCCTGAACAGCTCCTTGGCATTTGGCCCTATCTGCAAAGAGAGGCAGAATTTTGAGTAGATCAATCCTAAAAACAGCAGGAGCTTCTCTGCAGGCAAAGGTTTCTGCCCTCACACGTGAACTGGGAGCATATGCTGGGTATAATGGACTGTTATGGAGCTGGGGAGAAGGAGGACTGAGGAATCCTAAGATGAAGCCAAGAAAAATAAAAAGAAAAAAAGAAAAAAGGAAAAGGAGAAAAAGAAAAAAAAAAAAGAGACAAAAAATGATAATGTGACACTCAGATTGATAGAACTTAGGGTGGAGGGCAAGATTTTAAACAAAAGGAAATACTGGAGACTCTGTGGGGAAGAGAATAACCTACCCATCTCCTTTCATAAAGTCAGAGAAATGCAGAATGCTGTGGGTTGGAAGGGACCTTAAAGATTCTCTCGTTTCAACTCCCTCTATTGAAAACAACCACACCAAAGGACAATTGTGATCTAATGTTGAATCCCAGGCAGTCTGGTTTTCTCCTTTCCTGTTTTGTTGTCAAGATCTCACTCTCTGAATCATCAAGTTCTTGATCCTGGGCTGTCCTGGAGTTTCTCTGCCTCTTATTTCTTCCCTGGCTTTTCCCCATTGATAAAGACATTGGCAGTGACTCTTCCTTACCTGTACTTTGCCAGCTTAAGACTAACTGTTAAACAATAACCACTTTTCCATTATACATTCCATAAAACATAATCCACATAATGAGCTTTGCTGACTACCTGTCTTCTCCTCAAAGCACATTTGCCCACAGGGGCTTGCAAATGCCACGAGAGGCTGAAGACAGGCAGTTCAACTCCTCTTCCTTTTCCTTCTCCACCACTTTCACAGCATTTTCAGTTCCTCACCATAATCCAGACATTCTGAGTGATCTGGAGGGACAGCTGGGGACAAGCTGGATGGGAAGGAGAAAGGCTGAGCCAGGGAGAGTGTGGGCAAGGAGCAGAGGGGTGGCCATGCGTGTCTCTATCTCTGTGTCTATCCAAGGAACCTTGGTAAGACTAAAACTGTCTCAGAATGAGATTAAAATGTCCTGCCAGTACAGCAGGTGTGCACAGAAGGAGGAGAACTGAGTGAGGATGCTATTTTTAGCTGCACACTTTTATATTCCATTACAGATTGAAATCACAAGGTCAAATCAAATACAGGTTACACTGGATATTGCATTTTAAGTTTTATCATATAATGGTCAATGAAGGCTCTTCAAAAATCATTGTAGCTCTTATCTGAATACCTTTATGGCTTGTTTCAGTTTTTATTTTCCTTGAACAACATCTTTCTGCCTGGGGGAGCACAGGGCATTGGAAGGTGAGACTGCAAGGAAGTTTGGTTTGTTTTTAATGAGCAAATTGGGAGCCAAAGGCTTTGTTTTAAAAGAATTGGTCGATCTCACGGAATGCAAGGTGTGATTTTGGTTCAGCAGCTTTGAGGGAGAAGCACAGAGACCTAAAACCTCCATTGGCATCCTGTTCAGAGAGATCTGTGTGCTAAAGTCATGATGCTGGGCTGTCATCTCAATTCCCACTAAAACACACCCCAGGAAAACATTCTCCCCATGATGCTCCCAATCCCTGTGCAGGTCATGGTGATGCTGGGCTGTGCCTGCCTGGAGGTGCAGAGAGCAGATTGCACAGGGAAAACCACTGGGAACCAAGTGCCACACAGAGAGAGCTATTTTTAAGGGGAATCAACAGGGTTTCCCTGTTGTCATGACAACTTGGTAGTCTCCTCTGCTCGGTGCTGAAATACCTACATACACCTGGAGGCTTGAAACCAAATATTTGGACACAGAATCACAGAATCAGGGTATAGTTTAGTTTGGAAGGGGCCTCCGAGGCCATCTGGCCGTCAGCTCAAAAAGGGCCACCTTGCCCAAGACCATGTCCAGATTCTTTATCCCACCCAGAAGAGACCATGTCACCCTCAGCCAAATTCAATAGGAAAGCACAAGATATCAGGGAGAGAAGAGAAGAGAAGAGAAGAGAAGAGAAGAGAAGAGAAGAGAAGAGAAGAGAAGAGAAGAGAAGAGAAGAGAAGAGAAGAGAAGAGAAGAGAAGAGAAGAGAAGAGAAGAGAAGAGAAGAGAAGAGAAGAGGCTGCTCAGACAGAGTTGCTCTTTCGTGGAGGAAATGTTTTTGAGTCCCTGTCTCATGTTCTGGACTTTCAGCAATTGTGCCAGCACTTGTTAAAAAGTTTTTCCCAGAGGAGTTCTCTGGCTGGTGTGAAGATAACTGGACTCTGTTGTTACTTTATGTGTTGAGTGATTTTTTTTTCTTGCATATTTGCTGTTTCTAGATCTTTTGGAGGAATTTTGCAACAGCAACAGCTCACAAAAGGAATGGTAAAGAGACACAGGAATAGGTGTCACACAATTCCACAACAGAGAGTTCAAATAGGGCACGCAAGACAAGGGCCAAATAAGACACAGAAAGAAAAAACAGCAACACCATCCCCTAATACTTGAGAATTCAGCTACAGAATTATTCATAGAATCTTAGAATGGCCTGGGTTGCAAAGGACCTTAAAATTCATCTAATGCCAAACTCTTGCCATGGGCAAGGACACTTTCCACATCTTGCTCACAGTCCCACCCAGCCTGGCTTTGAACACTTCCAGGAATGGAGAGTTTGAGCAGGATTCCTAACCTTGACAGGAGAGAAATAAAGCAAAATATAACTGAACCCAGAAGCTCAGCCATGCAGACCCCAGCTCTGAAAATCCCTTCTGTCCTATACGTTTTCATCCAGAAACTCAAAGCCACATGATCCCACTTTATTGTGGCAAGAGGAAAGAGTGGAATCACAGAAAGACATCAAGATTAAGAACTCCAATCTAAGTCCGACCCCAGAAATCCATCCCAAATTCGGTTTACACCACCAGCATTTCACTGTTCTTCATCCAGAGAGTCTGGCTCAGAACTGAGATATTGTGGCTCCCTGGGTTACTGCTTTAGTGTGACTTAGCCTGGAACTAAGCTCTTCTTAGGAGGTCATGTAGACACTTGGAAATTCCCCTCGTCATGGCTTAACCCTGTGCTGAAAGTCTCTTTATTCCCAGGGAAGGTGCTGAAGGTTCATACCAGCTGAGCTTCCTCCCATTTTTCCCGGTTTTCCTCTGACAAAATGTTGCTGATGATCTGGACGAAGTTCTGGGGACAAGAGAGGACAGAAGAGGTTGTTATGCAAACATGGCCCAGGCTGGGAAGGTCACAGCGGTGTGGGAGGGACACGTGAGATTTAAACATGCTCCAAAAGCATTCTCATGATCCCATCCCCAAAAGGTTCCAGAGCATTTCACAGGCCCCCAAGGATGTTAATGGTAAAACAGGTTTTAATAAGACCTTTTTCCCAAGGCCTTCACTTTAAATACTGCAACTTCTAAGGCATTGGATTGGTAATAGGTCTTGTATCCATTACTGATGATTTTTAAGGACAGATAAGGTAAATATTTGTCAGAAACTGGTTAAAACCAGATGATTTCCATTACATAAATCCTTCCATATATTTTTTTATACTATTTGTGTTGTTTCCAATATAGAGAAACCTCAGGATCCCCTTTAGCTTGCAACCAGGCAGGAGATGCAGAGATGGATCAAGAGGGTGCTGTCCATGGTAGGACTTTTGCAGCAAATGATGAGAAGGAAGGAGACAGGAAATTTAAGACTATTGATTTTTTTTTTCTCCAGTTTTACCACTCTCTGCAGATCCTGCAAGACCAGTTTAATGTTTCAAGTCATGAGGTGATGACCTATCCCAAGGGTGTATCCTGTAGCTGCTCTGAAGCTGCTGGAAATAAAACCCTGGGATAAGAAACCATGATGATATTCCCCTACATTAACACCCAGGTACCCAATGCCACGAGATCATTTTATCTCGAGTCATTAGCCTGAAATCCCTGCCAAATAATGCTCTCATATCAATTAGGCTCTGCAGTGAAGTGCTATCAGGTTGAAATACTTCAGAGCGACCTTGGCTTTCAAGATCTTAGTTTATACATCAAGGAAGAACCACCTCGAAAGGAGAGATTCAATACAGAAAGACTTTTTTTTTTTTGTTGGGAAAAAATAATAATCTGATTTTCATCAGCACTGTATCAGCCACAATCAGTACCAGCTATCAAACGTGGAGCCCTGAGCATGGGCACCTCTCTAACCCAGCCCTGGGCCCCAGGAAATGCCCCTGGGCTCACCTGCACATCCCCAGAAGTCGGGCTGTGATACGCCCTACGGAAGATCTCTGTCATGTTCCTGAGTACGTCCATGGTGGACAGCAGGTCCCCACTGTAGCTGGTCCCATCCTGGGAGATTTCCACAAGGTTCTGGAGCACATCTGACAGCCCATCTCCCATCAGCCCACGCTGAGCTTTGGCAAGGTGTTCCCTGGTCTGAGAAACAGAAAAGAAATGGAAGAAACACTTTGAGGGACAGTCAAAGTCAAGTTAATGAGCTCAGTGAAGGAATTGCCAGGGGAAGGTTTTTGACCTCCCTCACAATTCAGAGTGCAGATGAGATGAATCTGACAATCTTTGCAGGCCTGAGAGCCTCTGATATTTTTAAAATTATAGAAAAGAGTGATAGATTCTAAATTATCTTCTAAGTGGTTCTAAAATGACAGAGAACTGAAATCTTCTGTTTTGCCCACGAAGAAGAAATTGTACTACTACAAAGTCCTTCTGTTCATAGCCCAACAGAATATTTTTGCCCCAAAACCTTGTTTTCTTACAACCAATTTGGAATTATTTTAGGACAGACTGTACCTTACCATGAACAGGAGAGGTCAGTTCTCCTAAAGGCTGCAGGAGACCAGCAAAAATTCATCATAACAATGAATTTAAGATTAACAAAAAATAAGATGCTTTTTTAAAAGTGATACAGTCATAGCAATACTTAATGATAATGTGATATGACAGGCCTGGAAGAACCCAGATTCTGCCAAGCTGGATGTTAAAATATCCTGAAACATCCCTTGTCCATGGAGTGCCCATGCATCACAAGGTAAGCAGAAAAAACAGTAAGAGAAAATCAAGACTGAGCTGGAAACTCCTTTTTTTTCCTTCTTTTTTGTAACTATAACCATGTGACAATCATTGGGGAGGATGCCAAACCTGCTGACCTGAGCAGTGGGGCTGCCTTACCATCATCTGAATGTTCCTGTAATCTATAGAAACACACTTGATGTACGTTGGAGGCTCCCAGTAAGCGATGCCTTCTTCATCTAAGATGCATCTTCTAAGAATCAGCCCTGGAAGAATGAAAGAAACAAATACAGGAGTGAGGACAGGATGAAAGGCCAAGCATTCATGGGGACTGGTCTTGTGTCATGAGTAGGAAGTCATGGGACAAGAGGACACAGCTTCAAGTTGTGCAAGTGAAGATTTTTAATGGATATTAACAAAAAATTCTTCACTGGAAGGGTGGTCAAGCATCAGAACAAGCTGACCAGAGAAGTGGTGGAATAACCATCCATAGAAGTATTCAAAACACTTGTAGATGTGGCACTTGAGGACACAGTTTAGTGGTGGACTGGGAAGTGTTGGGTTAATGGTTGGACCTGAGGATCTTAGAGGTCTTTTCCAACCTTCATGATTCCATGGAGATCACCCAGAACTGGTCAATGCACCCATTCAGACTCAGCTCCCAGCACAAAGGGCACCAGAGGCACCTGTAGATGCCTGAACAAGCCTGTAGGTGCGATTATCTTTATTTCCTTCTCCTGCCTTTTATTACTGAAGACCAGCAAAAGGAACTGGGCAGGAAAACAAAAAAATAACAAATTGGACACAGCTAGTCAGGGTAAAGGGAAGGTTCCTTCTCCTGCCCTGGATAGCAGCATTTTTCCTGGCTTGGGAAGCCCCACGAGCCTCCCCAGGTGGTTTGGTCTGGTACTTGCAACTAAAGCAGGGCTTGTGCTGCCCACGCAGCCTGGAGGGGAATAAACACCCAACAGCACCAGTTTTGCATCAGCTGAAACTGTCTGAAAGCTGCTTCCAGTCCTCCCCCAAGCCTCCCTTCAGCTCCAATCCACAGAGGGGTTTGCAGTGATAATCACATGCCTTGTGATATAGAGGAATATCACAGATATTCTGATATCAGAGAGGAGGAAAGGGAGAGGGATCACCCTGTCCCAGCCATCATGATGCCATTTGGAAAGTCTCTGAGGATCAGGTTTGCTGGGTCTGCAGTCCCATTGCTGCTGCCAAGTGATTCAGTGACCTTTCTTTAGATACAGCCCTTCTAGGACAGCATTGGGGATGACACTGACTGTCCTGGGCTGAGTCAAAGAGAACTGTCTGTATCCAACCCTCTCCCTCAAACGAAATAAAGCCTTTACACTCATTACTGACCCTGCTGCCACTGTTTCTGTTCCTGCCTGGCAGCGAGGAACACCCAGCTGAGGACAAATCCCACCACCAGAATCACTCCTGGAGCCTTCTCTGCACTGCCTTCCACTCCTCAGGGAACACCTGGATGCCCACATGCTTTTACTTTACACCAGAACAATCAGACCATTCGCTTGAGTGCTCAAGGAAACATTTAGAGAGGTGCTGAGGTTTCTAAGTGTAAGAGGACAATGGAATTCAGATTTCCTGCTCTCATACAGCAGCAGCTTTTATGGGAGCTGGAGAGAACTACAACACCCAAATCCAGAGGACTCTAAAGCTTCACCTGCTCTGCAAAGCTTTTTGTAGATAATGGAAGGAATATATCCTAGCGTTCCTTAATTTCAAATTTTGCATGGGATCAGGCAGTGGACTGATGGAAACCAGATCATCTAGTAACAACTAAGGTGTTTGTGCTTAACAATAAAAACAGAAACTCAGAGTTAATTTAGCCGTGGACAAAGAGAGGGAAGTCCATGTGCCTGTCCTGTCTTCCCACAGCCAGGTTCTCCTCATCTAGGACACGAAGGATGTCCTGATGATGAGGGACCACGTGCCCACCGTGCAGTCACCCTTACCAGTGGCATTCCGGGGACACCGGACGGCTGCAGCATCCCCGGCTGGTGTCTCTTTCCAAACCACAGGGCCGAGACTCTCCTCGTCACAGATCTCGTGGGGCTCTGCCAGGAGAGGAAAAACCCCGTTGGTAAAGCTTCCTTCTCATCAAGGACACGGAAAAAGGGAAGTATGGGAGCGTGGTCTGTGAGCCAGGAGGCCTGGAGCTGCACTCCCAGCTCTGCTGCTGCTTAGTCCCTCACAAAGTCACTTCACCTCTCCAGAAATTGCTCTGCCTGTCTGAAAACTGGGTGTTCATCCATTCCAATGATTAGCTCACTAAAATCCATGGGAAAGTCCACTCTCATCCTTGCCTTGCCTTTTGGCAGCTCCTTGCAAGAAAACTGCTGTTGCTACCCTCCACTCAAGAGTTTAATTTCTTAATTTTTAATAGGCAGATCTTTTGTGGGTGAGCTCCATGGCTCCAGACTCCACCTCTTCCATGCCTCAGGGTCACCACCTTCAGTGCTGGATGTATCGAAAATGAGGCTTGGCACGAATCAGTGGATTAAGAATGAAGGAAAGAACAAGTAAATAAAGAGACAAGATGGACATATCCCCTGGGTGGTCTTCATTCTTGTGCACAAAAGAGAGCAGATCTGTGCCCCAACAACTTGGAACTGCATCAGCAGCTCATTTCCAAACACTGTTGCAGAGCCCAGGAGTCTGCAGAAATATGTTTTGACACATTAAAAAAAAAAAAAAAAATCATTGGAAGGATGGTTTTGGAAGCTTCTGTCTGTGGGTGGAGCCGAGTCGGTTCTGGAGTTGGTGGAATCTGGGAGAAAAACATTCACCATAGGAGATCTTTGTGCTGAGAAACTCATTATTTACAACGTGTAAAGCCGAGGGAGCCATGAGGATGGTGTTAAAGCTATTTGTCACTCCTGAGGGAGGGAAGGAGAAAAAACTTGATTTAATAGTTTTTGATTACAGTTTTTATTCATTGTGCAAGTAAAATTTCCAATAAAAGGGAAGCTGAGTTTGTGCCTGCAGCTGGTCAGGACATGTCCCACTGCTGCTCTGGGACTACCCAGGGACCAACCTGCCTGTGCCAGGGGCTCACACCTAAATTATGAGCATGGCAAGTGCTGCTTCTTTGAAGAACTCCTACAAGACCCAACAAGCTGCCTGCCCATCACTTCTCCTGCAGGCAGGCTCCAAGACTGTGTGACCCCAGCCCCAGCTGCAGTTCAAAGATGGATTCCTCCCCAGTAGACACTGGGAATGAATAAGCTGAATTCTCTGCCTGGAAACAGATGCTCCTTCCCTTGGTTTAAAGTTCCCTTGTGAGTAATCTCTATTGTGATGGAACCCTGGAGGGCAGTGGGATCCCAGCTGTGCTCTGCACATGAGCAGGACTCATCCCTGAGCCAACAGCTCGTGGCTGCTGCAGATAAGCCAGAAGAGGGGTGGAAAAGAAGCAGTTTCATTTCCAGCCTGCTGACATGGAGCTGTGGGGCAGGGAGATGGAATAACCCAGCTGTGACAGCACTTGGTCACCCACAGAGCCTGTCCCAGAGCAGGGAGCTGATTTCCAAACTCTTGTCCTCATGCTTTCAACACGGTCACAGATTGTCCCATGGTTCACAGGAGGGTTCTGAGGCATAGAAGCTTCCAGCACCCTCGGGTACAAAGCAGCAGAGCACAGGAAAAAGCAGAGAGGGAGAATGTTCACATCTCTCTTCCCTTTCTCCCCCACTAGCCTGTCAAAACTTCCTGGTCTCATCACCCCTGCAGTGTCCCTGGGGACCACTGAGGGATGCTGTGGATCAGAGATGCTCTTTAAAAATACACTGATTGGAGTTGTCTTGCCAGTGAGTGCAGGAGCAATTCCCAGGCCAGGAGAGAATCATTTCATCCTTTCCTTTTCTCTTCCTTTTTTTTTTTTTTTTTTTTTTTTAATCTTTTTGATGTTGCTTCACAACACAATCCCTTTTACCAGAGTAACCTATTTGCACTGGGAGATTTTAATAACTAACCCAATTAAGTTCAATTCTTCTGCTCAAATCGAATCACACCAGCATTTGATACTTTCTGGAGAACAAATTGAGCGGGTTTATTTTTAGCCTCTGATGTTTCCCCATCTTTTCCTTCCCTTGCAAATTAACAACTGCAGCGAGACCCTTCTGGCTGTGAACCCTGGCAGCCCCCAGTGCCTGAGACTTGCCTTTTCCTTTTGAGCACTGCACAGGCATCAAACCCCTGCAGAAAGAGAAGAAAAGATTGGGCTTGTTCTGCCAGGGCCCCAGCTGGCACACACTGAAGCTGAACTAAATCTGCCTCACTCTGTAGACACCACCAGACAACCCGGTGCTAAGATTTTCTGTGGCGAGGGAGAGCTTTGTGGCAGAGTTAGAAGAGATTCTCACACGCCACTGCTAATTGAGAGGCACAGCCTGTAAGGAGAGGTGATGCCTTTTATTAGAGAGTAGCTGGAAAGAGTGACGAGGCTGTCACACAGCCTCTTCCTCTGTCATCTCCGAGCTGGACGTGCTGGAACTTCCATGCTGAGGTCCTTTGACTTTCATCTCTTTGTCTTCAGCACTTTTGTGAGGGATTCTGAGGGGTTGGCTTGGCCTCCATGTGGCAGATCTGCCCCCAGGTACTCCTGCATCAAAACTGCTGCCTCCTGTCCTTTAGGGAGGTGCCCCTTTTCCATGGGATACTGCCATGAGAATCTGTCCTGTCTCTCACTGAGCTGCTCTGACAAATAATTACCCTTTCAGTCAAAGCTCATGGCCTGTTACAATCGATGCAATCTGACTGCAAACATCACAAAGGCCATTGATTCCCCACCAGCAATTTCACCAGGCCTTTCAACTCAGACTGAGGAAGAAAGCAGAAATGGGGGACAGGCCTTTTTTTTCGGTCTCTGTATAGTCTGAGAGACAGACAGAAACATTCCCACTTGGAAGTGCTCACTCCAGCTTATTTTTCACATCCAACCCCAGGTTTTCATCTGCCCTACAGCTCACTTACCCTCCATTCAGCTTTTGCACTCTGCAGGAGGGTGAGAGTTGGGTAAAGCTCTGACAGATGCAGACACATATTTTTTTTTAATTTCCAGTGGTGTGTAGACTTCCCAGAGGTAAAGGGTAGAAAACCTCTGCAGCACCCTCAGTACTCAACAGCTTGATGGACTTGAGATTCTGATATCAGTATTTGCTACCAAAGTTTCTCTTTTCCTCTTGTAACTCAATGGCAACGACAAGATGGAACCACCAAGGCAAGGCTGGTGGGATTGACCAAATATTCACTGAAACCAACACAGTTGCACTGGATTCTGCAACAGTTAAATCAAGACCTTGTACCTTGTACCTTGTACCTGGGTCATGGGTAGGATTTTATTAGGTTACAACCCTTTGTAGCGTTCAGATCTCTAACAAAGAACATGGAAGCCATTCCCAAATTCCCAAATTCCCCCTCATTCAAAGGAAAGCCCGAGGGGTCTGGGGCACATACCAGGACACTTCCTGTCATTGCACTGCTTGTACTCCTCCTTGGGGCCCTGGCAAGTCTCTCCACCAAAGAAGGGGCCGTAGCACACCCGGTCACGTCTCTGAGTTCCGCCTCCACACGTGGCAGTGCAGCTGCCCCACACTCCCCAGGCCTGCCACTTCCCATCCACTGGAAACAACAAAAAAGAAGAGGAAAAAGAGAAGAAACAGCCTGTTATGTCCCAAACATCATCTGCAACAAAAGGTGAGCAGAGGAACATTGGTGATTAGGGCAGGGTTTGGTAGGAAGGGAGGTCTCCTGCTTTGGATCTTTGATCCTCAACAGACATTAAATCAGAGTGTTCCCATCCCCATCCCATCAGTCCAAGGGTGGCTTTGTGTTCCTCCTCAGCACCTCCACACTCTGCAAAAGCAGCCCTGTCTCTTTCCTCAGGCTGAGATTTGGGGCTGTGCTGCTGAACACTCTTCCCACGGGCAGGGATTCAACCTGGCAGCCACATCTGCCAGGCCAGGTCCATATCTGGAGTTCATTGGGAATGCACAATGCCTGTGTGAAAATACCTTCCCAGAGAAGGTCTGGCTCAGGGATTTACAGAGTACAGCAGAGCCCTTGGCCAAAAAACCATGAAGAGACATCAAATAAAGTTCCCTCCAGCTGTTTCCATTGCACTGATGCCTCATGTGCCTTGGAAGGAGGTTTGGGATGTTGTCTCATTCCATTGTGTCTTCTCCCAGCATCTTTCCAGATTCAGTGGAAATGTGACTTCTTTTACATTAACAATGACATTTATCAAAATTCTGCTTCTTCTACGTTAACAATGGCCTTTATCAAAGCACCACAAAAATGTTAATTAGCCCTCATAACAAGCCTACAAGGCAGGGAAACATTCTCCTCTGCTGTACCACAACAACTCGGTGACAGAACTAGAACAGGGCCTAAGTGTGGTCTTTTCTATTTGGGCTTTAATTTTGTGCTATCACATCATCTTGGGCTGAATAATTCCTTTTGGGAGGGTGGGAGATCCATGTCTGCTCCAAGAAGTAGACAAAAATTACCAAAGAAGGGCAGCACCAAATCCTGGTGCTTTATTTAGTAATATTTTGTGCAGTGGAAAGTATAGCCTGAGCTGCTTTGACAGATAACTCTGAAATCAGTAGGACAAGGTTGTCTTAAAAGGGGTTCTGATGCCCCTTTTTGTCTTTGAAGTTCTCCCTAAGTTGCAAAGAAGGAGTGAGTTACCTAAACATCAAAACCTACTTGAGACCATGTAGGAAAATCCAACACCTCTGTTAAGGAATGCAGATGATGGTGCTACCAGAGTGTAAAGGGATTCTCTGAAGAAATAGGTAGACCAGGATGACTTCCAGTTGGAATTATTATTATTATTATTATTATTATTATTATTATTATTATTATTATTATTATTACTATTATTATTACTACTACTATTATTATTACTACTACTACTATTATTATTACTACTACTACTATTATTATTATTACTATTATTGCTGTCATTATTATGAAGTCACAGATGAGTAAAGTAAGTCACAAATCTTGCACAGACATGAACAAAGGCTTTATTGTGACAGACCTCCTCACTGATAAGGTTTAAAGCTGACATACAATGGAGGATACCCCGTTTGCTTGAAATATGACTGGGAACGTTGAAATGGTGGGAGGAGAGGAACAAAACAAAAAAGAGGAGGGAAGCTGAAGCCCTGTGGAGGCAAGGGAAGGGTTTCATTGATATTTTCTTGGGAATTTTAAGCTCATGCTGAAAAGCAAAAAAGGGGGGAAGGTACAGGCTACGCCTCTAATGCGTTTGAACAAAACGTTGTATGTTTTAAATTTTTTAAACAGCTCTTTTGCAGAACCAAATCCACCAATCATCAGACATTTTTCCAACACCACACAGGCAAAATTAAAGGAAAATCCTTTAGTTGTGATCAGAAGTCCAGAGATGGGAAAAATTGAAGGTCCATTTCCACTAGTAACCTGGGGAAAAGGCTATGTGTCTCCACAGGCTCTGGTCCAAAGTGGTTAGAAGGTTATTGAAGGTTGGAAAGACACATTCCCTGTGGGCAGCCTCTCACCTCCCCGGGGTCTCCCGAAACCTTTGCCAGCGGTGGATTTTGGCTGGCGCGGCCTGTTGGAACGACCCAAACCTCCCCAAAGAAACGTTTCACTGGGCTGGCAGAGCGAGATGGGCCAAGAGGAAGCAGAAGGCGTCGTTGACCCACCTGGGCACTGGCGCAGGAAGCAGTCTCGGGTCTCCACCCAGTGTCCCTGGCACTCGGCTCCGCCGTAGGACGGCCCGTTGCACTCCCGCGTCCTCTGCTGCGTCCCGTTGGAGCAGGAAGCGGAGCACGAGCTCCAGCTCGACCACTCGTTCCAGTTGCCGTCCACTGAGTGGCCCAAAGAAAGAAAACGAGAGGAATGTGAAGACCTTTCCCTCTGCAAGGAGCCTCTCTGGCCTTTGCCTGCCAGGGAGCGAGGTGTGGGGGGATCAAACCAGAGCCACAGAGCTTGAAAGAGGGCAGAGATTATAAAAAAAAGGTTCGGACCACTGCGGCACCACAGGGATTTTTGGGACCCTCTGAAGCCTCCCACAGGATGCAAGTGCTGTAAAATCTCAATTTTTATGTTCCACACTCTGCATTATACCACAAAAGTGGAAATTATTGGTACTACCCATTCTGCCATGGAAGGCCAAACTAATAGCATTGCCAATCACAACACAACACCACACCAGAGGGCGAGGCTCATGTTTTCACCGAACACTTTGGAGGGATCATTACATTACCATGGCATTTCCCATTTGAGGCCATCAGCACTTTTTTAATGGACCCATTTTTCAGCAAAGCAGTGCATGAATCTGTGGAGAGTGAACTTTCTCAAGCATGCAGATGCTCTGTTTTTCATTAAAGCACACCCAGAAACTCAAATCACAGTGTTATTGACAGGAATCCACCATTCCTGCTGGCTGGGAAATGTGGGAGCCAAGGTGTGCTCCAACAGAGGACTGGGAACAGGGTGAGTGTGTGTGGTCAATGTACTTCTCTCACAGCTGAATTAACTCTGACAGGCTGGAGATCTTTTACCCAGCAGTGTCTTTGGTAATTAAATAGAGGAGGGAGGGACAAAGGAGGATATGATAGGGATGGGGTTGGAGAGAAACAGGAATACATCTTATTATCATGGTATGGACTGAAGCATTCCCAAGTGTGCTGGTTACACCCTAATTGGTCCCTGATCAACAGATCCATCATCCAGTCTGCTCTTCCTGGAGCATCCTTCTCATTAACAGTGGTCATCATGCTCTGTTTAGATCTAATTAGCTGCTAGATCTCACTCGGAAAAAACAACCTGAATCTTTGAAAAGTCTGAATTCTGGCTCAAATCACATTGCAGCTCTTTTTTTTTTTTTTTTTTTCGCTTTGTTTGTCTGTCCAAGAAAAATAAATGCCAACTGGTCCCCCATGTAATCTGAAAGGAATTGATCAACCCTGTGTAATCCCCATTGCAACTGAGCAGCTTTTGGTTTGCAAACTCAGTTTAAAAAAAATGTTAAAAGCATCCAAATGAGCAACTGTTAATTCAAAGGGGATCACAAGGTGTGCAAAATCAGGCAAGCATAAAGGTACCTCCAAAAGGTGGTTATTTTTAACAATCCAAAAATTTATGTTTTTATTGTGCAGAAATTCAAGGCTTCGTGCCAGTGCCTATCAATCCCAACAAGGGAAAATATGAAACATAGTGTTTGACAGGTGATTAGTCTTTGGAAATGATCCAAAACTCAACAAAGTAGGTCCTACCAGGTATAAATTAGCCTGGCTTTTCTGACTGAAGGCTGTGCTGCTAAGTTTCCATGGACTGATCATAAAATCATGGAATCACAGGATGGTTTGGGCTGGAAAGGTAAAGATCATTTAATTCTACTCCCTTGCCATAGGCAGGGACATGTTCCACTATCCCAGGTTGTTCCAAGCCCTGTCCAGCCTGGCTTTGGACATTTCCAGGGATGGGGCAGACACAGCTTCTCTGGCTTCATCACCCTCACAGGGAAGAATTTCTTCCTAATTATGATGGTGTCTGCCCCACATTAACATATCCCTGTGCTGGAAAAGTGAGACTGCATTCACCACATTAAATGGGACATTTACCAAAGAATTGCATTTATCAAAAAAAGTTGAGTTTTCCAACACCCTCCCTGCTGCTGGTGATTGGCAGCTTATCAGGAGTGCAAGCATTTGGAGATGGTAAAATAAAGGAGCCAAATCCATAATTTGGCCGTTCAGTGGGGGATTGGGAACAAGTAATTTCCTGATGGTTATTCACAGGCTGTAATTTCAGAAACGTTTTTTAAAAAGGGGAAACAAAGGTGGCTGTGTTGTCCCTCCAGCCACCTTGCACGGATGCAAAGATGCTTCTTGGTCAGGATGCTGAGGGGTTCCCATCACAGGAACAGTTTGGTGCCATGGTCACACCACAGTGGAAGTCTATCCAAAAAGTGCATTTTCTGAAGGCATTGTCTTCCTCCTTTCTCCCTTTCCCAAGCCTTAAGGCTCAGCCTGTGGCATCCACAGCTCAGGAGGAACAAAGGCCCTGTTGTCCCTGCAGCAGAGCATTTTTATCAGCTGCAGCAATAAATCCTTGGAGCAGGGTGGTGATAAACACTGAGTGTCTGGGGTGTCAAACACCCATTGTTGTGCTCCAGTGATTCCCTCAACGCTGCTCTCATTTGGCCGCTGATTGCCTTTGTGGCACTAATTAGAGCTGAAGCCTCGCAGAGTTGGGCTGCTTGTCTTTTCCACCCCTGTTTCAGTCGCATATTTATTTGTATTTAAATTAATTATGGATCAATGTTAACTCAGGGTATGCTTTATTGCCCAAGCAATGCCAGCCCTGGCTTCTTAAATTTGTCTTTTTATGACAGAGTCAATTTGGTGTCTGGGAGGTTCTTATTGCAAGTAGAGTCTTCTGGACAGTGGCCAAATATCCAAGGATAGTTACTTGGAGTGAAAACTCGATGGGAAATGCCAGGAGGCTTCTCAGTGTTTTCACAAAGTTCTCATCCCTCCCACAATCCCTCTCCTCCTCCGGGGACATAATAATGTCTCATAATGATTCTCATTAAACTGGAAAAATGTCAGTTGACATTATCCAGGGATAGGGAGGGAGTTTTGGGGAGCTCGCTCGTGTACAGATCGTGTGCACCAGGACATTCAGAGTTAAATTAAGGGGGGCTCTGTTGTAAACCCAGGGCCTGTCAGAAGAAAGAAGCCTCTGGAGCATAAGTGTATTTCCAGGTGGTAAAAGTAATTTTATCTCGAGGTTCTTTCTGTTGTTTCAAAGCAGAACTCGAGGAGAGGCATTTGGAAGTGAAATTCAGGGACAGGGAAAAGGCAAAAAGATTAAATTTGTCATGGGAGGCCATTAGGAGTCTCTTAGTCAATCTCACCACCCAGAGCAGGATCAGCCAGAGAGAAAACTTGCATTTATATTGAACTAATGCACAGACAAGTAAAACTATTCATTAATTCCAGCACAACAAACCCAGTCAGGCAAAATAACTTTAAACCAGTGGGGAGAGAAGGTGAGAAGCTTAAGATGGTCTTGGAAATAACAGTGGCAGCCAGATCCAGCCCATGCAAGGTTGTAAGGACAACCCATATCCTCTGCAGGACATCACACAGGCAAACCTGAACCTGAGACTGAACAACCCCAGAAAGCACCTCTGGGTTGCTTCTTCAGTGAATCCTTTCCTCAGGATCCTCCTTGGGGTCGTTCAGAATTTCATTGGAGTCAGCTGCCGACCTCGATGAGCCATGGGAAGGAAACCGAGGTGGGGAGACCTGCTGGAGGGGAGGTTTCAGATCTGTCACTGTCCCTACCTGGGCAGAGAGCGATGTTGCAGAACTTGGTTTGCTTCTCCGGGCCCTCGCAGGGGTTGCCACCGAACTGGGGGGGTTTGCAGGTGCGGGTCCGGTCCCTGTAGCCTCTGCCACACGTGGAAGAGCACAGGCTCCACGGAGACCACTCGTCCCAGGTGCCGTGCACTGCAAGGGAAGCACGAGAAGTGACTTTTCTTTCCCCCGAGGGGGTCTGAGGAAGTGAGGGAGCCCACGGGGCACAGCTTCTTCCCACCCGGAATGAGCGGCGCGTGGGAAGCTGGAGAACAACCCAAAGGGTGCAAGAGGAACATCGAGTAATTTTTATGCTTTGCTATCAACACCAAGTGTCTGCTGCTTTCCTGTCTTTGAAATAAACCAGAATGCACTTTTAGCTGACCTTAATTTTTTCAGATTTTTGAGCCAACAGGGCATTTTTAAAGCAAAAGATGGATTTAGAAAGGAATAAAACTCCCCTACCCTTAGGGAAGCATCATCACCATCATTTTGTCACTTCTTGCCCTTTTTTCCTCTCTCTCAACATTTTGTCATTGAATCTTCAGACTACAACGTTTTAGGGCTTTCAGAAGAGCTGTAGTCTGTCTACTGATTATTATCTTAGGTCAGTTACACCTCAGAGGCAAAATTAGGGAGACTTGGAAGGGTAAAATGGAATGGGCAACAGCCTCCTACAGTACTCAAGACATCACTGGTAGCTCCTGGAATTAGACATCTAATGGATTTTATTCTAATCTAATTAGCCTTCTAATCTACATTAATCTGATCTTCTCCAATCTAATCTAATCTAATCTGGCCAAGTTATTTATGGAATTTTAGTCACTATAATCTCCAGAGGCCAAATGTTATAAGAATGCACTGATCTCTCTTAAAGGACTTCATCCCTTCCAGCTTTACCAGAGAAGCTAATGCCAAATCAACAGTCCTTCAGAAAAAGAAGAAGCACAAAAAAAAAACCCAGGGACTTTTCCAGTTCTCCATCAGTTGTTAAAAGCAACTGGTGCCCCCAGTGTCTGGAAAGGGGGTTCAAAACTAATTCTCACCAGGCACCTTGCAGGATAAGAGATAATCAGATGAGGAGAGGAAACACAGGAAAGAACACAGATGGTGATTTCACCATGGATGGTGGTTTCACCATCATAGAATTGTGTCTGAATAATGATGTTGCTGGTCAGGAGAAATGAAAAACGTGCTTAGCTTAACAGCAAAATTCTTCAAAATAATCATAGGAAAATAGAATGGTTTGGGCTGGAGGTGACCTCAAAAATCATCTCCTTCCAACCCCCTGCCATGGGCAGGGACACCTTCCACTATCCCAGGTTGCTCCAAGCCCCATCCAACCTGATCTTGGACACTTCCAGGGATAGAGCAGCCACAGAATCCCTGCACAAACCTGTGCCAGGGCCTCACCACCCTCACAGGGAAGAATTTTTCCCTAATACTCAATCTAAGCCTACTCTCTTTCAATTTGAAGCCATTCCCCCTTGTCCTGCCACTCCATGCTCTTGTAAAAAGTCCCTCTCCATCTTTCTTGTAGGCTCCAGTCTCCCCAGAATGGTTTTTTTCCTCAAATTGTTCCTGACCTGGAAATACCCTAAAGGGCACCTCCCTGCAGGTGTGCTGAGTTCACGGATTTTAGATGGCATGGAATTGTCCCCACCATGCAAATCAGGTGCCCATCTCATGGTGCTTGCTATAGCAAGAGTCTCTGTATGAGGCTTTAAGGCATAAAGAGAAGGAGAAGGGAACAAAAACCATCTCCCTCCAACAATTACAGAATCACAGAACGGTTTGGAATGGAAGGGAACTGAAAGATTTTATTGTTCCAACCACTTTCCACTATCCCAGCTTGCTCCAAGCCCCATCCAAGCCGGCCTTGAACACTTCCAGGGATGGAGCAGCCACAGCTTCTCTGAGCAACTCGTGGCAGAAACATCCCAGTGGAGACACCAGAGGCAGCCAATCTCCCTCCCCTGCTGGCCACCAGTACCTGGGCACACGGCAGAGTTGTTGCACTGCCTCTGCTCCCGGAGGGGGCCACTGCACTGGGTGCTGTAGGAAGACGAGACGCAGAACCTGGTCCTGGTCTGCCAGCCCTCCCCACAGGTGGTCGAGCACACGCTCCACGGGGACCACTCCTCTGCTGCAGGGTCACCTGTGGGGGTTGGAACACAAGGTGAGGATGTGGCATCCTTGAATCTCCGGGGAAGACATTTCCAAGTTGTGCTTGGCCGGGTGTGAGATCTGTGAGGCTGCAATGTGTCCTGCAGGTCGGGTGACAAGATGGGTGGGAGGGTGTGAGGGCGCTGGGGAGAAAATGTGAGAGTTGAGAATGGGCTAAAGGGGGTTTCCTGGGGTACTGTGTAGAGCTGTTGCACACACACACATGAAAAATAATAATAATAAAAAAAAAGATGCTATGGAAGCATCAGGTCATTGGGAAGGGCAAACTCCACCACTGAAAGTGGCACAGCCACTGCAGAACCTCGTGAGCTGGGATAGGGAACCTCCATTTAGAGATTGCACCAACAGTGATAAGACAGAGTAAATGTATCCATAAATTGTTCACTTTCAAGGATCCAACCCCTTGTCCTGCCTTCTCACAGCCCCTGCCAGTGCACATTGGCAGAGGAGGAGCTGACGAAGTAGAAGGTGATGGTGCCTAAGAAGGGTCAGCTGATGAAATCCCAGAGTTTTCTTGGCATCTCCTCTACCTGTGGAGATCTGCTGTGAGCATGTGACATGGAACAAGGCTGACTCTTCCAGGGCATCACACAGTCTCTATCAACTGCTTATCTGATAGGGGAGCATTGGAGAAGCAACTAAAAATATCCCATTGATGGGAGTGAAAAGCACTGAAATGTATTCCCTTGGTCACTAATATCCCTGCTGGAGCTGTTTCAGCAGCCACAGCCTCCAAATAAGTCACCCAAAGTGTGAAATGAGCAGGGAAAGGGCCATTTTCCATTAGTTTTCATAGGTAATATTCTACCCTTTGACAAAATGCTTTTTTTCCCCACATGAAAATAAAAACCTGGCTCTGTTCTGTTTAACTAAGCCATGCATTGTTTGGGTTTTCAGATTTTTTTCATGGATTGCTAATAATTGCACAGAATTAAACCTGGAATGTAGTGTTTGGTGTGTATAGAATACAGGCATATGGCAAAAACTAAACACCAGCATAACAGGGAGGCAACCCCTGACTGTGGGTGATAAGAAGGATCACAGCACTGGGTGGAACAGGTAAATATGACTCCAAGGGTCACCCACCCTGGCACTCAGTGCTTGGATGTGCTATCCCACACCACCACCCCATTCCCAAAGAAATCTGGGCAGACAATTCTGTATTAAACTGTCCAGCTGCAACGTGGAGAAGGAAAGACATTCTGCAGCTGGAGATCTCAGTGAGGGTTATAAACCAGCTGCATTAAAATGTCAGAGCAGGAACTGTGGTGGGGACTGTAAAGGTTGGAGATCACCAAATTCCCCAATATAGCCTAAAAACTGCTTATATCTGGTTCTTTGGGGTGGTATATTTATTATTTATATTTATTTATATTTATTTATATTTATTTATATTTATTTACTAGTGCTTTCCACATGCAATTAAATTGTGGCTCTCATCAATCTGCTCTTTGGGATTTTTGGTAGTTATCTGTGTTGTTTGATTGGTGTCATACTTTTCAGCACATCTGCTTTGAATGTCTCCTGTCATTCTGGCAGCTGGGAATTAAAAATACACCCACTGATGGGAGCCTATTGAATTAATATGTGTTGAGGGGGAAAAGTGTAGAGGAAGACCTGTCCTTGCTGCAAAATTGACAGAATTTCCCTCCTTCATTTATTTTCTGGACACAGAAAGAGGTGGAGGTGAGGATTGATCTTTCCCTACCTCATCTGTGCCATTGCAATTATTATCATGAGATGCTACTGCTGTTGTTCATTAAGCCAAAGTTGCTCAAAATCGTTTTCTTTTGTGTTTTATTTCATTATTCTGTCCAGTTGGTCCCAGTTAGATGAAAGTTATGGACCACTGATCTTTCCTTGGGATGTGTAGGAGACATTGTGTGTTTTGAGGCTTTGGGGCTTCAGGAAAACTTCAGTCTCATGTCCTGTTTCACAAGTATCAGATCTCCTGGTAGAGAGAGATCTGCATTTCCATGGCACTTTTCCTGCCTTTCCAAAATCCAAACCCAGAGTCCTGCAACGCTCCAAGCTCACCTCCAGAAAATTGCATTTATGGTACCACCACTTCATCATTTTCCATCCAGAGTGTCCCAGCCTCCAGCAGATCCCTCCCAGGCCCACAGATCCCAACCACTCCTGTTCCCTTGCCTGCTTGGATGCTCCATGAACCAGTGGTGCCTTTGCATTTCTCCATCCACCTTGAGCAACCTCCCCAGTTCTGCACCCAGCAGCACCCAGTCCCTCAGGGGCAGGCAGCTGGGGGATTTTGGTAGTTAAGCACTCCAAGTTTGGGTCCCAAAACCTTTCTGGGAGGCCAGAGGTGGGACAGGGGAAGACTGTAGAGACACAGGAGCCTCCTCCATCAGCAGCTCATGGCTTGGAGAGCCCTCCATGTCACCAACCTGCCCCTCAGACCTGGCTGGGGTTTGCAATCTCCATATTCGGACAAGAGCTACTGTGTCACTGGATGAATGAGTGGCATCTTTGAACCAAATCCCACCTCTCCTGCCTCTTTCCTCTTCATTATTTCTAGCTTTTGCTCTTTCACAGCAGAAATAGCTGTGCTTAGAGGTAAATCTCCTCAATTATCATCCCTCACGTTGTACGAATCCCTGGCTTTTAAACCCATAATACAGTTTATTTCCTAAGTGCTGGTGACTCCCTTGGGCTTGGTGTCATTCTGAACCAAGCAATTCATCTCAGTCTACTGGGACATTACGTCCAGCCTCGTCTCAAACCTTGTACAAATTTAACTAATTTTCAAACCAAGTGAGACCCAGTTCTGAGACACTCTCAGGCATGAGACAAATTCACTCTTTATTCAAGAGAAAACACAGTAGTGCCCATCATCAAAACTACGAATGAGAAGAATTTCTGCACTCCTGAGGGTCAAATGGCAGCAAATGCAAATTACTGAGTGAAGCATACTGCAATTATTCATCCCAGAAATGGATTCTGACTCTGGTTTTTGATACAATGTCAAGATGTCTACCAAGCTCATTGGGTTTGAAAGCTGCTTTATAATTCAACCTGCCAGAGGTTACAGAATCATGGAATGGTTTGGGCTGGAAGGAACCTTAAAGATATCTTGTTTCAAACCCCTGCCATGGGCAGGGACACCACCCACTATCCCAGGTTTCTCCAAACCCCATCTGACCTGGCCTTGAACACTTCCAGGGATGGGGCATCCACAGCTTCTCTGGAGACCCTCTGCCAGGGTCTCACCGCCCTCATAATGAAGATTTTTGTTCTAATATCAAATTTAAATCTACCCTCCTTCAGCTTAAATCCATTGCCCCTTGTCCTGTCACTCCATGCCTTGTCCAAAGTCCCTCTCCTGTTTTCTTGGAGAATCTTTAGGCACTGGAAGAGGCTCTAAGTTCTCCCCAGAGCCTTTTCTTCTCCAGGCTGAACAGCTCGAAGTTTTTCAGCCTGTGTTCACAGCAGAGTGGCTCCAGCCCAATTTGTCTTCATTCCCAGAGGAGAAGGGGCCAGGCCCTGCCCTGCATCATCACCGGTGTCTGCAGGCAGGGATCTCAGCAGGATTGACTTTGGATTCATCCTGTGATGCCCCAGAGTAGCTTGGGGATTAACAGGAGTGTCCCAAAGGATTTTTCAGGGCTCACAACCCCACCTGAAGTGGGATGATGGCCCTTGCTGCTCCCACAGGTCCAGGTGCAGCAGATGGAGAGGCTCCAGCAGGTGCTGCAGAATGAGCCACACTGGGTGTTAATCCATGGGGATGTAGCTCTGCAATCCAGGATCATTCCAGCTCCTGGCTGCAGTGTCCCCACCAGTGCCAGCAGCTGCTCCATGGCTCTTCTTCCCTCAGCACAAATGGAGCAGCACATCCCTGCCACCCCTTTGCCAGGAGCCCTTTTCTTTTTTGGGGTCTGCCAGTCTGACATGTCCCCATGTGCCTCTCTGTTCACATCCTGCTGCTGGCAGAGTCCTCCTGGGAGCAGCCTGGGCTGAGCCAGGAGAGCCCATGCCAGGGACCTGCTGGGCTGGAGCTGGCTCTTTGCTGCTGCTGGGAGAGGCACATGGCAGCCAGCAGCACCCTGGCTGAGAGCACAGCCCTGCCACGGCCTGGGGGCCAACAGGACCTGGACACCAGGGATGTGAAGGGCTGGCAGGAGAAAATGCTGCTCTTCAGTTGGGCAAGGCCATCCCCTCATCCACAGCTGATTTCTGCATTTCATCTTTTTCCAGGTCTTGAGCAGATGTGAAATGTCTTATTCCCTACAATCTTTGCCCATAGGGAAGTTGTGGGCTTTGCTTTGGCATCCTCAGCTAAAAATTCCCTCTAATCCCTCACTGGACTGTACCCTCTGTCTCTACATCTCCATCCTGATGTCCTTGAACAACCAGGGACAGCGACAGGGGTGTGGAAGCTTGCAGCAGGACAATGCACATCTCCCAGCCCATGCTGCCCTCAGGGATGCCACAGCCCAAGCCAGCCATGCTGCAGCAGTGGCCACAATGGCAGGGAGGTGACAGAGACGTCACTGAGCACAGATCCAGCACCCAGCTGCACAGCAGGAAGAAATGCCAAACTATAAACCTGATGGCTGAGTTACAGGCTGGAACAGGAGCTCCAGGGAAGCACCTGGGACCAGGTAGAGTAGGAATAACAGGAGCCTGCTTTGAGGTGCCTTCCTTCCCTTTGCATTTGGACAGAGATTAAGCTCAGCTTTTCCAGGGTGCAGCAGTGCAGAAGTCCTCCCTCTCCTGCAGGTTTTACCAGGCTCCAGGGATCCATCCTGCAGGCAGTGGAGATGCTCTCACTGCAGAGAGCAGAGTCTCTGCAGGGTAGAGAGGAAATTGAGGCTGTCCCCTGCTTTGTGTTGAAAACCACAGCCACAACAAGTCACCCCCAGACACTCCACACCAGATTCCTGATGCTGCGCAGAGGCAGAGTTCTCCTGGGCTGGGTGCAGCACAGGTAACCTACACCAGAGTATGACCCTCTCTCACTTGTAATCAAATCACCTCTTTGAAGACTTTCTAGAGCATGAAATGCTGCCAAGGTCACTGGGCAGTGATTTCAACCTGTGGCCAGGTTCAGCACACTGTGCTGAGACCCCTGATGTGTTGAGATCCTGCCACGACACACAGGCATGAAGGGAGAGCACAAAACCTTTCCAGACTGAATCACAGAATCACAGGATGGTTTGGGTTGGAAAGAACCTTAAAGGTCACCTACTTCCAACCTCCCTGCCATGGGCAAGGACACCTTCCACTAGATCAGGTTGCCCAAACCCCCATGCAGCCTGGCCTTGAACACTTCCAGGGATGGGGCAGATCAGACCTGGCACAGATCTAGGTCAAACTCATCCCCATCTTCCCAGATCATGCTGTCTGATATTACCACTCATCATTCCCCTTCTGTGGCAGAAGGGTGGAAGGTCCTGCTGTGGAATCTACCAGAGACAAGTCCTTGCACAGCACTAAAGACCCAGGGACAGAGGAAACCAATCCTGCTCTGTCCCCACCGAGCCCTGCTCACCCTCTCTCACAGCCAATGGGAAGGCATGACATGGACATCAGCAAAGGGGCTGCATTGCAGCAAGGTCAGCTTTGGCTTCATGAACCACGTGTGGCTGGGAAATTCAGACAAAGCAGCGACTCAGAATAGGCAGGGTGATGGGAAAACGTTCTGTGGGATGGATGGTCTCATCAGGGCTTTGTGTCCGTCCCTTTTCACCTTCTCTGGCTGATGGTGACGACACAAAACCCCGTGGGGTGATGGAATGGGAACAAACGGGGCGGTGACCATTTGTTCAGCGTGTGACAACACGGGGGGAGCATCCCCCACACTGACCTGGGGGGAAGGAGATGGTTAGGGGGGGGTCATTGGAACAGTGCAGAGAGCCCAGCCCAGCTGGGCAGAGCAGTGACCAGAGCAGTGCCCCAGCTCCAGAGGCTGCTGTGGGAGGTCAGAGCTTACCTATTTGAGGTGCAGGGTACCCGTAGTGCTGCAGTTCGTCAGGGTCCTCTCGCTTTCTGTTATCTGTGGACCTCAGCGATTGGCTTCTGGAATTATAGCGTCCATTGGCTATGGCAAGGTAATGGGTCATGTAAATACACCTTGGTTCACTCTGCAAGATCTTTCACTACAAAGGTTACACGCGTTAACAACAGCGACCTGCCACGTTCCCCTGACATGACCACCTGCTTTCCAACCCCAGCACCCCTGGCCACCAGCTTTCCCCGAGGTTTCAGCACCAGCCAGCCTGAAAGACTCGGGCTGGTTGGTGGTTCAACCCCTTCTTTTTGAGTGAGATTTGGGACCATGCAGAGTACGATCCCTTATGTCTGGTCTTTAATTAATTTCAGTGGTTTTCTAGGGTGTCTGCACTCCTTGCTGCACTTGTGGAGGATTCATCCTTTTCAGACGTGCTGGCACTGAATCCCACCATCCCTAGTGGTGTTTTGAGGTTTACGGTGGCAACTGGCAGGGTGTTTTTGGTGGGAAATTCTGCCTTGCAACCAGCACCTGCCTAGAAATGCCCTGTAGAGGAGCCAGGAAATGCTGAGTGGAGCAGGCAGGTGAGGGCAGGTGGAAAGGAGGGGGATATCTCAATAGGATGTCTCCTTCATAGACTTTACCCTGCCACCAGCAACAAGGAGAGATGGAAGTCTGGCATCAGCAGAGTAACAACAGAGCTATAACTGGAAACTTTTCCTTCTCAGTGAGAGACAAGCTCCTGATCCTTGTGTCCTACTGAAAATCTCCCAGGTGTGGAGTTCAGATGGTAAATAATGCATCCACAGTGAATCAAAGGCATCTAACTGTTCCTTCTGAGCCCACGCTCCACCAGCTTTCCATTTTCATCTCGTGTGGATCAGCCCTGAATTGGCTGGAGGGGAAACTCAAATTTCTGTTGTCTGTAGCACTGGACATGCTGTAACCCTGGCACATTCCCTCCCTAGCAAAGAGAGAAACAACCCAGCAGTAACAACCAAATCCCATCCACCAGGAGTGCCTGCTGTAAATCAGGAGAGCTCAGCTGACTCCACCAGAGTCACACGGAATAGCAGAGAGCAGAGCTGAGCCCGAGTAATCTGTGATCTGGCAGCCAATTTGTTTCCAAACAGCAAGTACCAGACAGAAGATCTTTTCCCCCAAGGAGGTAAAACACTCAGACATCTTTTTAAGAAGTATGAACTGCCAAGGGTTGAAATGGTTACAAATTTGATCTCAGAACCCTGAGAAAATTAATAAAGGTTAATGAAGCTTCAGTGTGGTGGCAGGAGTCTTTATTGCCATCCAAAAAGGGAAAGCAGAGGAGGCAGAGGAATGATTCAGAGAGTCCCTGCCAGGAGCCAGGCTTTATATTCAGCAGTTTGGATCATGGGAGAGTTTGTGAAATTGTATTATTTACCATCACTTTTGCCTGAAAGCAGAACTTGAGGAGTCTAGGAATTGTCACATGGACACCTCCAAACCTTCCCAGCACCAGCTGGCTGCTGGCTGGAGGGGATGGGATGGGGCACTACCCACCTTCCATCTTCAATGGAAAGATACCCAGAGCCAGACATCAGGACCACAGACATCCTGATATCTGCAAACACTTTGTTTTTGTCTGGCTCTTTCCTGGAATAAAAAGGTCTCAAGCCCTATGTTTTCAAATAGCTAAAAATCATGGGACTTTCCTGTGGGAGATTCAGTTCAAAAAAAGACAAACTCTAAGTAGTTTTCCAATACTCTTTTTTTTTTTTTTTTTTTTTAGTTTGTTAGGAGTCAACTTATTCCCATATTTGGGACTTCTCACATCCCCAGCACCCATTCCTGGTTATACCCACACACTTTCATCTGCTCCAATTTAAGTGCTCTCCATGAAATCTCACAAACCATAAGAACACACAAAATCTCCATCTGCATCACATCCCATGGGCTTCCCACAGACTTATTTATGCTGGGAGGAGAAAGAGGGGCAGGGCATCAAGGAGTAGATGTGGGGTTTGGATGGCTTTGTCACCTGCCCAGAGCAAGGAAGGTGACAGGGAAAACCTGGGATTGAATATCCCAGAAGCAGTCATTGTTCACTAATGGACAGAGACATAGGAGGCAGCACAGAGGGAATGAAAGATAAAAGAGCAAAATATAACTTTTAATTGCAAGTCTAACACCCTGAACCTCCTCTCACCAATTATTTGGGCCTCATGTCACTGACATCTCCTAATGACTTATCCCAGTCTTGAAGGACTGAATGATTTCCTTTGCTCCTTGACAGGTATGGCAAGTCTGCACTGTTATTTCTCATGCCAATTAAAGCCAATCAGGCCTAGAGGCTGAATGAGTGACCCGTCCAGCTTCCCCCAAGCTTCCCCCCTGCCAGGATTACTCCAGTGCTGCAGGAAGCCTTGCTCCCCTTTGGAAAGGATGTGCAGAGAAGCCAGTCTGTCTGCATTTAACACAGAGCACAGCTGAGATTTAACCTGGATGGCTTCCTTGGAGAGATGCACAAATCAGTCCTGGTTCCAAACAAAGCAGGGAGGCACCAGGGCCCTTGGGAACATGTGGAAGTTGGTGCAAGTGCTGCTTTGCTGGGGGTACCTGAACTTTATGGGGTAGAGGTCAAAAACTAAAGGCAGTGGGGACCTGGTTGGATTTCAGCAGCCTTTTCCCCACAGAAGGGCCAGTGAGAGGAGTAATTCCAGGATTAAGGGAAGACCTAGACTCAATTTACATCCCAGTTGGATAAATGTAGTGAGAATGGCATGAAAAACTCCAGCACCGTTCAAATGCCAACAGGAGGAATAGAGGGATAATGCTCTTGGAACCAAACAGGGATGTTTCAAGTGTAAGCAGAGGCAAGTACATGAGACTTTGAAAAAATACAGCTCAAGTGTGGATGTGGAGGATGATCAGTGCTGGCAGGAGTGGGAATAGGAAGCAGGTGACCAACACTTCTAATGAGAACATGCAATGTGTCAGACAGCACCTTGCAACACAACCAAGGGAAAAACAAAATAAAGGCAGAGACTTTGAAGTGCTGTGGGCCAAGGTTTGAGCATCCAAACATGTCTCACCACAGCTACACACTCTGTACTCATCCCCCAGACAGGAGAGGCAAAGCAAATTGGAGGATCATGAAAATTATTCAGGCAAGGTGGGATGGTGGGAATGAAAGGATGAACCAGAGCAAAGAGGGAAAAGGGATTATTAAAAAAATACCCAAAACATTCAAATGAATCTCAGTACAGTAAAACTGAAAGGAAAGGTGATGACTGTGGACTTTTTGGGGCACTTGTCAGTTGCTAAAGAGTAAAACTGAAAAGCACAGAATTACTAACAACCCCTAAATCCCAAAATCTCAGTGGATGGAGAAGAGGTTCATTTTGGAGGCCACTAGATTTATTTCAATTGCAGCAGCTAAAGACCCAAAACGCTTAGATTTGAACATCTGAAATTTGTGGAAACATCCCTGGGGGAGATCTGTAACTCTCAGACGTGAGATGCCTGAACCACCAGTAAAAACAAGGGGGCAGGGCAAAATCTCTGCAGCAGCAGCAGGTACCTATAGGAGCTCCTCCAGCTTGCAGTGAGTTCTAGCCTGGCCTGCAGGGAATGAAGATGCTCCCACACATGCCCAGGATATTTCAGCTCCGTGGTTTGCAGCAAAATTAAAAAAAAAATTAATGAGAAGCAGGGGCGGCAGAGACTGAGACTGAGGCTCAGCCTTGGGAATGTCACATGGAACATGGCTACATCCTGAACCTGCTGGAAGCTGAAAATCCAGCCTGGAATGACAGGACTGTGCCAGTGTCACCCTCCTGCTGATGTCAGGATGTGGTCACCCCTTTCCCAACCGTGAGGAGCTGTGTCTTCCCAATCTGCATATTCATAAATGTCAGGGATGGTTCTGCTCAGCCTCTGCCAGATGGGATGGCAGGATTTCAGCTGGCTCCTCTGCCAGTTCTCCTTCCCCAGGAATAACTCCACATCTCTGATTGTTCTTACATCTCTCCAACACTGCAGAATTCCGACGCTGGGGTCAGGGCTGTGACATTCCCCCTCTGGTTTGGGTGTTGTCCATCCAGGATCCTTGTGAGGACCCTCTGCCTGCCAGGTTGTGAGCAAACCCAGCTTCAAGAACCTTGCAGCCAAAAAGAGCCACTGGAGCACATCCCTTTCCATCCACAGTGGGTGGACCTGGGAAGTTCCTCTGCAAGCTCCCACCACATGTGGGTTTTTCCCTCTCTCTATAAAACAGCAGCTCCTGCCCAAATCCAAGAGAGGGAGGAAATGTCTGTGCTGGAGAGGGGGGGATATCACCAAGTCCTTTACTAAGGCAAAATCAAAATTACAATAAAAACCTTGTGTTTTTCTTCAGATTACATCTCTTGAGCTGCCACAAATAAAGGCTCTGCCTGAGCCAAGCTGCTGTTACCAGACAAAGTTTCCTTCCCAGTTTGGGAGAAGTCTTCAATACAGTTTTTCCTCAGCATTTCACAGCTTTTAGTTTTGCCCATGGAAAACTTACCTGGCTTACTTCCTGTTGGACTTAGATGTGTATCCCTGGGGAAATTTAGCCAGAAGATCATCAAGACAGAGACTCTGTCACGTGGAACAGCAGAGATGGTGGCCCAAACGAGTGGGAAAACTCAAAGACCACATCAAAATGGTACTTGTGGAGTCATTCAGCTACCCCTTTGCACTGATTGCAACCTCTGTGGCCTCCAGACAACGTGTTCAGACTCAGCTCTGGTGTCTGCACCCACATTTTGGTGATCAGGCTGGCACAAGCCACAGCTCTTGGAAAAACTGAGAGTTTTTTCCTACCATTCCCACTCCTGCATGCTGAGACCTACTGAAGGCAGCTCTAGAAGAGGAAAATGGGCAAGGTCCACCTAGGGGAGGAGCTGTGTGACAAAACAGCTCTGGAACATTTGCCATGGCCTGGCAGAATTAAACAACCAATGAAACCCTCCAAGATATTCCACAATAATTCCTCTCAGCAGCTCCAGGGAGCTGAGTGTCAGCACTCTGAGAAGCTGCCCCAGGAGCTGGAGATCCAATTAAACAGCTAAAACATTCCTGCTAATCACCCATCAGCTTCTGAGCCACTCTGGCAGAAGTGGGAAAGGAGAAGTTAGAGAAAAGAGATGGGTTTATCCTTGTATTGAAGATGATGGGGATATCTGTGTTATTCTAACCTGACTTGCTTGGCCAGCAATTTCTCAGTGGACAAGTTTCAATTTACCTCCACAGCAAAGAGGAAAATACCAGAGCACTCATCCCTGTTTTGTTCTGCTGTTTTATCAGGATTGCAGACGGCCCTTTGTTAAAGGAAAATATTTTTTCCTGCTTTTTTTTCCTACTAGAAAATTAAGATCTCAGCTATTCCACAATACCTGGAGAGTTGGTCAGGTATTATTACAAGCTGCTTAAATGCTGAACAGCTGAAGACAAAGTTGTTCTCCTGGCCAGTTCCTCTTTTTTTTTCCCTTCCATTTTTCTTCATTTTTTAAATTTTAATTAAGAAAGGAAATAATGACAACCTATTTAACTGCAGCTTCTAATGAACACTTAGAATAATAACAGTTCCAGGGAAAGAACGAACATTCTACTCATCCCCAACAAATCTATGAGCAGAAGTCAATATGAAAATAACAGTGACACATTTAAAACAGGATTTCTATTCTGCTTTTAAATCCTCTTAGGTTTTGGTGCAGATCAAAGTAAAGAGAAGGAAAAGATAACATGCAAGAAAATTAGAAACCCTTCTTGGGTCAAAAGTGCATCTCCTTGGGCAAAGGCAACAGGGGACAGATTCATTGAGAGGCAAGTTCAGAGCCAAGTGAACAGTTTTGATACAGAGAAACACAGGTTTATCTTGAAGTAGGACACCGACCTCAAGATGTGGAGAAATCTTCTGGAAAGATTTATTGCTCACATAACCCCTCAAATCCCTTCCAGAATGGAAACATCAAAATGGGGCTCGGCAGTTTGTCTGCAAAGAGGGTCTTGGGACAATTAATCAGAATTAATTTATTTATTTCAATGGAATAAATCAGTTTGTGTTGCCTGACTCTGTGTGTGTACTCTCCTTCCAAACTAGGACTTTCTACTTAGCTTAAAATTCCTTCTTCCCAAATAATCTGAGCTGAAGCAATCTCACTGCAGTTTGGAGGAGGAATTGACTGGGAATGCAGTGGAAAAAGGACAGGAAGACAAATGAAATCATTCATTGAATCATAGCCCCTTCAGGCTGTTTGCACTTAGGATTGGCTTTGCTGAGTGTTATGCTCTGGAAAAAGTGAAGTAAATAATGAGTAAAAACCAATTAATTCTTCAGTGCTGTACTCTATACCATGGAAATCCAACCCAGTGTCCGTGGCTCTCCACCTCATCCCACTCCTTGCCACCACAACCTCAGGAGATCTACCATGAAGAAGAAACAAAGTTTTTCCCCTGCTCAGTGCTGATGAGGCTGGCCCTGGCAAACAGGGTCTTCACCCTGGCAAACACGGTCTTCACCCTCTCACCACTTCAAGAGGGATGCAGAAGAATCAAACAGGTCCCATGGACAGCTTGGAAGATGGTTAGGGATGAAGAAGGATGTCCTGCAAAGATAATCTGGGGAACTGGGCCCCCCTAGTTTATCCAGTGTAGGAGGGACACATTTAGGAGCTTTTTTGACTGTTGTCCCATTTGTTCCCATGTTCAAAGAGTGACCAGCCCTGCAGATTCTCCTCTCCCACTCCCACTGCTGTCTCTACCTTGTTCCTTCACACATTGATCACCAAGACTGGTGTGGTCCTTTTTCCATCTCCACTCAGGCTCACCTCAATCCCACAGCTGGACAATCCCACCAGCTTCCAGGTCCTTGCACTCCTACTCTCTCTACCACAAGCCAGAGCTGAGACATGACTACAAAGTTACCACCAAGCATGGGAGACATGGATTAAATATCCCTGGTGTGGGCATACCTCAGAGAGAATTTTGCAATTGTGAGTAAAGGAGATGGAATTCAATATACCAGGTTTCATAAAAAAAAAAAAAG
Organism: Acridotheres tristis; assembly: GCA_037013685.1. Taxonomy (NCBI): domain Eukaryota; kingdom Metazoa; phylum Chordata; class Aves; order Passeriformes; family Sturnidae; genus Acridotheres; species Acridotheres tristis. Next base: position 147,711,834 of record CM072886.1, on the reverse strand, counting down.
TCTAAGCCTAATTGCAACATATTTTAAATTTATGGAAACGTTAAAAAATGCATGAAATCATTTTAGCCCTTATTAGAGGAATATATTTATGTCCCTTTATTTGAACTTCCTCCTTATCAGGAGATACTTCCCAGCCTTTGAAGACAGTTGAACTTTCCTTAGTTATTTGACTAGTCAAAGCAGTTATTCAAACATTCTCTACTCTGAATTTGAAATAAAAAGAAGGGAATAATTATAGCCAGCCATTTGCTCGCATTTGTTGAGCTGAGCTGTGTCTGCAGTTGGCTTCTCCTCTTCATCTCCCTGTCCACACAGCTTAAAGCAATAGAAGAACTGGGGATAAAAGTGCTGGAGGTTCAGCAGCTCAACCCATCAATATCTGACTGGTGTGGCCACTCTGTGCCCTGTTCTCTGGAGAAGAGGGCCTGGAAAGGGGATGCATTACAGGGGGAGATTGGAGCACACACCAAAGTCTTTGCATCACTCAATTCCTGTCTAACAGCCAGAGCTTTCTCTACATCTTGTCACCAGGGGCTTCTATTTGTAAAAGAAAGGAGCAGGGTCACTGCTCTTGAACTAAACCAAGAAGAAGCGAGATTAACATCTCTTAGCTTTAATTATTTGGGAGAAGTGGGAAAAAAAAGTCTTTAAGGACGTGACAGATTTACCACCAGCATATGAAAACCTGATGTAAGCCTGCTTACGGATTCCTATAAATTTTTTATGCCGAAGGCCTGCTAGGTGTAGGAAGACCGTGGAAGGTGTAGGAAGACTGTGGAAGACAAAGGAAGACTGTGGAAGGTAAAGGAAGACTGTGGAAGGCGTAGGAAGACTGTGGAAGGTAAAGGAAGACTGTGGAAGGCGTAGGAAGACCGTGGAAGGCAAAGGAAGACTGTGGAAGGCGTAGGAAGACTGTGGAAGGCAAAGGAAGACTGTGGAAGGTGTAGGAATACTGTGGAAAGCAAAGGAAGACTGTGGAAGGTGTAGGAAGACTGTGGAAGGCGTAGGAAGACTGTGGAAAGCAAAGGAAGACTGTGGAAGGTAAAGGAAGACTGTGGAAGGTAAAGGAAGACTGTGGAAAGCAAAGGAAGACTGTGGAAGGTGTAGGAATACAGGGGAAGGTGTAGGAAGACTGTGGAAGGCAAAGGAAGACTGTGGAAGGTGTAGGAATACCGGGGAAGGTGTAGGAAGACTGTGGAAGGCGTAGGAAGACTGTGGAAGACAAAGGAAGACTGTGGAAGGTGTAGGAATACGGGGGAAGGTGTAGGAAGACTGTGGAAGGCAAAGGAAGACTGTGGAAGGTAAAGGAAGACTGTGGAAAGCAAAGGAAGACTGTGGAAGGTGTAGGAATACGGGGGAAGGTGTAGGAAGACTGTGGAAGGCAAAGGAAGACTGTGGAAGGTGTAGGAATACCGGGGAAGGTGTAGGAAGACTGTGGAAGGCGTAGGAAGACTGTGGAAGACAAAGGAAGACTGTGGAAGGCGTAGGAAGACTGTGGAAGGTAAAGGAAGACTGTGGAAGGCGTAGGAAGACTGTGGAAAGCAAAGGAAGACTGTGGAAGGTGTAGGAATACTGTGGAAGGCAAAGGAAGACTGTGGAAGGTGTAGGAATACCGGGGAAGGTGTAGGAAGACTGTGGAAGGCAAAGGAAGACTGTGGAAGGTGTAGGAATACTGTGGAAAGCAAAGGAAGACTGTGGAAGGTGTAGGAATACCGGGGAAGGTGTAGGAAGACTGTGGAAGGCAAAGGAAGACTGTGGAAGGTGTAGGAAGGCTGTGCCGGCACGCGCGCGCATGCGAGACAGGCGGGGATGGGCAGGGCCATGCACAGCCAAATCCACAACATTCCCTTGGGCTCACTGCTCCAACGCAGCCCCTTGGGGCAGCTTCCCCGAGCCTCTGGAGCAGCCTCCATCCGTGACCCTCGGTGGGGATGAGGCCAAGCCGCTCCTCCCGGGATGGGCGCCGCGCGTGCGAGGGATCATGCCTGCACTTACTATTGCACGCCTTCCTATTGCACAGCCGTCCTTCCTCCAGGACTCCCTCGCAGGCCAGGCCCTCGTTGGGAAGGGGCTTGCAGGAGCGCATGCGGGTCTGCAGGCCGCCCCCACAGTCCTTGGTGCAGTCGCCCCAAGCCGACCAGGAGTTCCAACCACCTGGGCAAGATCCAGAAAAGTCCCGTCAGCCTCAGTGAGAGCCCAGCGCCCTGGGGAGATGAGGCAGCAGAGCCTGGCATGTACCAGCTGCCAAAAATCAAAACTGGGGTGGCTCTAAAAGTCGTGGGACTGGACACTGCAGGGTAGCCCAGAAAGTCAAGAAGGGGAAGGGAGAAGCATTGGCTGCCTTTACATTGACTTCTCTTCAGTTGTTCCTGTTTCTAGAGTTTAAGAAGTGTTTGGACAACACCTTCAGGCACGTGATGGGGTTCTGGGGATGTCCTGTGCAGAGCCAGGAGTTGGACTTCATTGATCCTTGTCTGTCCTTTCCACCTCAGGATATTCTATGATTCCAACTAGTCCTGCTCTTCCTGTGCTTACTGTGACAAAGAGCTCCCCTCTGACAAGACCCTCTGCCCATTTTGTGTCCTGTTGGCTTCTAACCCCAGAAGACATGACCAAAAATCTCTCCAAGGTACAAATCCACCATCAGTGAGGTTGTGTCTCCTCCTCCTGCCACCAGACAAACACATGATATGAAGACAAGGAAGGTGAGAAGGGATAAGGGTTCTACCACTCATATTTCCAAAAAAAGGACATTTCCTTTCCCCACACTGCAGACCCTACCAGCCACAGAGAGGCACTGCTCTCAAGGATAGCTTTGGTGGAGGAATAACATGGGAATGACATTCTCCTCCAGCACTCTTTGTAGGACTCACAGAAGGCAATCTGTGAGCACCGTAAGATGAAGGTGCATTTTTGACTCCTCTCTCCAGCCATGCTTAGTGATGGTGTCAGCAATGCTCAGCTTTCTCCATTGTACCACAACCTACAGCTCTGAAAACTGAAGGATCCACCAAACCACCTGGCTGCAGGGATGATCCTGCTGCTTAAGGGAAATTCTGAGCCTTCTCTACCCTGAGTCTTTCCAGCTTCCTGCCAAGAGCCACTGGCCTGGGTGGAACATCCATAAATGCTGATGGAGGGATGGACTGTGAAGCCCATCTGAATCTGGCTGGCCTCCCACAGTCCAAATGCCTGCAGGGAGCACAGCAAGGCTGAGTTTTGGGTTGTAAAAGACAGCAGGGGATTATCCAATCCTTTCAGGTGATGGATAAGCTGTCACATCCCTCAGTGGTCAGTTCGCTCCTCATCGGCCGCATGCAGAAATCTAAAACCTGCTGAAATAAACCTCGGCCTCACTGTTCTGCTCCATCGTTTGTCCACCTCATGGGGAGGAGCAGAGGTGGCCCTTCAGCCCAGAGGTGGCCACTTTCACATGGCTGCCTTTCCTGCTGTGAATTCTCTCATTACCCACACCTACCCTTGGAGATGTTTCAGGTCCAGGGAATTCAGCTCTATGCTGTGCTAAGGCACAGATAAGGATAACGAGGTAAAGATGCAGGGGTTTTTGAAGACAGGAAACACTGGTAAAACTTTTGTTTTTAAAATAAAAATGTAATAATCCCCCTCTCTCATTTTTTTCCCCTTGCCAACAGCCAGAGAATTCAGATTCAGAGATGAGACTGTGGCTGTACTCTGAGTTCTGGGCTCTGTTGGTCCTTACACAGCCTAGACAGGACACCAGCCCTGTCTGGAAAAACTAGTCCAACTAGGTGCCAGATCAGAATTCAGAGACATTATCGTCACCCTCTTGCACAGGGATAGGCAAATACTTGTCCATCTCCACAGCAAAAACCCACGAGTTCATACTCTGCTACCTCCAGCATGGTTGTGCTTTAACTTTTCCCTCCAAGACAGAGTGAAAATAAATACAAGCTCAGCAACATTCCCACTGCTGATGGCCATGGAAGCTGCTCAGATACTTAATCATGAGAATAACATGGAAAAATGGAGCAGGAAGGAAATGGAGGGCAGTGAACTTGCCAGCAAAGTGCCCAGAGATCCTGGCAGCAGAGTGGAGGATGGACTTGTTACTGGCACAAAACCAATACTTGACCTTGAAGAACTTTTCTAAACAGCACAGGAACACAGGCTTGTCTTCCATTTCCTTATGGGAGACAGATTGTGTTTCCTTTGTAAGAGAGACCATTGGTGTAATGGGAGGTATCCTGATGCCAGGCTGGAGCTGATCAATAGGATATCTGTAACCAGACACGTTTAGGAGTTAATCAGCTCCTGGCTTGCCCTTTTCACAATGTCTTTCTTTCATCTCACTCCCTTGCATATTAAGACTGAGGCTGGAGAAGGGAGAGAGCAGCTTTCATGCATGAAAGCTTGGCTTGGATTGTGATTTATTTGAGATCCTTTTTGTTGAGGCATAATGCATAATTGGTCCAGTGTTTTTAGAAGTTATTTTATACGGTGTTTGTAAGCCAGACTAACTGGCTGTCGTGGTGCCCTCAGTTTGATTCACTTCTGCATTTTGGGATATGACCTATTATGGCACTGATCCCCTAAAATACACAGAGAAATTATTGCTCTCTGGTCTCACTACAGGAAAGAGGGAAGCATCATGAAGGTGCCAATGCTTGATTTCTTAAATCATAGAATCACAGAATCATGGAATGGCTTGAGCTGGAAGAGATCATCTTGTTTCACCCTCCTCCCATAGGCAGGGACACCTTCCACTATCCCAGGTTGCTCCAAGCCCCATCCAACCTGACCTTGGACACTTCCAGGGATCCAGGGGCAGCCACAGCTTCTCTGGGCAACCTGTGCCAGGGTCTCACCACCCTCACAGGGAAGAATTTCTTCCTGATATCCAAGCCAAATCCTCTTTCTTTCAGTTTGAAGCCATTCCCCCTTGTCATGTCACTCCAGGCCCTTGTAAATATTCTCTCTCCATGTTTCTTGTAGACTCCCTTCAGGTACTGGAAAACCACAATTAGGCAACAGTAAAGCTTCACTTCTCCAGGTTCAACAATCCCAATTCTCTCAGCTTTCCTCACAGCAGAGCTGCTCCATCCCTCTGATCCTCTTGGAGCCTCCTCTGGACTTGCTCCATCAGCTCTAGGTCCTTCCTGTGCTGGGACCCCAGAGCTGGAGGCAGCTCTGCAGGTGGGGTCTCACCTGAGCAGAGCAGAGGGGTAAGTCTTACTCTGCTTATCCTCAGCAATGGGAAAACCAGGCAAAATAAGATAAAAACTGTCATGATCTCAAATCCTTAACTGGAATGAGATCAGTTTATGAGGTTGAGCACAGATAACTTCCTTCCTCTCCTTACTCCTCAGTTTCCATCCCATTTGTGAGTACTAAAGAGGAGCTAGAGAAGTACCAGGGCACTTAGTAAATCAACCCAGGCATTTACAGCCAAGACAAAGGTATTCCCCACTTTATGGAGCAGTCCTTTTTTATCATCAGGTTGTACCATGGTCCTGACAAATTAAATGCTGCATGTTATTTATCTTGTTTACTGGCTGTCAGATAAACCTTTTGAAATTCCCCTTCTTTTCCTGGGTCTAGTCCTTCACTGCTTCAAGTGATTTGTCTTTTTTAGTGGAGCTGTAAACAAGTGGTTAAGGGTCTATTATATGAAGTTATTCCTATCCCACATTTCAGGGGGGAAATGCTAAGCCATGAGGAAAGTTCTTGTGCCCACTGCTGCATCTGGATTCTGGAAAGGAGTGGCTGAGGGAGCTGGGGGGGCTCAGCCTGGAGAAAAAGGCTGAAGGGAAACCTCATCTCTGCCTACAATTCCCTGACAGGAGCTTGTAGCGAGGTGGGTGTCAGTCTCTTCTCCCAAGTAACAAGTGATGGGATGAAAAGGCCTCAAGATGTGCCAGGGGGAGTTTTAGATTATTTATTTGGAAAAATTTCTTCACAGAAAGGGTTGTTAAGCACTGGAACAGGCTGCCCAGGGAAGAGGCAGGGTGACCATCCCTGTGAGTGTTCAAACCAAGTGTGGATGTGGCACTTGAGGACATGTGGTGGGGTTGCTACACTGGCTTGGTGATCTTTTCCAACCTTAATGATTTCTTTTCTATGAAAAGAATCATCTGCAATGGCTGTGGAATGATCTGCACTGGCTGTGGTGTCACAAAGATGCTTTGAGCTCAGTGCAGAAGCTGCAGAAGGGACACAAGTGTGATGTGGTCCCTGCAGAGGCCGTGCCATCCCTTGGTCCATCCCTCAGTTCTGCTTGTTGAGCTGACACAGCCCCCATGGACTCCTCATCCTCTAGAAAATGTTCATCCCCACTTGCCCACCACACAACCCTTTGCTCTGCCCCTTCTTCCATGTCGAGTATGAGGTTAGGGTTATGGAGGTTGGATGTTTTGTTTTGATGCTGGGAAGCGAGGAATGCACATGAAATGCAGAGCAGGCTCTCTCTGAAGGTGATGGGACCCTTTGCAGACAGTCCCTGCCACCCCTGGAGTCCCGTTCCAGGAGCTCTCAGCAAACTGCTGCTCCCTGATCGATGTGGGCTGAGCTGCCATCTGTCCTTAATCCACAAATAATGAGGCTGCTGCAACTGCTCTATAAAGGATTTTTGCTTTTCAAAGGCACTGAATCCTCCGAAGGTCACACACCCAACCCGTTCCCACTTTGTGAAGTTTTTCTCAGCTGTGGCCTCACAGAACCACGGAGTTCTCTCACTTTGCCCTGCATCCCTCTACACTGAGGAGCTGTGGCTCATGCCCCTCCAGAGGTTCCCATCACAGCCAGGTTTAACTTCCATTTTTTATTCTTAGAGAGCAGTCTGAGCTCTTAAAATGTGTTTTAACAAAGGTGGCTTTTGCATCTGAGGCTCGTGGCTGGTCTGAGTGCCCATCATTCAGGCAGGCCTTTAATCCAGTTTCTGAAGAGTTTTTTGATCCTCCTCAGTCAGTTCTTATCATGATCATGGACTAAAACAAATTACTTTTCATGCAAGGCTGACCCAATGCATTTTAATTCTCCAGTTAAATGGAGAAAATTCCAAGATGGTTTACATCAACCAGCAAGCTCATATTTGGCATTTCTCGTTCTGAATCTTAAACAGAGATACCAAAAGAATGGGTCTTTCCTACTGCAAATTAACTGAGAGGGCTCCACTTAGACACCTCCTCCAAACACCCTTGATCTTTGGGAAGATTTGCATCCCAGATCCAGAGTTTATCTTTGCAGCTGACAGCTGCAGTGTGTCTCAGATGCCAGTCAGTCAATCATGCCTTTTAATTTAACAGCAATCCCTTAAATTAGATGGCGATAGTGATAGATAGTGACAACAGCAAAAACTAAGGAATTGTCACAAGACAATCAATAGAGCACAGCAAAAGGGGCTTTGCTGACACTCCACATCCACCTCCAATTCTGCTTTTTTGGATTTGGCCTCTCACTGACCCCAGCTGAGGACATGTCTTGTTGGCAGCTGTCTCCAACTCAGCAGGTCAGGGCATTTTGTGTCTGAAAAACATGTCCAGGCTGCAAAAAACCCCACCACAGCTCTGTGTGCTACCACTGGGAATATCTGTAGTGGAATTTATATCACAGTTTCTGAATCATCTCAATTAGCAAATGAGTGGGGGAAATGTCATTTCTTATGCAAATAGGGGGAAGGATACTGAAGGGAGATCAAGAGTGAGATTGTCTTTTTCCATCTGAATCCTAAAGTTGTTACAAAATGGGGTAAGTGAGGGAGCTGCTCCTTTATCACTCTCCTTTCTACTGTGCTGGAAAAGAGCAGATCCAGAAGGGGCTGTTCTGAAAACATCCTTCTATGACACCAACCAGTGATTGTTCCCTGGAAAGTCATACATTCAGTTTGTTCCTTCTGTGGGAAAAAAGGAGAGAAATCTTTCAGGAGATGTCCCCTCCTTGTGCCCCATGTGACGAAACTCTACAGCAGCACAAGTGAATCGCTCCAGTGGTTCCTTCTCTGCCCTTTCCGATTTAAATCCCATGTAACACTTTGCTGTTTTGCAGATTGTGCACATTACTATAAAAACCAACGTCCCAAGCTCCCTAAAAAGCAAAATAACTCATTGCAAGGACATGCAGTGACAGGACAAGGGGGAATGGTCTTAAGTTGAAAGAGGGCAGACTTAGATTAGATAACAGGAAGGAATTCTTTACTCTGAGGGTGATGAGGCCCTGGCACAGATTTTCCAGAGAAGTTGTGGCTGCCCCATTCCTGGAAGATTTCAAGTAAAGATTGGACAGGGCTTGGAGCAACCTGGGATAGGGGAAGGTGTCCTTGAACAAGAAAGGAGGCTTGGAACAACAAGGTGATCTTTAAGACCCTTTGCAAACCAAACCATTCCATGATTGTTTGACTTTTCTCCATGGAAAGGAGAAGGTCGAGAGGAGAAAAATTATAAACATGCATTAAAAGTTCATGAGCTGCAGGGCAAGGTAACCAGGGACTGGCTGCTCCTTGAGTTTTCCAGTACTGGAATTGAGGGTGTCAAATGAAATGGGCAGGAGGCAGGTGCAAAACCAGTGAAGGACATAATTTACAGACACAGAGCAGTGTCAAACAGTGCAGTGCTTTCACAGCAGGAAAAGGCACCAAAGTTTCCATGAATATAAAACATAACTGGGGAAATGCAGGAAAGACAAACCCATAAAAGGTAATTGATACAAACCCAGCAGCTTTTGTTCAGAAGTTCCCTGGGCATCAGGCTGCTGAGTTGTACCAAGTTGGAAAGGACCGTCAGGATCATCGAGTCCAACCTCTGACCTTGCTGACCAAATCAGAGCACTCAGTGCCACATCCAATCATTTCTTGAACACTTCCAGGGATGGTGATTCCATCACCTCCCTTGGCAGCCCATTCCAGTATCTGACAAGCCTTTCAGGGAAAAAAATTCTTCCTGATGTCCAGCATGAATCTTTCCTGGTACATTCTCTTTTTTCCTGTTGCTGGTTGCCTGAGAGAAGATGTTGAGCCCCACCTGGCCACAACCTCCATTCAGGCTGTCTGGATGTTTCATGTTTATCTCATTCTGCTATTTTCCCTTGGTTGCCACTGCTAATGAGAGGACACTGGGGCAAAAACACCCTGATCTGGCCAACAAGATGGTTCCTGGTACTTTCCCAGTTGCTTGGCCTCTTCCTACCTGGACTTTAACCCTGTGACTCTCCATGGAGACGTGGTCAGGGCACAGCCAGCTCCAGGTCAGGCCAGTATTTCCCACCACCAAAATTGCCAAAATCTGCCTCAGGTCACTCACTTCTGGGCACCCAAATAAACGACATGATTTTCCAAAGCTGCTGAGTGGCCAAAGCTGCCACTGATTCCCACAGCATCCACAAGTCCCTGCAAATGAAGGTAACGAGGTCAAATCTGGACAATCATTCAGGACCAGCTTCAATCTCCCTCTGTTCTACAAATCACTTAAGGAAGATGGAAATGAGGCCAGTGTGCAGCTTTCAAGGAAACCCAGCAAAAAGCTGTGCTTATTACATGAATCCCTGCAAATGAAACACTAGGGATAAAGAGAGATTATTTATGTGGAAATGGTGGGGGAGGTGGGCAGGGAAATGAGAAAGGGAATGTTTAGTCTGGAAAGGGAGATCAAATAAAACCGTGGAAGAATCTTCCCATAATAAAGCCATAGAGGCCTAATCACTTAACTCATTTCAAAGCAGAGCAGGCAAAATATCAGAGAACAGACTTGTGAAGAGAAATCCAGCCTGCACCACTGGGGAGGAATGAAATGCTTCCCCGCCCTGAACCTCTCTGAAGTTGTACAAATCACACCAGAGCTGGGTTCATGCACTGTTTGCTTCTTCACATTGCTGCAGACCCCAGTGCAAAGCACAGAGGGGACAGATGAGCTCAGGCACCTGTGTGTCTCCCCATGGTGAGGAATATGTGATCCCATTCAAACCTAACTGTGCAGCCCAAGCTGAGTGAAACCTTCCCTGATACCAGCATCTATTTTCATAAAAGGCAATCAAATGAGAGCATTTGTGAAATTTCCTTTCATGTCTTTCCATGATCTGTTGGGGATGTGGTTTAGTGGTGGGCTTGGCAGTGCTGGGTTAATGGCTGGGCTCAATGATCCCAGGCAGCTTTTCTAACTTAAAAAATTCCATGATTCTCTGTTCCATCTTTCCTGGCTTGAAGGGCCATGGTTTTCACCTATAAAACACTTGCAGAACATTGCATAAACCCATAAATGCCATGAAATGTAACACCCAGAGCTCTGCAAGCCCATGCAATTCCATCTTGTTTCCTGGACATCATTTCCACCTGAAGGATCCCTGTGGTCCCCAAGACTACAGTTTCTCACTCCTCCAGGAGCTGTGACATATTTCTCATCTCAAGAGCACTGCAAGCCAGGGCTGTGCCATTATTGCTTCTGCAGGATGAACTGGGGAGGTGTTGTAAAGCTACAAGACTTGCCCAAGGTATCTTTACAACACTGGGAGAAATCAAATTGTCTTCAGCTGAAGATCTTCCAGGAGGACAGAGAGAAAATCACCCAGGGGACAACCCAGGAGCCAAGTGTCTCCTCTCAGAGCAGTTTTGATGAGGACATCACACAACTTGTGTCTCCCAGCACTCCTGGCTCCACAAACAGCTCCCAAGTTAGAGCCAGAAACACAAACTCCAGCTGAGGCAGCACCTTTGCTCTATTAGACCAAATATTTAATGCTGTTTTGATAGGCACAGCCAATCCCTCTTCATACAGAGATGTCAGTGATGTGGGTTTTGCCTGGAAGGGGAACAGAGGCAGCTGAAAAACACATGGAAGTGTTTTGTGTGTGGTCACCTCTGAGGCAGGCTGGGGAACCAGCAGGCTGTCAGCAGGCATTTCTCCTGGCAGGGTCCTCTCCTTCTCTGAGCTGTCTGATACACTCACCCTGCAGGGGAAGATGCTAATCCAGGCTGCCACAGGCTGTCACTCCCAGCTCTGCCCTCGACACCTTGTTTGTGCTTTCCACTGCAGAAGGGAGCAGGTTTCAGGCTTGTCTCTGTGCCTCTGCCTCTTTCCAAGTCCTCTCATTAAAAGGGGGGCAGGCAGAATGGATGGCTCGTGTAACACTTGGGTGAGGTGAGGGAGAATTTGGGGGAAGTTAAATCATACAATAACAATGTTTTGGTTTGAAAGAACCTTAAAGATCATTGAGTTACAACCCTCCTGCCATGGCCAGGGACACTTTCCACTATCCCAGAGTGCTCAGAGCCTCATCCAACCTGGATTTGGACATTTCCAGAGATGGGACAGCTTCTCTGGCATCCTATGCCAGGGCCTCACCACTCTCTGAGTAGAGAATATCATCCTAAATTCCTCAATTTCTTCAGTCCAAGGAGGAGGCAGGGATATGTTCAAGCCATTGGAGGCACCCAAATGATAAGCTCCTTCCAGGCTGCTTAATGAGACTTTCAGGAGGCAGCAGCTGCAGTTCTGCATCTGGGATAATCCCATGTGACATCCAACATGCCTTGGCACCAAGGACAAGAAATCAATATCATCAACCTTTACCAGCACTATAATGACGAGGTTAATATTGATCTTTTGACATTAAGGTGTGGTTTGTGAGTCCTTAGCAGCATTGCTGGGAATCTGAAGCTGGGGCACTATAAAACAGACTGCAGACACAGCAATTTGCTCACAGCTCCCTCAGAGACCCTGGATTAGAATGAATAAAGCAATTCTCAGCCTGATTTGTAATTGACCGTTCCCAAAGTCGTTGCCTTTTCTATCAGTGGTGAGAGGGGATTATTCACACGTGTCTGTTGTGTCCCTTCAAAGTCCCAAAGTGGCACAAGGAAATGCCAAACGGAATGCAGGTGGTCCTGCAGGCAGCAGAGTTGTGGTCTCAGCCTGTGTTTTTAGCCTGAAAACTAAACAGGAGTTAAGCTCTTGCTCTTTATAATGTCTTGATGCAGAACAGACATTACATTGCTACAGGTGAGGTTTCCCTCTGATTTCTCCTGTAATCACCACTAAAAGAAAACTTTTCCCCCAATGAAAGCATCTCCAGGAGAATTTCTTAACCCTGAGTCTGCTGATCCAGCCCCTTGTACAGATAATCTTCAGCCCTGAGAGATCAAGGTCTTAAAGGCTTAAACTCCTTTGTTCCTAGAGACAAATCTGATGTGAAATTCCCTTGGTCTGAGGTCCTGCTTAAGAAAAGAAAGGCAGGGAATTGAGCCATTAAATCATCACAGATGCAGAGATGCCACCAAGGCTCAGCGTTTACCCAGGAATTCGTAAATGACTCTTCCTGTTGTTCCCATTTGCCGTTTATATTCCAGCAGTGTTAAGAGGCCTTGAGTAAAATGAGACTCGTTCTGGGACTGGCACTCCATAGGCAAAACAGTCACAGACAGTCCTTGATCCTGAGAGCCTGCATTAGGCAGTGCCTAATTGCTGCTGTGATTGGAGCTAGAGTGAGGGAGGTGAGTGTGTGTGGAGAGGGAAGAGAGGAGTAGGTTTAGTGACAGATATGCAGACATTCAGACCACTTTACAAATTATTGACCCTACTTAATTGCTAATCATCATGGGCATTAGCTGTTTTATTTTTCCGTGAGGGAAGGCAGACAAATATCCCTGTGCTACAAGATTGTCTGAACAAACAGGAGGGTTCTGGGCGGACCAAGGGTGGTGTTTCCACCCAGTACATTCCCCAAATTAATCTATACAAGAACAGAGGATGGAGACAGACGGTGGAAGATTTCCCTGCCTCCTTTTTCCCCTTTTGTCACCTTTGGTGCTCAGAGGAGTCGGGAGTGGTTGTGTTATCCTGGATTGCCAGGACTGTTCAGGATGGAGAACCAGCGCACCAGGTGACTCTTTCCTATAACACTCCATGAAAAGAGGAACATGGCTAAATCCTTTTTGGATAACCTCACTGCAGCCTTCCAGTAGTGAAAGAGGGTTTAAAAATGAGGGAGAGTAAATTCTTACACGGAGAGATAATGATAGGACAAGCAGGAGTGATTTTAAAATAATAGAGGAGAGGTTTAGATGAGATATTAAGAAGAAATTCTTCACCCAGAGTGTGGTGAGACATTGGCACAGGTTGACCAGGTTAAGCTGTGGCTGTCCCATCCTTGGAAGTGTCCAAGGCCAGGTTGGATGGGACTTGGAGCAACTTGGGATGGTTGAAGGTTCTGTCCCATGACAGGGGGTGGACGTGAGTGATCTTTAAGGTCCCTTCCAACTCAAATCATTCTGTGATTCTGTGCATGCAACCTCCCCTAGAGATATTGACTGCTTGGCCAGCAATTCAAACTTCATACAAGGAAAAGAACCTCTAATAATTGTATCTACTAATTGCCAGTGACTGCTGGTAATTCTGAGTCTGAGGAGTTGTGTCATATTTTATTTTTTTCTGGAGTCATCTGGGATGGCCCATGAAGGCCAAAAGCAGGAAGCTGGTGAAGGATGGATCTGCACTGCCCGGCTTCAGAGACTTTCCAAATGTCTCAGGTTGGATAGATCTTTTTTTTTTTTTTTTTTTTTTTTTGAGCACATCAGTATGAGCCAAGAGCAACATCTGCTGGCCGAGCTGTTTAGCAAGACCAAGTGTAGATCTGGCACAATCCATGGATTTTACACATCTGTGAGATATTTTTAGGTATTACCCAAGCACCAGGATTAGCACCAACAATTCCCAGCTGTGCAAGTTGCCACCAAAGCAAATATCTCAACCCTGCACACCTGGTCTTGTCTTTTATCTATCCCTAATGTAAAAATTGCTTTTTAAGCCCACTGTGTCCTGGGCATAGATGGAAGTATCTGTGTATCTCCATTTCTTCTTAGCAAAGTGCTTCTTGCACTTCTTGTTGAGGTTTCCTGGGATAAAACAGGCTAAAGGGGAGCCCATTTATTGCCACCAAAACTGCAAGAAACTCTCCATGGATGGTATTCAAGTGGTCTAACTTGATAGATCAAAAATAAAGGGTCCAGATTTGGAAGCTGAGACTTTTCTGGTATCTCCTGGTGGGAGCTAAGAGAATGTCTGGTCTTCAAAATAGGAGTTCAGCACAAGAAATGGTGCTGGCAAAGCTGGGTTATGAGGAAAGATTATGGGAAGGGGCTTCACCCTCCCAAACTGTCCAGATGTGGCAACGTTACTATCAGCCTTCAACGTTATTATCAGCCCTTGGGTTTGGTTTTGTTTTTTTTTTTTTCACAATCTGTCTCAAAAGGCAGCGTGGGAATGTGTGGGAATGAGAGTGAGATATCAGTGAAGTTACACCCAAAATATGTTAGCAAGAAAAAAAGGAAAATGGAGAGACTGTGAGTTCATCTTATTGGAAAGAGTGAGAAGAAAGCCCATGAATAACAGGCATGGCTCATGTCTCCACCTCTGCAGCCTGGAGCACTCAGCTGTTCAGGCACTGACAGGAGGACAGAGCTCTGAGGAACTCCAAATCAATTACACATAAAACACAATTTCCTCCCCTCACGGGGGCCACTTGTCCCTGCTGAGCAGGATTTAAAGGAGAGTAAGACAAAGGCAGCCTGATCTGTATTCTGAGCTCACTGCAAGATCCCAGACCCCCCCTCTAGAGCACTGCCAGGTGAGCAACAAACAGCCCAGGTGGTTTTAGATATCTGTGGTGCAGATCTGGCCACTTGGGCACTTTATAAATAAAGGAGGAAAAGAAGAACTCTGAAAATACAGACTTCATATTTGGCCATGTTGCTAGAAACACCCATTCCTCTCTGTTGATTACAGCAGGAGACCAAATGACCTCCTGAGAAATCGAGGATGTTTTTTGGCCAGAGAAATCCTTCTCTCATCAGGGATGAGAGATGGCAGAGAACAACAAGGGGTTAAACGAGCAGGAAGCACGAGCCAAAGCTGCGTAAAAGGAGAAGGAACAACCCTGCCTGCTGCAGGCAGGTGGTGAACTCGCTCTATGCAGGTGCCTCTCCTGCTGACTCACAGCCACGTCCAGCTGTCCCTTTGGCAGTCCCCTGTCAGGACAGGACCTGCAGGTGTTCTGTGCAGACCAAACTGACACCAGGGCATCTGAGGTGTGCAGGGAGCTGTCTCTGAAGCGACAGGACCAGCAGCATCACAGGGCTCTGGCTGGTCAGAAATCTCATGTGTGACCTCAGCAGAGTCATGTGCCCTCTGCCTGATTTCCAAGGTGGGGGTGTCTCTGATAATGATGGGTAACAGGATGATATAGGAAGGTGCTGAAGCTGGAAAAGACATTTTTTTCTCTTTGTGGCCGTGATCTATGGACATAGATCCCAGCTGGAAACAACTCCATGGTTTTTACTAATCCTGTTGTAGCCCAAAAACCCCACCAAGATCCCACAGTCCCAATCTTATCCAGAAAGAGATTGTAACCAAATCCACCTCTTTAGACAGGTGTGGTACCTGCCCACATAAAACAGTCAAGAGAGGTAAGGAAGGTTTTTGTTCTGCTTGTTCTGACCCATGATGGCATGGCTGAGTCCATGTAGGGCATTTGTAGGATCCCCTTCACTGGGAGGACAGGAAGGTTCTTGCAGGGAAATCAATCACCCAGCTCCTCCAAACTGCAGCACAGACTGGGGCTTGACCCAATGCCAACAAGAATTCAACAGGATTAAGTTTGTCACTAGAGCTCGTTTTACCTCTTCTTGAGGATGCCTGGCCTTAACCAGTGTTTTGTTATGACTTCTGTAACTTCCACCTGTTTTTGTGCACGAGTTTCTGGACATGGCCTCAGTGCAGCACTTGTGGGAGGAAAGGGAAAGGCCACGGGTAGTTTGGGTCTTCCTCCACTCTCTGCCTGAGTAACCTCCTGGTTACAGCAACTGGTGCATGGAAAGTTATAATGACAAGTGCTTGGGAAAAAGGAGTTGTCTTAAACCTAAGTAAAAAAAGAGAACTCCAGGCTACAGAAGCCCAGGGGTCTGGTTTTGGCCTGATGCCTCCCAGAAATTGTCTATTTCTAGATAAAAAGTGGAATCAAAAAAGCTGCATCCAAGCAGAGGGGCTGGTTCTGATCTCTGGCTGAGCAGGCACAGGAGGATCCACGCAGGCAATGCGTGACCAGAGGCCAAATAAAGAACAGAAAACAACCCAAGACAGGAGGGGAACAAGCCTGAAGGGAAAGGTTGAGCTCTGGTGTCTCCCCTGAATAATACAAGGAGCAAAATATCCTGTTACCAGCCTGGGGAACAGACAATTAAAACACTACTTGAAGCAAATGTCTCCTGACTCTGGCTCAGAATTTCAATTAGGCTGGGAAGCCTTATTGCACTTAAGTGCAGGTTAGTGACATTTCAGGAAGGAGAGATTGATTGGGAGCTGGGTCACAGCTCAGCAGCAGGGATCATGTCTAGGGGCCTGTCCTTAAAAACAATGTGTGATCTCTGCGTGGCATTTTCCTTGTTTAGCTCGTTTATGTTTCCTTTGAGAATGAATAATCCCGGTAGCCAGAGCTGTGTCCCCTCCTTTCAAACGCTGGTTTCTTTTCTTACTCATTTCCTTTTTCAAAGTTCTTTAAGCATCCTTAGGTGTCCACGAAGTATTTCCTCTTTCTCTTCTCTTCCTCCTAAGATAATTTACCTCTTCTTGCCTAGAGAATCAGTTTCTGACTCGCAGGAAACTTTTTTCTTACTTGTTCACCAGCTTTAGAGAGCCATGGAAAAGAGGAGAGTGTCTGCTACTACAAACTGCAGGTACAACCAACCTCACTCCAGCTTTTCTCTCTGGATAACAGAGTGGGAAAACGCCCTCAACCAGCTCAAAAAATAAAAAGAATTATTGAAAGACGCCAAATATGCACCAGGGAAAGTCCAGTAGGTGATAAACCCAGGCAGGGCAATGCACCAGGTCCTTTGGTGTGGTTAGTGGTGACTGAGAGAGCTACAACTTTTGGGAGATTTCCATGAGACAGGACTGTTTTTCCACAAGATATCCCAAAATTCATTAATTCCTCACCATTCCCACACATCTATACTGAAACTGCTGTAACCACACAATTGCACAGACTAATAAAAAACATCACACAAAATGAAACCCTCCCAAAAGGAAACACTCTGGTCTAGCACTTAAACTCCAGCACAGACAAAAAACCCTGCTAGGGACACACACTGGGGAGATGAGGAGCAAAGCAAATAATCAGATATGATCAAATCAACCAGGAGAGGTTTAGACTGGATTTTAGGGAAAATGTCTTCACTGGAAGGGTGGTCTGGCATTGGAACAGTCTGCCCAGGGAAATGGTGAAATCACCATCCCTGGAGGTGTTCTAAAGGTGTGTGCCCGTGGCTCCTGGGGACATTGTTCAGTGGTGGGCTTGGCAGTGATGGGTTAACAGCTGGAATTGATGATCTCAGAGATTCTTCCAACCTTAATCATTTTCTGATTCTCAGATTTCATCTACCAAAAAAATTCTAAGTAAAGGAACCTCATGATGGGCATGCTGATGGACAAGTCTAATGTGTGCTCTGCTCAGAGGGGGTGAATTAATTTTTTAATAGAATTTTTTACTTTACTTTTTACTTTCAAAAGATTGTTACAGCACTGTTTCAGGTCTGATGAGCTGAACATCTCAGCAGACTGGGAGTAGCACAGAAGATACACAAAAGATAATGACCATTAATGACCATTAATGAACATCAACTCCAACCATCACCCCTGGCATGGTCAGAGACACCTGGTCTGGGAAAAGAGAGATAAAATAATGGAGAATGAGAACCTAATTAATATGGAAGGCAAAGGGATCAATAGACAATAGGAACCCAAATACTAAGAACTGTTTAACTTGGGATCAATGAACTTTGGACCAGTGAATTTCTCAGGGCTTTGACTTTGTAAGTATGTGAAAAATATAGTAAAGTTAATGTGTGGTAAAGAATTTTCTCTGCACATCCTCGCCAGAATAAAGTAATGCCTTGATTCTCCAACACTAAAAATAATAAAAAAAAAAATTATAAAAAAAAAAAAAGTAGTTGGAGAGTTTCTGTTTTTCCTGCAGTTTAGGTGACACAACCATTAACCCAGCACTGCCAGGTCCAATACTAAACCATGTCGCCAGGCACTCAGAAAAGAGGTGAGAGCATCTTTCCACTCAGGAACCAGCCAGCTCCCATCCCAACTTTTCCATTCTGATCCCAAACATTGCTCGTGTGGGACTCCCCACATCCACACTCCACCCCTAACCTCAAACAGAGGCAGCCTGCACTCAGCAGACTTAGAAAAACCTTTCCTAAAATCCAGGCTTTTCCTTTGGAAAGGGTTTTGATTGTGCTGAAAGGCAAATATTTGCCAGAGAAGGTGTTGGTGGTCCTTCAGGGATTTCTGCAGAGGCAGGGCAAATTACTGGTGCTCACTGCTCAGAGCACAGTAGTAAAATATTGTATTTTAATTTTTTTCCCCTTCATTAAATGTTTTTTTTCTTTTCCCGTGGTCAGCTCTGAGAAAGGTTTTATTATCAGAGGAAAGCCCATTTTGTGTCATCACTGCTCCTTCCCCACGGAGCCATTGGTGGCCCAGAGCCCCTCGGAGCCACCCTGGCCCTCTGAAAGCACCGTGGAGGTTTTCCCAAAGCCCCTCCAGCAGATTATTCCTCTCTGCATCTGTGGAGTGAGACGAATCAATGGGGGGCCCAGGAGGGTTATTTTGCCCATGAATTATTTACACCCACTGGGTAATACTTCATTTTAGACTGGCCTTGTTTTACGCTTGTAATTTTTAATTCTTATAATTCCACCTCCAGCAAGCAGAGGCTCCTGAGAGCAGTAGATTATATCTCAGCGGGCACACTCTGGGATGCATAAATAACCTCTCCTCTGCTGACAGCACATGGGAAATGGGCTGGGCTTTCACTAAGGTTAAGATTTCCCCCCTCCTCTCTCTCTATCTTAAAGGAATCTTTATCTCTGTGCAGCTATTCTGTAACACGCCTCTGTTTGGGAGCAAAAGAACTATTTAAATGCAAATGTTGACTTTTTGCCAGGGGCTGGAGGGAAAATACTTGTCTAATGATGTCCTTCCAAAAGTACAACTGTTGCTGTTTGTAAAGGAATTGCATCAGGAAGAGTTGGGACTTTGGTTCCTTGCACTTCTAAATGCCTCTGCCCAGACTGACTTCTACCCCTTAGAGTAGCTGCCAGTAGAAAATAAAATAAAATAACCCAAATATATCAATATTATTAAAAATATTCTAAAAGCCAAGAAGTCTTTTGATGAGATTTTCCCTTCCTCTGTCCAGCCTTATGAGGATGGAGGAATTGGGATCAATGCATGCTCACTAAAGTCGCAGATGGTTGGGTTTTGGTTTTTTTCTCCTCTGTCTTGGGTCTGAGTTTTCAGACATTGAATATCTGGGTGACAGGGTCTGCAAGGTGACTTTTGGGCTGGGGCCCACTCGGAAGGGAAAGAGGAGATTCAGACTCTGAAGGTGAGTGAGAAGGAAAGACCCGGAGTGAAGAAGAAATTAAAAAGATGCCTGCAGCAGAGTGATTCATTTTGTCAGGGATAAACCACTCTTTACTGTTTTGTACCATTTTCCTCTGCTGATTCTGATTTAAAGCCAAAATTAGCCAGACCTTCCAGACTTGCTTGCAAAGCAAACAGCCCAGGGATGCTGAAAGAAGACCAAAGTTACACCAAACAGGAGGAGGGGAGAAAAGACAAAATACCAACCAACATCCCCACAGAAGCACCTTCACCCACAGCCAGAGGGGAGAATTAAAAACATACCTTGGGTTTAATTTTGGGCCATGTCCTCTGCTCCCCATAATCAAGTTTTGTGTAGGAGCAGGAAGGGCTCAAAACAATTTGAGGCAGCTTTGTGGGATCCTTCAGGAGGGGATGGAGCAGTGCCTGGAGACAGCAAAGTTCTCCTCAAACAGAGAATGTTGGGAAGGGGTGGCTGAGCTGTTAGACCTGTCATACACGGGAGCTGCAGGAGGTGCTGGAAGTTGGGAAAAATCCCAGTGGGTCTGCCTGTGGGATGCTCCTCATGAGCGAGACCAAGGATTCCTACATCCTTCTCTACCCTTCCCACATCCTTCCCCATCATTCCTCATCATCCCACATCCTTCCCCATCCTTCTCCACCCTTCCCACATCCTTCCCCATCATCCCTCATCATCCCATATCCTTCCCCATCCTTCCCCTCTCAGCTCGGGCTCTGCAGGCTGATGAGTTCCAGCCCGTTGTGATTTGATGTAGCTCAGTTACCAAGGAGACAACGATCTGCAAAGGGGAACCTTTGTGGCATCCGGGGGAGGAGAATCGATGCAGATCACTCCGGGCTTGAGGATGGCCCCAAGCCCAGAGCTCAGGAGCAGGGAAACAATTGTCCTGGTGCTCGTGAGACATCCCGGGCAGGCTGCAGCCTAGAGGATCTCCAAAATACCATTTCGAATGAGATCAGTCTCTCTGTGGGATGAGGAAGGGTCAGTCTGTCCTTAAACCTGTCCTTAGCACCAGCTAGACCATTCAGCTGGGATACTGGAGATGAGAAATGGTCACTTTGTCTAACACCTCCCCATATCTCAATGAACCTGATGGGGAAACAAGGACCACCTCACTAAAGCTCCTTCAGCTGAGAAAAGCTGGAATTGAGATTTCAATCATTCTGCTTAGATCAGGGCTAATTTTTTAGAGTGGGGTAGAAAAGTTTGGCAACCTTCAGCCAGTGTCCTGGCCTTCCTTCTTCCTTACCCCCCACAAACCAAGGAATTGTCACCCTGTCCTGACATTTGCCCAAACTCGGGTGCAGTTCGCAGTTGCAGCAGGGAAAGGGAGGCTGCGTTGCTTTGAAAATCAAAAGAGACACATCTCTAAAAACCAGGATTGTGAAGGATAATAAACCCCCTTGGCTGGAGCACTGCAGCTCTGGCTGTTCCTGACTGGTCCTGAGCAATCACTTGAAGTGCTGATCCAGCATCATCCCTCTCCCTCCTTCCCAGCTGGAATGCTGAGAGTGGGAAGGACTCCTTCCAACAGGCACCTCCCCACCTGATGATCAAGCCATGACCATGAAGGATGAGTGTTGAGGAACCTCACAAACTAGAGAGAGGTGGTTTAGTGAGTGTCTGCAGAAAAGGGTTAAAACCCGGGAATTCAGGGGATGATCTTCCTCCAGCAGCTGGGGAAGAGGGAAAATAGAATTCAGCTCTGTATATTCTCCTCGCCTGGGGAAGGCTCCGTAGCTGAGTTGTCAGGTTTAATCTCTTCCCAACACATATCCTGCAAATAACTCCTTTGTTCCTTTTTAAATTCAGCAAACTCTGAGGCAGTGACAGTCTCCAGCAAGAATTTCATGGGAAAGAGAGGAGGCTCCTCCCATGTCAGCTTTGAGATATTCTCTGCATGAAGGAGGCTGTGAAAAAAGCACTCAAGATGTGGTGACCCCCACAGGGAGCACCTGGGTTGGGAGGGACCTTAAAGACCATCTAATTCCACTTAAAGAATGTGTGATTCCAGCCCCTCTGCCATGGACAGGGGCACCTTCCACCAGCCCAGGTTGCTCAGAGCCCCATCCAACCTGGGGACGTTTTTTGTAATCCCAAACACCCACGAGACACAGGAATAAATCTGGATGTAGTAACTCCCTCACTGGTTTTGGAAAACAGATTATTAGGGATGGAATGGGCAAGGATTAGGGGTGGGGTGAGTAGCTCCAGCTTAGGAATGGATGAGCCAGTCCCAAGGCAGTTCTGGTTCTTGAGTCCTGATGCAACAAATTAAAAAGGTTTGTCATCAGTGTTACAGAACATTTCAGACTGCTCTGGGGACTGACTTGTTCAGTCAGATTTTTACATCCCCACCCCATTTGGGGAACAGCAGGAGCTAATTTTGGAGGGGGAAGAGGGAACATGGAAAGCAGACCTGCAGTTGTCATGGCAGGGATCTGTAGGAATGATGCACACTTTCAGCTTTTATTGGTGCTGTTTCTCTGTGCATCAGTTTACAGGAGCATCATTCATGCTGGGGACAAGTGGGAAGAATAAGTCATTCCCTGTCTAGCAGCCCTCCAACTCCCCCAGCCTGGAACACCCACAGGCCCTCCCCAGGCTACCCTGGGCTCCATCTGGACTGTGCTTTTCAGGTGGAAGTTCTAAACCATTCCCCAAACCCCTAGGCAGCAGAGAATCATGGAATCCTAGCATGGTTTGGGTTGGAAGCGACCTTAATCTTGTTCCAACCCACCTGTCACCATCCCAGGCTGCTCCAAGCTCTGTCCAACCTGGCCTTGGACACTTCCAGGGATGGGGCAGCCACAGCCTCTCTGGACAAACTGTACCAGGCCCTCAAAGGGAAGAATTTCTTCCCAATATCCAATTTAAACCTGCCTTCCTTCATCTTAAGGCCACCCCCCCCCCTTATCTGTCACAACATGCCCTTCAACAAATAAATATCTGGAAACAACACCATTGGTGGGGTTAAAAATCTACAAATGGAAGAGCTACCAAGACCTTAGAAGATGAACAAGAGTTTCATAAGCAATGAATAATATGAGTTTTTTTTTCCTGAACTGCATGGCTCGCAGAGCAGCCACACAACACAGCTGTGCTGGAAGAAGGAATATAAAGGTTATTTTATCCAGCAGCAAAGTGCAGCTAATTCTGATGTGGAACACCCCAGTTTCCAATTGACAGTGGTTTGGGAAAGCCACGCTCCAGCAGTCATTGCTCCAGAGCTTTCATACCCCAAGCAATCAGGATCTCCAGACTGAAGATGCTTTTCCAGCACCTCTGTGATAGGATCTCACTTGGGAGCAGGAAAAATGAAATAAAACACACAAAACCCCCCACAAAATCCAGTGACTGCAGAGCAGCAGAGCCAAGACCTCAGCACAGAGCAGAGCAAAGAGGTTTCACCAGGGCATTTGATGGCAAGAGTTCCCTAAAACTCTTTTTTTAGAATATCTAAGTTGTTTCCTGACCAAAAGACAAATTTTTCATGGAAGCATCTGGGTTTTTCTGTGTTTTGAAATAAAAGAGGGAAACTCTTTTACCAGAACTCAATGTTCTCTGTGGGACATTCCTGCTAGACCCATTTTGAGGGGGAGCAGGAAGACAAGAACTGGAAGTGTGTCACTGCTGGGGGAGTTAGGAAGAGATTTTTAATGGGTTTGGAGAAATAAAAGGGCAGGAAATTTAAGACAAAACTTTTCAAGTGGGTGAAAATATCCTCCCATGTCTAATTAGGGATTAGAAGGTTCAAAAGGAAATGAAAGATCTGTGATGTGAATCATAGAATGAAAGTTCTGTGATATGAATCAGAATCATGGAATGGCTTGGGCTAAAGGGACCTTAAAGATCATCTCATTTGGGTTGGAAGGGACCTTGATTATCACCTAATTCCAAGCCTCCTGCCACGGGCAGGGACACCTTCCACTATCCCAGGTTGCTCCAAGCTCCATCCAACCTGGCCTTGGTCATTTCCAGGGATGGGGCAGCCACAGCTTCTCTGAGCAACCTGTGCCAGGGCCTCACCACCCTCACAGGGAAGAATTTCTCCCAAATATCCATCTGGGGAAAAAAAAACAAAACAAACATTTCTGCTCTTGCACTTGGACTCCTGGGAATGGGTCAGAAAAAAGTGCAGCTTGGGGTACACCCCAAGGCAGTGTGGCAGCAGAATTCTTCCCTGGTCCTCTTGCCCTCTGCAGGTTTAGAGGACTCTTCCACATCTATCCAGGATGGGAGTAGGCATTTCTGGATAGGTGGGAGTTGCAAGGAAAGAAGGAAAAAGAAGGGAAAGGGAAGAAAGCAGCCCTGACAACAAGTGATAGGACAAGGCAAAGTGGCCTCCAGTTGAACTAGGGAAGGCTGAGGTTGGATAACAGGAAAAATGTCTTCACTGGAAGAGCTGAACTGAAAATTTATTGACTGAAAGAGTGGTTTAACATTGGAACAGGCTGCCCAGGGAAAGTGGTGGAGTCACCATCCCTGGGAATGTTTAAAAACTGAGTAGACCTAGCACTTTGCCATATGGCTTAGTGGGCAAGGCGGTGATTGGTTGAAGGTTCATTTGATGATCTTGGAGTCATTTCCAGCCTCAATGATTCTGTGATTCTATGAAGGAGAAAAAGACACCAAAAATGAGAGAGAAAAAAAAAAGATTGCTTTTTCCTACTAACCTCTCTCTGAAAACCTTAAAGATATTTAAACCCTTTATTCACGTGAGGAAACTGAGGCATGGAGACATTAAATTTCTTGCCCAAACACATGCTGGGCGCCCCCGAGCAGAGACCAGAAGTCCCTTTCCTCTATTCTGATTGCCATGAGACCAGGGATCCACGATCCATGCTGGATCTGATTGCAGGGAGAATCACTTGAAGGGTAAAAAAACCCATTCAGTCCTCCTCGTGGAAGGGGTGGGACACCACATGCCATCAGCAGCGAGCTCGCAGAGCTGCATTTGCAGAGCCCTGGCTCCAGAGCTCAGCTCCTGGTGCTTGTGTCTCCCGGAGCGAGAGCAGCATCTGCTCGGAGGATGAGCAGGAAAAAAAGGTCAACTGCTTCCTCCCCCCTCTCCCCCCTCCAGGTTGGGAGCAGGGAGAGCTCTCCACGGCACCGTGGATGTTCCCTGGGCTCCTCAGCCCACTGATAATTGTCCCACCAGGCCACGGGAGAGAGCGGAGCCCTTTGGGGAGGAAGCAAAGCGGAGCGAAAGCCGCGCGCGCTCCCGGTTTCCCTGGATCCTGGAGAGAAACAATCCCAACCAGCCAGTCCCTTCCCCGTGACCTGAGCTCACCCCTGGGCCCAGGGAACCTTATGGGCTGTGACACAGCACCAGGCTTGCAGGAGGGAGCTGTGGCTGAAGGGGACACGGCGCAGGTTCAGAGCCGTGGTGGGGGTCTGGGGATTCTTGCTGCGGCTGCCTTGATTCAATGTGACAAACTCATTTCTTCTGCAGCGTGGCTGTGTTTAACCAAATGGCAACTGCTGTCCTGGGCTGAGATGTGGCATTTGGCAGGGCAGAGCTGTGGCATTTGGGAGGGCAGAGTTGTCTCTCCCAGTGAGGCCCTACAACCACACTGACCTCGTGGTCAATGTTCCGTCCCTCCCTGCTGTCCCCAGATTTTATGGGATGACCCCAAAGGTGAATACACAGCTTCAGACATGGCTTTAATCCTCTAACCCAGAATCCCAGACCCTTTTAATCCCCCTGGTTCCATGCACCCACTGGAAATCACCTGGATCTGCAGAACTCTGCATCACCTGCCCTTTCCCTGCATCTCCATGCTTTGGGGAGCTGTTCCCATAGGAACGTGGAATGGTTTGGGAAAAGACCTTAAAGATCATCTCATTCCACTCCCTTCTGTTCGATCAGGTTGCTCCAAGCCCGATCCAACCTGGCTTTGGACACTTCCAGGGATCCAGGGGCAGCCACAGCTTCTCTGGGCAACCTGTGCCAGGGCCTCACCACCTTCACAGGGAAGAAATTCATCCTCTGGAGCACTTACAGTGACAGAAAGCCAGGTGTTCATCTCTAAATGGCCTCCAAATCCCAACTTCTTCCAGAAAGCTGATCCAGCTGGTCACAGACTGAGCATCCAGCTGCCAAATTCAGCTCTGTGAAGTCCACTCAGGTTTGGGGCCAGGTCACTCTTGCTCATTCAGAAATCTGCTGAGCCCCAGAAAAACATCCTGGACAAACATCCTGCTCCACCCACACCCCCTGCTTCCAGCAGGATCCGGGGCATCCAACACTGATCAGCAACAGGAGCAAAACCCTTTCCTTTAATGCCCCAAGGTGGCCAAGAGCAGCACACCAGGGACAGATTTGAGCCCTGCAGGGAAGAAAACATCTCTTTACTCCCTGAGAGAAGGGAGAGCTCTGCTTTCAGAGGAGCAAATGCCATCTGTTCCCATCGCCCACAGATCC
Organism: Acridotheres tristis; assembly: GCA_037013685.1. Lineage (NCBI taxonomy): Eukaryota > Metazoa > Chordata > Aves > Passeriformes > Sturnidae > Acridotheres > Acridotheres tristis. Next base: position 147,685,970 of record CM072886.1, on the reverse strand, counting down.
GGCCACGCTGCGTCACTGCTCCGAGCACAAGGCAGCACAGACAGCTCCAGCAGCAAGGAATGCTGCCCCCTCCTCCATCCCGGCCTGCAGGATGCTGCCAGGACAAAACCAGGCCTGATGAACACCACCACACCTGAGCTGGCACAAGGCAGGGCTGGCAGTGCCCAAAAGGTGTCCCGAGAAGTTGCTCCAAACCTCCCTGGTGATGCTGCATCCCAGCAAGGGAATCTGGGAGGCTCAAGAGGGAGGTCTGGGGAACACAGCCAGGTTTGGCTCATTGCTTCTGGCCTTGGAGCACCCTGTTGTCACCAGGAAATCCTTTTCACACCCACAGGAGGAGGTCTTCAGCAGCAAAAGAGCAGGGAAGCTCCTTTGAGATGGAAGCCATCTCTACCACAGAGATCTGGAGGAAAAGAGGCAGAGGAAAACCTGATTCCTGTGCTTCCTCCTCCAGCTGAAACCTGCTTTGTTCAGAGAGGGCTCCTGTATCCCTGTTTAATGATCCACTCTGCATTTACATTTAATTAGAGGAATGAAAGAGCCAATTAACAAGATCTACACTGAATGCAAACAAAAGGGATGGCTGGTGACTCAGCTGCAGGGGCAGAGCCAAGGGCTGGGGCTTTGCAGGCAGCTTAACCAGACCCCAGGGAAAGCTGGACACACCATCCCTGTGCTTCCTTTCTGACACTTCAGGGGTTGCACCATGCTTCAGGCCCCCTCATGGATACAAATTCACCCCTGTTTTTCTTTCCTACAGTTGTTTTTCAGCTGGATAATGAGCAGAGGCACTCACCACACATTGCAATATTGCTGGTGGAGGAGAGGGCAAGACTTTTCTCACAGAGAGGAGGAGAGGCCCAAGCCAGGATGATTTTGGCTCACCTGGATCTCAGAAATGCACCAAAGGATACATCTCTCTGTGCACAGCTGCTGTGGGGGTTTCAACTTGCACCCCTGGCATTTATCCTGCATCACTCCTCCTGTACCAGCACGGCTGCCTGTGCGTCCTCACAGCCAATCAACCCGAGTAAGGGATTAAAAAACCTTAATTTTTTTTTTTTTAAGCTACACCAGCTCCCCATCCGATGTTGCAGGTGGTGGCTACTGAGGAAAGAAGGAGAGGCTTGGTGCACTGGGCTGTGTGAGCTGGTGCCAGCCCTTCTTGCAGTGTGAAAATCACATGCAACGAGGCTGAAAATGCTTCCAGTGCTGGTCCAAACTGCATGAACAGAACCAGGTGTGTCAGCACAAGCTCCACCCTTCTCACAGGGTTGGTTCTCATTAATCCCAGGTGAAGAAACATCTCCTCTGTCCTGCTGTGAGCCAGAGCTCAGCCTGAGCCCAGCTCCAAATTAAAACAGGCATAGAAAGGTGTGGGTGAGGAAGATTCCAGGTGGCATCGTTGTAATGAGAGGTCAGGCTTGGAAGGGAGGGAGCAACAAGAGGGTGGGGAAGGCAACCCCCAGGCAGGGCCTGAGGATGATCATGAAAAGGAGGCAGCAGGAAAATAATAACTTGAAGATTTGCTGAGGGTGATGTGAGAGCAAATCTCAGCAACCACGAAAGGGGAAACCTCCCAAAGGTTTAGACTTACTGAGAGTCTCTTTTCAATTTTAATTATTGATTTCTTTGTTTGCTTTAGTGCTGTGGAAAGATACAGCTTCAGCAGTGGAGGAACACTCTGGGATGCACAGGCTTTAGTAACATTCTGCCTGCAGTGCTCTTGGGCTCCAGCCCTTAGGGATAGATCCCACAGAAAAGCCTCTCCTGGAAAGGGGATGGAGAGAAGCCAGCAAGGTCAGGTGGCTTCAGGGCTGACTTTGTACCCCATCTCAACCCAAAGATAATAATTTCAGTCAGAGCCAGTGCAAGGCTACCCTCCAACTGAGATTCATCCTCCACATCCACTATCCAGTTTCCTTACTAAACATCCTGACTCCTTCCCTCTGAGGCCCATTTTGGGATAGGTCAGAGCCTGCCCTCACATCCATCACCCACCTCCTGGAGCAGCTCTCTGTTGGCTCAGAAGGGAGCTCAGGGTGACTTGCTGAGAAGTGCAGGTGTCCCCTGGGGACAGCTGGAGTTACTCACTGCCTCACACGGGACCTGAGAGCTGAGTTCCTCTGCTGCTCACAGTCAGGCAGCTCAAATCAGATCTGAGAGCCAGAGCCCGTGCACAAAGAGATCAGCAAACCATTTACTGCAGTGGGTGTCCCAGATACAGTAATGAGGGTTATGATCAAACTGAGCTTGGAGGATGGCAGGTCCTGGGACACATGTGCTGCCAAAGGAATCCCTGTCATTACCTGATCTGCCCGAATCTGAGCTTCCCTGCCTCTCGCAGTGCTGTCAGTAAAGATTTTTGAGTAGTGAGCAAGAATTTTCAGTCTGGACTCACTCCTCTTAATGGTCTCTCCAGCTCCTTTGTTGAAGCACCTCCAGCTGTGCTGATGCACGAGTGAGGAGTGTGGATCCATTATCAGAGGATAACCCTGATTTATCCACCCTTGGCTCACATACAGAACAGCAGCAGATGCCCCAGCCATGACCAGAACACAAACAAGAACAGCCCAGCGTTTTCACCTCCACAAATGGAGCACCACAGAGGTGATGACACTTTCAGAAGATGGAATGGAGACTTTTTCTATGAGACAAATTATTATTAAGACCAACCCACTTTTGTCCTTGCTCACCCTGGTGTAAAATCAGAACCTTTCAGGTCAGCTGAGGAGTGACCCCACCTTTGCACTTTGGCAGCAAAAGATGAACTCTGGTTCTTTCTTGATTTAGGCTGAAAAAATTCAGCATTTTATATATATTCAGTATTAGCCAGACAGCAAATGGAGTAATCAGTGTGATGGATAGAGGCATCCTCAGGGCACAGTGCATTTTATCACTGAAGCACTGAAAACCTACACTGGGCCACCAGAGATATTTTCTCTGTGACACCCACCTGCCTCTCTCAATGCTGGACATTCCCTCTCTTTCTAGAGTAAATGCCAGAGTGTCATCATTTGTGAGATGATTATTTTCCTAAAAGAGAAGTGACTCCATGACCAGACTTTAATCATACCGACCACTGGAGGATTTATTGACTATTACAACTATTTCCATCCAGTCTTGCTAAGAGCCATCATCACAGCTCAGGGAGAGCTGGTGCTCAGCACTGTGCATCTGTTTGCTAAAAAATGCCAATTGCTCTCAAGATCTGAGTCAGAATAAAGGAAGAAAAGAATAGGACGGTGAAAGCCATGTGCAAAAATGCCTCGACTTCTTCAAGGTCATGGGCAGATGAAAGATCAGAGCTTAGACTCTCCTACAAAGTTCTGGACCAGCATCTTTAGACCCCTCCCATCACAAGACTAAGCTAAATTGGGTGCTGAGCCCATGTCACGCAGTACAGATGACACACTCCCAATATAAAACTAATTTCAGCATGCTGCACCATAAGAAAACACCCACATGGAACAAAGTTTAAACTAACATTATTTTTCTTCTTTTTTTGGCAAGAATACATAAGTGGCAAGACCAGATGTTTCATGAATTCATGCATTCTATTGGCTTGTTTGCCTTCGATAAAAGAAAAGTCCAGAGCAGAAATGTGCAACCAGTATTTGGGTTTTTTTGGCCCAGAAGTATTGGGCAAGGTGGCTGGTCCAGGTTTTCCCCCTGTTTTATTAAAAAAAAAAAAAAATCTAAAACAAAAACAACAAATTCACTTTCTAGGTAGAGCCAAAGATTTTCTTCAGCCCCAAACACTCACAGCCCTGAAGGGCCCTTGATCATGGGATCAGGATGGTTTGAGCTGGGAGGGATCTTAAAAATCAAACAGTTCCAAACCCCTGCCATGGACAAGGACACCTTTCACTATCCCAGGTTGCCCCAATCCCTGTCCAACCTGGCCTTGGACACTTCCAGTGATGGGGAGCCCACAACAACGTGTGCCAGGGCCTCACCACCCTTAAAACAAAGAATTTCATCCCAATATCTAATCTAAGTCCACCCTCCTCCAACTTAAGGCCATTCTTCCTTGTCCTATCACTACAAGCCTTTGTGAAAGGTCCCTCTCCAGCTTTCCAGCTGGAATTTCCAGCTGGATAATTGAAGGTCTGCCTCCATCTCCACCTCTGAATCTTACAGGTGCAGCCCACTGACCTCTGCCCATGTCAGAGCCTGAAAGAATCAATCCCTCCAAAATTCCCATTTATTTACATCCTGCTCCACAATCCTAAGGAGCACGTGGGTTGGGGAAGCCCCACTGGCTAAATGACCCATGGCTGTCATTTCTGTGTATCTTTCTAATGTTTGTTGAAGAAACATATTAAGCTTTTTATTCCTTAGTTCCCTTCAAGACAAACAACGGGGAAAAAAAAAAAGTGTTGTGCCTCAGGCAATCTTTTTTATTACCTTATATAGAGTTCATGCAATAAAGTCCATTAATTAAAACATGAATATTTAAAACGGCTTTCAAGAATGGCAGCCTTATCTCACCAGAGGGAAGAAGAAATAAGAGGAGGGGGGGGCAAAAAAAAAGGGGGGAAAAAAGTGGTAAAACACAAGAAAGGCAGGAGATAGTTCATTTTGCCAGAGGAGCATTCAATTATTTAATTGCTGAATTAATGCTTTGTCCCCAGGTGACACTGGATGTTCATTTGCAGCAGGAGGATCTGGATGGGAAAAGGTGGGGAGGGAAGGAGCGGGGGTGAAGGCGAGTACTTGGAGTTTTAATTAAAACGTGAGGTAGACAAAGCTGTCATTTCTGTGAGCGCTGCCTTTCCAAGAGAGGACTTCCTCAGTGGAATGGTCCTCGAAAGCAGAGCAGCCACAATTATCCACTGCACTGAGGATCAGACAGGGAGGGGCAGCTCAGCATCACAGCCTTAGAGGGACTTGGCTCCTCAAAAACACATCTGAGGCTCTTGGTGTAATGGGAAACAGCCCCCAGGGTGGAAAATGGAGAGAGGAATGGGAAATGTGGGAGCCAGGAGTGTATTTGAAACCCTGCAGAGGTACCACACCTGAGCTAGGATGTGGGGAAGGAGCCAAAAATCTCCAAAACCACAGCTCTCCCAAAAACCAGTGTGAATGCTGCAGGGGGAGATGCTGCAAGATCTCCCTTTGATAAACCACACATCAGGAAATGGAGAGAGCTTTGAGGAAGAACTGGTGGTCCCTAGGAGGGGTTCAAACCACCAGTCAAGCACAAACTGGACTTAAAGCAGATCAGAAGCATTTTATGGAGCAGGAGGAGTCTGTGCAGGGAGGGTGGGGCAGAGGGATGCATGTCCCACATTCTTTTGGGATTTGGGGGCAGCTTTGGCTGCGTGCAACCTCAGAGCAAGTCCTTTCTTTGTCCCCTCAGAACACCAAACCAAAGTTGTCCTTTCCCACCAAGCTCTAGAGCCACTCTGGGGAATCCCTCAGTGTGCTTTGGCTCTGGGGGCAGTAATAAAAATTCTACTTTTGTGGGAAGGATCCCACAAGTATAAACAAAAGCATCTCCTCCTGGAATGCACCAGGAGGCTCAGAGAGGCCTCATGGCACATTTGGGAGAAGCAGGGAAAGGTTGAAGGATGAGTCAGCTTCTTGTTCCTGCAGTGAGTTTGCACACTGCAGGTCCCCATGGATGCTCTCCCTTGAGTGGGAAGCAGCAGGTCCTGGGTCTGTGTGTGGGGGGGATTTGGGGATTCCCATGGGGGTCTCAGCACCAGGATTTGTTCATGGGTGGGTTGGAAGAGACCTGAAAAATAATTTAGTCTCAACACCCTGCCATGGGCAGGGACACCTTCCACTATCCCAGGTTGCTCCAAACCCCATCCAGCCTGACCCTGAACTCTTCCAGGGATGGAGCAGCCACAGCTTCTCTGGAGAATTTGAGCCAGGCCCTCACCACCCACATAGGGAAGAATTTCTTCCTAATATCCAATCTAAACCTGCCCTGCTTAAACTTAGGATCATTCCCTCTTGTCCTATCACTACATGTTCTTGCAAAAAGTCCCTCTCCAGCCCTCCTGGAGCCCTTTTAGGCACTGGAAGGGGCTCTGTGCTGTCTCTGGAGCCTTCTCTTCTCCAGGCTGGACATTCCCAGCTCTCCCAGCCTGGCTCCACATTCCCCTGGGTGTGCACATCCACACCAGACTCAGCTGTGTGCCCCTGTCTCTGGACATGCACAAATGGAGATGTGTCCTGGGGCAGCTCTGTGCTTCATCCATTCCTTCCTCCTTTATTTATTTTATTTTCCTTCTGTGGCATTAAAGGCATTTCTTTGAGTGCCCAGTGCCTGCCCTGGCTCACTGAGAGGAATTCTGATTCAGAGAGAGAAGATGCAAGACAAACACTCCTCCACAAACCTTGGAAGTCTCCACACCTATTTATGGCATTTCCCCAAGGCCTTCTGCTCATCCCTCCCCTCTCCAGAGAGCAGGACCCACTCCTGATGGTCACCCAGTACATACTGGAAACCCCAGATCTCCTCTTGTTCTGCTCCTGGAGTTTTTGGTTTGCTTGTCATAGAGCCCTTTGCTTCCTTCACCCAGCACAGAATCATCCCCAGGAGTGGAAGTGCAACCTGAAAGCCAGAATAAGATAGTGGGACCATAAGGGAGGGGTCCCAGGACACCTGATAAAATGCTGGCCCAGGTTTCCTTTCCAGGCAGAACCCCAAGGAAAGGACATTTCTGGGTTTTTCTGTCTGATTTCTACTCCTTCAGCCACTATTTGAGGCCAGTCTCACCCCTAAGGATGCTCACTCTATGAAGTTACTGGTGAGTGTAAGCTCAGCCTGAGTGATCCCACTCACCCCAAAAAATAGCCAATATTGCAATTAACTGGTTTATCTGACACACCATCCCATCCAGGCCAGAAATGCTCCAGATATCGTATGTGATGTCCAGAAAAAGTCCCAGGAGGGTGATGTGAGCAGGACAATCTCAAAGGCATTGCTGGAAAATGAGAGTCATGAGGAATTTGGATATGAGCAGCAATGAGAGGAGTTGATATTATCACAGGAGAGGAATACAGGATTTCACAAGGTAGGAAATTTCATCCTTCCCAGTAATCAGAGAGCTCTGTTTTTCAGAAGAAACAGCACAGCACCAAGCTGGGGGCCAATCCAGCAGGCTCAGGAGTGGGGATGGTTGGTCATGGTGTTTAAAGCCTTGGAAAAGCTTCAGTTTTTCATCTGCCCTGAAGCAAGAAAAAGGCAACAGATTTGCCAAGACTAGATTCACACCAAAAGCTCAATTGAAAATAGGCTTGAACATGACACTGGGACACCAGGGCTGGTGGAAGGAAAGGGATGGCACAGAGGGGAGCACTGCAGGTAAATCTGCTGAGCCAGGAAAGCCATCCCTGCCCTGGCAGTGGGTGGGATCCATCGTGGCTCTCCCACCAATCTGTTTTATCCTCAATGATTCTTCAGCTGTGGTGGGTCCATGGAGGCAGCTGGCTGAACTCCCCAAAGAGACCTCCTGAGCTCCTCCATGGCCCAAAAGCACAAAAACCAACATCCTGAATGACTTCTCTGTGGTTACCTGGGGACTCTCCTGGTCCCTGCATGTTTTATTCTTCATCAAGTGTCCCCCCAGCAACCCAGCCATCCTCCTGAGCAGCTCCTTTGCTGCCTTCCTCTTACAAACATCGTTCATCTCAAGTCGCAGCATCACTCTCTGATCTTGGTTGACCCTAAAGAGGATGCTCAGCAGGCTGGAGCACCTCTCCTATCAAAACAGGCTGGGAGAGTTGGGGTTTTCCAGCCTAGGGAAGAGAAAGCTCCAGGGAGACCTGGCACAGGGTGCCCAGAGAACTGGTGGATGCCCCATGCCCTGGAAGTGTCCAAGGCCAGGTTGGATGGAGAAATTTGGTTTAGTGGAAAATGTCCCTGCAGGGGTTGAAATGTGATGATGATGTTTGAGGTCCTTTCCAAAACAAACCATTCCATGATTCCATGAATTCCTGCCAAGCAGGAATGAAAAACAAACAACTAAACCCAGCAAACTAAACAAAGGAGAAAGAAAAAGTATGAAAGGGAGAGATTTTGTGGCCAGAAATTGTCATCAGTCAGTTTATTGATAATTCTTTAACTCACCCTCACTAATAGGGTAGAAGACAAGTGTTGAATAAACCCATTTGTGAACAGCAGTCCTGGCACATTTTCTTCAGTGTTTTTCTCCTGGGCATCCAAAACTGGAATTCTGGTGCAAAAACCTCTCTAAACCAGGTCTGCAGAGATTATTTAGTCCCAGTCCCACGTTAATGGGCATCAAGAGCAAACTGGCACCATCCAGCACTACTTCCACCAAGCACAACTGCCCCGAGAAATGGTGGAAGTGCCATCCCTGGAAGTGTTCAAAGCCAGGTTGGATGGGGCTTGGAGCAACCTGGGATAGTGGAAAGTCCCTGTCCATGGCAGAGGGTTGGAATGAGACATGTTGAAAGTCCTCTCCAACCCAACCCACACTGTGATCTTCATGGACTGGATCTGTTGAAGGGGACTGGAGTGTCTGGAGTCTCCCTACAACAGGACAATGTTGCCAGTGGATATATTCATGTGCACATCACCCCTGACTTTTGGCCTGGTTGCCTCACAGGGCACTAACTTTAAAGCTGTGAAACTCTGAGCACACCTGAGCTGCTTCCTTGCCCACCTGAGCTCTGGGCTGGGCACTTTTGGAGGTCTAATAGCCAACCTGAACCTGTCCTGGTCATCCCCATGGCACATGCCCTGAAAGTGCCTTTCTTCCATACCTCTGCTTCTGACCAGAATTGTAGGAATGGGATTCTGTTGACAGACTTGGTCACACGATTTAGTCAAGTTATGGGAAGAAGATACCAAAACTAAACCTAAATTTCATCCAGTAGGCACCTGGGATACAGAGCTGCACATGAAGTGCACACAGATGACTGAATAAAGCCTTCCATGTGGGTGGGTTTAGTTTGGGAGAACAGATTAAACAGGGAAATGTGATGGAATCACCATTCCCCTACCCAGCCCCCAGTAGATCCTGAAGCAGAATCTCTGTGTAGGTCCTTTTCTGATCAGTCTTGGGGTCTCAGCAAAAGCTGAGGAGCCAAAACCCTGCATCTTGATCCTTCAGACTTCAGATTCAGAAGAAGAGTGACAGCACCTCTGCTCCCAGCTGTTTCTCCTGTTTTCAGTGCCATACACTGAATTTTATCATCTTTCTCCAGTTTGGCGCCTTCAACACAAATATACCCAAACTCCTGACCCAAAAATAACAAGTCAGCTTCCAAATCCCAAAATCCAAGTTGGTAGAGACCAGGGCATCCCCCTCTTCATCCAAGCAAGGTGAAAAAGCCAAGGACTTGCATCAGTGATTGTGTTCCTGCCTCGGGGCACCGGGAAGGATCAGACTCCTCAAAGTGCCCTAGAAGCAGCAGGGCAAAGCAGCCACCCTGCCAGGGCAGCCCAATTTCTTCAGGAAGCTGGAGCTGCAGCTTTCACAGCCTCCAGGTTCCTTCTTTACAGCTTCTAAACACCGGGCACATCCCAAGCCAGTAACTGTTTGTTTAATGGCATGGACCACTCCAGACCTATTGAGAGCATTCAGCTTAATGAGGTGTGTGGCAATTATCGCTCTATTGAAACTCCAGCCAGGGAACACAAAGAAATATATTTAAACTCAACAGATCTGCAATTCTGATGTGCTAAAGGACGTCCTTTCCCAGCCTGGCTGTCTCACCGCGCTGAAGGATAAAAGATGGGATTTCAGTATCAGATTGTTGTCTGCAAGAAGAGAGTGTGCCAAAAGGAAATTCAGCGGCTGGAGGTGACATTGGCAGAGCCACCCCAGGCACACAGTTGCTCAGTCCGACCCAGGATGCTTGCTGAGAATCCCAAACCAGGTTTCTAACCTATTTATCCCAAGCTTGCTCCATTACCGTCCTGGGGAATGTGGGATTTGCAGGAGATAGAATCAACACTCGTAGATGGTGTCAAAATTAGACTGATTGTAAGAATGGGAAGATATGGGAAGAGAGATGAGTTACAGAGGTGTTGGTGATGCTCTGGAAGTGTCACCGAACCTGCAGGAAAAGCAGAAACTCTCCAATAACATTTTTAGTGTTGGAGAATCAAGGCATTACTTTATTCTGGCCAGGATGTGCAACAGAAATAATTTCATCCACACGTTGCCCGGGTTGTGCAGAGAAAATCATTCCATCACACGTGATCTTTACTAGATTTTTAACATATATTATACAGTCAAAACCCAGAGAAATTAATTGGTTCCATGTCCATTGGTCCCAAGTAGGGCAGTTCTTAGTATTTGGGTTTTTGGGAATTCAGGCACCACACAGGTGAATCAAACACCTAAAAATCTCTGTAGACCCAGTTCCTCTCATTAAAAAAAATCAATTTTTCAGCCTGCTCCCATTACCTAAATGCATCAGATATTTAAGGTGTGCGGTGAAAAGGGCCAAATACTTAGGATAGGTGGGGAAAATGGACAGGAATGCCTCTGTGCACTCTCCCTTTGAGGTGTCAGCACCATCGCCCTCATTTTCAGCAGTTATAGATGGAAAACTACTCTGGAAACATGAAGATTTTGAGTGGTGTCAGTGTTTCCCTGCGCTTTAATTATTTCAGCTTGTACTCCCCTAAAATACATTTTGCGGCGACTGCTATGGAACATGAATACAAGAGGATGTTAAAAACTTGAAAATTAATTTAATTAAAAAGAGAGAGAGAGATAAAAAGGAAACTGAAAAGCTGAGCCTTTCACCAGGCTGCCACTCATTAAACTACCCGTAAAAGTCCCCGTCGCAATAATGGGAGTAGTTGCCTGTGAAACTCCCTCGGCAACTGGATGTAAATTCCACCTTTACTCTCCCCGCGACAACGAGAGCGCATTGAGCCGGTAATTGCTGATGTTTCTGCATTGTGATCATGTCCACAAGCTGCTGGGTTCACAATGCAGCTGATCGCTTTACTTTGCTCGTTCTTCTCCTCCCCATCTCTGTAGGGACACACGCAGGGATGGATGTTAGTGCTGAAAGCAGCCGGAATTTCTGCCCTGTCACTTCACACAGGTGCTGTGTGGTAATGCTTAATTCTCGTGGGATCCTGTGATGCACCAGGGGAGGTGTGGGCTGAACATTAGGAAGGGTTTGTTTGCTGAGAGAGTGGTCAAAAATCAGAACAGGCTATTTTAGAGAGGTGGTTGATGTCCCATCCATCCCTGCCAGTGCTTAAGAAGTACTTGGACAATGCCTTTAATTCAATTTTTGGTGGGGCAGTGGGACCGGATAATCATTGCATGTATTTTCCAACTGAAAACCTTCTCCTGTTCTATTCTATTCTATTCTATTCTATTCTATTCTATTCTATTCTATTCTATTCTATTCTATTCTATTCTATTCTATTCTATTCTATTCTATTCCATTCCATTCTATTCCATTCCATTCCATTCCATTCCATTCCACTCCATTCCACTCCATTCCACTCCATTCCACTCCATTCCACTCCATTCCATTCCATTCCATTCCATTCCATTCCATTCCATTCCATTCCATTCCATTCCATTCCATTCCATTCACTCCACGTGTAAGGTCTTTGATGATCCCAGAGGAGAACAGTGGGGCAGGAAGGCTTGTGCAGGTCACACAGATCTGAGTGTTTAAACTGAGTCAGAAAGTGTTTAAACTGAGTCAGAACCCCCTTTCCAGCCCCAGGGAGGAGTTCCCCACATTTGCCTCACCCACAAAACACCCTGTGACCACAGGCAAGAGGGACATTCCCAGCAGGAGCTGCCCATATGGGTGCAGAGGGGATTCACTGCAGGTGACAAGGTGACCTCTTTGCCACATGCCAGGCTCTAATCAACCTCCTCCTCCAGGAGCTGAGAAGGAGTATCAGGTCTTGCTGTCAGCTGCTGAGATTTGGACTTAAGCTGAGGGGACATCAGGTAAAATCTCCAATGTTTTCAGCAGTTTACACAGGAAAACTTTACACGTGGGGAGAAATCAGTGTCTCCTTGGCCTGTGTTTTGCTGTTGATCTCTGACCACATCCAACCTCTGCTCTCAGGGATGTCCAGATCAGACACAGGTGGAGAAGAGAGGAGCTGGAATGCAGCACCCCTTCCTGAGAGGCAATGAAAATGCACTCGCCCAAATCCCTTTGCCATTGGGTTGGCAAATCCAACACCGAGGCAAAACCAAAGCCAAACACCTTTGTCTGCAAGCTCAGCTGCTCCAGCCAGGGGGATTCTTGCTGAAGGAACAGAGCATGTTCCACAAGGAGCTGAAGATGGCAAGGAGAGGTTTGAGATCTGCCCTGAGCAATTACTCACAGGTCTTTATCAATCTCTGGAGCTTTCATGGCCACTAAAGCTCATCTCAAATATAGGAAATGACTTATCAAGTCATTCCTGCCCTGGGTGAGATTGGAGATTCGAGGGGAGGGGAGCTGTGCCACCCAAGATGATTCCTGCAGCAGGGAGGGTGGGAATTGATTCATTTCTATGCCTCTGGCTCCTCTGCCACACCATGGACCCCATTCAGGAGCCACTCAGCCACAAATCCAGGAAGAAGCTCAGCCCTGATGAGGAGACCAAAGCAAAGAACACACCAAGCAGGAAGCAAAACTTCCCAACAAGAGACATTCTGAGGGTGTGTCCTGCAGTGAGAGATTTATGGAGTGCAGCCTACTTAAGGCAGCAGAGGTTGAGAAAGAACTTGTTCATGGGCCTCTCCAAACAGAGATCAGACGCTCTGAGACATCTTAATCAAGGCGACAGAGGTGGAAAAGCATCTAAAAATGGAAGATGCAACACCACTAACAAAACAGAAGTGATGAGCATGTGCGAGGAAGGGGAATTTGATTTTGTTCAGTGCAATGGGGACAGCAAAAGAATGGAAAAGTTTAGCAGGAAAGGCAGGAAAATCCCCAGCACTTCAGTCTAACATTATTGTGTTTCAGTTATCCATTAATTATAAAAAGCCTTCCAGCCCTGCAGCCACCTGATTTATCAAAAGCAAATAATATATTTTGAGGGACACTTTTAGCCTTGTTTTGAGATCAGCATCCTGGGTCCCTCCAAGGTGGGGACATGAAGAGCAGAAGGACCAGAGAATGATGTTTATCTCTTTAGGCCACCAAAATGTGACAGCACTGCAATGGTCTTCCAGGAACAGCTCACACTGAGACAAGACTAATTAGACATTCATTAAGTGCCTAACTCAGCACAGCACTTAAGCACACATTTAACCTTCTCTCATTACAGGGTCACATCATCATCCCTGTTAAAGCTCCAGCTCCGATTATAGAAGCCAGCTCACATTTGGGATGGTCACCAGGGCTTCCAGACCATGAAGAATCAATGCCCAGCATTTCAGGAGGTTTTCCCTTCTTCAGTCTCCTGCTCTTGCACCCCAAACCCATTCCAGGAATGCCGATTTGCATCTCAAAAAAGTGAGATTACATCTAAACCTCTGCCTTCTTCCCACATTTCCTGAATTAGCCAGGGGAGATCTGATAGTGGCCAAAAGTTGTTTCCATGTTGAATTGTCTTCTCCTGGAAAATATTTCCAGTTCAAGCTGTCCAAGATTTCAAAGCATGTCTTGCTGATCACCAGGACAAGCTCCATGTGCAGCAAGACAAAAGTATCTGAGGGATAACCTGAGAGATTCTTCTGCAACCCATCACTGCCTGCTGTACCTTCTGCAATGTCTGTGTGGGACAGTGAGTGCAAAGAGAGCCTCACTAAACCTGGGAAGCAAATCTGGAGCAGTTTCTCCTTCCTCCAGACACTAAAGAACAGATGCTCTACATAAGACAGGGTCACTTTGGCAGAGTTTGTTTGTGAAGTCCCTCAATAAATGATCATGAACTGCCCTGTGCACCTGAGCCAGGTGTAAAATCACTGGCCATGAGTGAAAACAGTGAAAACAGGCTGTCAGTTATGTTTTCTTGAGAGTCCCTGTAGTTCTGGAGCAACAGAATCCTCTAGGAGTGAAGCTTTGCACAGAGATCTCACCCACAGACCGTGAGCCACAGCACAGCTGTGTCCACTGCAACAACTCATTGTAGTTTTGCACCCATCCATTTGCTTTGGAAATACCCAAGGAATAAGAAGGCACATCAGGGAAAGTCAGGCTTCATATTTCAGCATGGTATCTGGGTACCTGGCGATTCACAGGATGGTTTGAGTTGGAAGAGACCTCAAAGATCATCTCATTCCAACTCCCTGCCATGGGCAGGGAACTTTCCACATTCCTTCTCGTGCCTTTAAAGTCATCAGAGTAGATTGGTACAACTCACACATCTCCACTTGTTCCAAGATGAAAGTGTTAAGACAGGCCCAGAAACAACAAATGACTCAGAAAGCAGCAGGGAGGGAAAAATAGCAATGATAATAATAATAAAAAAAAATAAAAAAGCTTGTTGGAAAAAAAAAAATGCTGCAAATACAATCAGAACAGCAGTGATTGCAATAACCAGCATCAGCACTTGGAAATCAGGAACCTTATCAAAATATTCCACCCACAAAATGCTGTTAAGGGATTGCTGACTCCCTGTCCAAATTGGATCTCGCCTCCATCTTCCTGATCAAGCCTTTGCATAAATCAAAACAGACACAGTGACAGACAGAGCAGCACATGGAGAGCCTGGGCACCCTGCATGCATCGTTTCTGTGTGGATGGCATCCCACCAGCCAAGATGATAATTCCCTGTCTTCAACATGGAGCAGATGTGAGCAGCCAGCAGAAAAATTATCTCCACTCTACAAATATTTGACACCCAAAAAGGATTTTGATTCAGCCACCCCTGAGCCTCTTTCATATTTACTTTGTGGGAACATTCAGCCACTCGAGCTGGACTAGGAGAGATCCCTACAAAAGCCAATATTAAGCTTGAATGCTTCAGGATTTGCTGAAAATCTTATTTCAAATTTCACCTTTGGTTGCAGTGAGAAAGGTCATACTGCTTGGGTGGAATGCATAAATCACCCAATCAACAAATTCCAGGCATGACACATGACTGAACTCCAAGGAGGCTCCTCACTGTTCACACAGGAGAAAAGGGCATTGCAAGAAAGAAAAAAAAAAAAAAATCAAACCAAACCTGGAGAGTCTTGTGCTCATGGCCAGGGAAGGAGGCACGACTGAAGAACCAATTTTCAGGATTTATGGCTCAGCTGTGCCTCCATGTATTGATTCACAGATCAGTGAGAAGCAAAATCCCCCCCAAAATACACTGATGAAAGCACGAGTACCTGATCATATCCTAATCTCTCAGCTAATGCCAGGCTGCAGTCTGCAGGAAAATCACTCTGCACAGCCTGAATCTGTGCCTGGTCACCTCCTTCCTCCTGCAAAACAAAATCTCTTCTCTCCCCCTCAACCCTGAGAAATCCCACCCTCAACATGGGCGAAAAAGTGAGGCAGGATCCCCAAATTCCTGACCCAGAGCGATGTCAGCTTTCTGCTGGTGGCAGAGGACATTTCAGTCCAGCACCTGACAAAGATGAGCCCTTGGGGTGAGGGTCATGTCTGAGACTCACTGAACTGGAGGCTCCATTCCCTGCCACCTGCATTCCTATTTAGCATCACACCTCTGCTTTATGTAACCTGGAGTGGGAGCTGAGAATAAACACCCTGGAGCTGACCTGGCACAGGTAGTGAGGAAAAGGCTTCACTTTTGGACCCTCCAAGTCCCTTCTGCTTGGCAAGGCCATGTCAGGTCTCTGGAAGGAGCATTTCCCTCTCCAACACAAAATCAGACTTCAGTGACCTTGACTCACAGCCCTTTTTGTCACGCCTCTCCCACCTCCCCTGTCCCTTTCCAGCCCACACCATACCCAAGACCACAATCAAAATCCTGTGAAATATCTGAGGAATGAGCCCCAGCAAAGGCACCAAGTAACCCCATGGAAGCAGCGTGGTGAATTTTCTTCCTAAAAGCCTCCAGAAGGAAAACAAAGCTGAGAACAAAACCAGAGTGCCTTATTTTACCATCCCCTTGAACCAGACCCAAGGATTAAGTTTTCCCTAGGAATTAAAAGCGGTTGATAGGGCTGCTGAGAGCAGCCCGCCTCGGGAGGTAGCTTGGATCCTGCTTTTTCTAGGACATCTGCAATTATGTTGGAAAACTGCTCGCCCTCAGGTAAGAAGCTCCCTCTCAAGCAGCTCGGAGGCTGCAGGAGTAAAACAAGCAATGAACAAGCCCCGAGAATTAATTGCAGCAACTTGGGGAATATTTAGGGGCAGCTGATTTGCAATTTCACTCGCAGGCTCATAAGGAGCCTCATGGGTTACCTGACCTGCCTGGGAAAGGAGGATTGTCATGCCAGGCATCTAGAGATCCGGATAGAGAGGTGACAGGGACAGTGTGAGACCCGTGCGAGCAGAGCCCAGCCATCCCTCCCTCCCCACCACCCCCAGCCACCCTCCACTCACCCAGGAACTCTGCTCCATTGCTGTCCTTGGGGCTGCTCACGCAGTTCTCCAGGTAAATCCCATCCTTGTAGCAATCCTCCTTCTTCCTGGTGAAGCCCAGGATCTCGCTGGCCTGATCCAGGACCTCCCCTCCCGAGCAGGAGCAGGGGGTCTGCATGATGCCACAGGGGTGGGAGCTGCTGCTGATGGCCAGGCAGGCGTCCAGCCACTTGCAGAGCATCTGGCAGGCGGCTTTGCTCGGGTTCCTGTTGCCCACCACCAGATATTCCACAGAGAAGTCCCTCTCCTGAGCCTTGGTGGGCTTCCACCGCATGGGCCAGGTGTCCACACCTGGCGGGGCCGTCTGCTTCATCTGCAGGAATTGCTTGTTGGACTGGAGGAAGGCAAAGCGGGTGGAGCCATCGCAGAGCTTCAACACATCATCGAAGCTCTCCATGCCCAGGTAGGTGCGGGTGGACTCCAGGAAGGAGTCGAACTGGTAGGTGCGGATGTGCTGGTGCTCACATACGCCGGAGGGTTTGAGGATCTTCATGTACAAAGTGTACCTGCGAGGGTCGGGGTTCTGGATAATCCAAGAGCAGAGAGAGGAGTTCAACGGGAAGACGGCGAAGGAGGAGAAATACCCAAAGAATTTCCCTTGGACCAAAGTGGTGCAGGGAGTTTGTGCCAGGTCCAGAGCGACCACGGTCCACACAAAGTAGAGTGGAGATACCAAAAGCAGGTTCAGGGCGGATCCAATGCTCCTCATCCTAGGTCTCTGGTCCTCTGGAACTCAAAGTAAATGTCAAGCAGGTGCCAGATCCTGGACATAACAGGGACCAGCTTAGAGGAAAAGCAGAGTTTAAGAGGCTCTGGATCCGAAATCAAGGCGATCCTCCCATGTCTGGATTTGAGCTCCCTCCTGTGGCCATAAACAACACCTGGAAAAAACCAGGGAAGGGAAGGAGGAGGGGAGAGAAAGAGAAGAGATTTGGGATTTGGCGGTACTTTTGTTGTTGTTGTTGTTGTTGTTGTTTTTATTAACCCTTCACACGACTGAGAACCCACAGCAGCCCCATCACTTCTCACGGGGGGAAGATGCAGCCCCACATCAGCATCCCCAGGTGAGGTGGGTTTGGGGATGTCCCCACCCCGTCACTCACCCAGAGGTGAACATAGCTGTGACCTGCTTTCCTTCCCAGTGCCCCCTGCCCATGCAGATCCCTCTGCTGAGCTGAGCAGAGCCTTGACTGGGATTTGAACCATCTCCCCAAAGAAAACAGGATTGGTATCTGGGTTAGGGAGTCTCCAGCTCTCTCCATCCCAAGGGAGCCAGGATGCTGGTTCAACACAGACACCTGGGGAGGTTGGGCTGGAGGTCAGCATGGCCAGCTGGGCTCTGCCTCCTCTCTTCTTTCTACCAGCATTTGTTTTTCAGCCTCTTAATGTCCCTCCTTTTCTCTCTCCCTTCCACCAAAACAGTGCAGGGAAGGGAGTTGTTGCTCAGGAACCCAGCTCCGGTGTAACCCTGAGGCCAGACAGGATAATGGATGGAGCTGTACACCCAGTACAGGAGCAAAAAATGACAATGGAGACAGATTTTATGTTTTCCCACATCAGGCACCCACCTCTCCTTTCACCCCTGAGTGCAGGACATTCCAAAGCCTGTGATGCTGCAGCCATGCTTAGAGCATCTGCAGAGAATGAGAGCCCTCTGTGCCAGTCCCAGGACCTCCTTCAGCCCCCAAAACCCTTCATCCAAAGTAGAACCCACCCTAAGGATGCATTCCCTGCAACCTTCTGTGGCACAGATTCCTCCTTCAGCCTAGCTGCCCAAAATCCTGCTCCCCCCATGCCAAAGAGGCTCCTCTGCGCTCCTGTAACTCTCCCTCTTTCTTACCCCAACAAAAGACTCTTCTATGTTCCCTTCCCTCCATCTCCTCTCTTTCCCGGGGAGAAGGGGAAATAAGATCAGCAGCAGGACTTCCCTTATCTTGTACCCCCTCCCACAATTGTCCACCCCCAGGTTTGGGGCTCTGTTAACAGCTGCAGGAGGGGCAGGACTTCTCCACTGCTGGTCACACAGCCATGGTGCCTTTCCCCTCCCACCTTTCCAGCTTTTTTCTCTTCTTCCCCTCTCAGCTCACCCCAGGTAAGGAAAATCAGGCGTTTCCCCTTGGGTGAGGCTCATCCTGACCTTGCAGCACTTGCTG
The DNA here is from genome assembly GCA_037013685.1 of Acridotheres tristis. Classification (NCBI taxonomy): domain Eukaryota; kingdom Metazoa; phylum Chordata; class Aves; order Passeriformes; family Sturnidae; genus Acridotheres; species Acridotheres tristis. The sequence continues at coordinate 147,667,356 of CM072886.1, read as the reverse complement.
CCTCCAAAACTGATCTGCTGCCCCATTTCCAAAGGACAAAGGGGAACCTGGGAGGAAGATTTCCCCCCATCACCTCAGACAAATGCCACCATTTCGGGAGACTTCCCAGTTCATGGTGAAAAGCAAATGCTCAGGGTCTCTGCACTGAAATGCAAACATCCCAATTCTAGAGAGACAAACATTGCCCTGGGCTGCAACCTCCAAATAATTCAGATCGTCTGGGATGCGTTTCCCATGATCAGGGTGGCACTGCCAGGAGGGAATTAGGGTGAGAGAGGCATCTGCATCCAAGGAGGAGGGAAAACTCGTTTTGATTGCAGCCACTGACCCAGCTCCAGCCCCAGTGTTGTCCCCACTGCCGTCCCCACTGCTGTCCCCAGTGCTGCCATCTCCCACCCCATGCCAGGCTCTGCCTTCCCAGACTGCAAACAGAGGGAGCTTCCACCACAGCCGTGCAAATCCCCAGCAAATCCACAGCTCAACCCAGCGCCAGGAGAGACTGAAAAACAAGAGATGAGAAGCCCACAGACCATCCTGTGGATCTGAGAAGAGATGACAAGCTAAATGCACCTCCACATTCCGTTTCTCTCCCTGCTCTATATTAAAGGCTTGTCTCTGCACCTCCCTTCTTCTGCCAAAACATTTTCTTTTGGGCAGGAAAGGGTTAGGGAACTCGAAAGTCAGACCTGCTACTTGCAAGCTGTGTTTCATCCCAGCTTCAAATTGCTGCAGCCCCTGCCACCGGATTCCTGAGTGTGTGTTAGACCTGACACTAATCAGCATGGAGTCCAAATGCATTTGGACTTAAATTTTTTACAAGTCAGATCCCCACTCCTGGCTGGTTTGCAGTCTACGAAGCTTGACAGTGAAAATCTCCCCTTGCCAGGCTCCTGTCTGCCTCTGGGGCCAGAATTCAGGAGTGAAAAGGGGCTGAAAACCTGGTCTTGCTTGCAAAAAAATGAACAGGCATCTACCAAACATCTTATAGATTTCCTGATTAGCAGGAGGGGTTGCCTAAATAGGACTGTGAATGCTTTAAATATCAGATTTGGGAGCTGAAAGGCTCTTGCTTTATCTGAGACTCTGAAAGGGGCTGCTGGCTCTCTTAGGGCAGTGCTGGAAAAGCTCATTCTCTTTGCAAATCCAAAGTCTACCCGACCTTCACCCTGATGAGGCAGCCAGGAATCACAGAATTATGGAATATATTGAGTTAGAAGGGATCACAGAATCACAGAGAGGGTTGGGTTGGAAGGGACCTTAAAGATCATTTTGTCCAACTCTCTCTCATGGGCAGGGACACCTTCCACTATCCCAGGTTGCTCCAAGCCCTGTCCTACCTGGCCTTGGACACTGCCAAGGATCCAGGGGAACCTGGAATCTCTCTGGACAGCCTGTACAGGGCCTCTCCACCCTCTGAGTAAAGAATTTCTTCCCAATATCCAATCTAAGCCTGCCCTCTGTCTGTGGGAAGCCAATCCCCCTTGTCCTGTCACTCCATGCTCTTGTTAATAGTATCTCCATCTTTCTTGTCATCTTAACCTCTGGTCCAGAGCAGAAACCTGCCTTTCCTGGTTGGAAGCAGGAGCCAGCAGTGCCTCCATAGCAACCAGATGATGAGGAGACAGGGTTTGTTTTGAAATCCAGTCCCTAATGGTGACTTCAGCGCCTGGGATTCAGCCCAGGCTTCCTGCCCTCCACAAACTCAATTTTTTCTCATGCTGACCACAGACCTGCCTCTGTCTGAGGATGTGGTGAGCACAAAACAAATTCCCCCTCATTGCCCCTGTCTGGGAAAAGCATCATAAAAGCCAAGAAACTTTAACCAGATCTGTTATGGTTGTTAGGTCTCACAACTGATTTCCCCTCAGTGCAGTCCCATCTGGAAGGTTTCACCATAAGGAGCATAAACATATTTTTATATTTTTTTCTCTTTCAACTAATCCCTGCTGAAGTGGGAATCATTACTCAGAGCAGGAGTGGATGGGCAAAGCCCCCTCCAGACCTGGATCTTTGGCTCAACAGGTGTTGGACCTGGCAGGGAGGGAAGATGCAGCAGGCACCTGAGTGGCTGATGCATGTCAGCAGAGATCCATCTCCTACATTTCCATCCCAAAAAACCCCAAGGGGGACATATAACCACAGGCTACAGCCTGCAGCTGGGGGAGAGATATTCAATGAGTGAAAAAAAAGCAGATTATTGCAGTGTTGGAGGTCACGTTTCTATGGCACACAGTCAGATTTACCCATATTCCCATGGTTTTTCCACAGTCAGTGCTAAGGTAGCCTGGCTGTTTCTGGAATTCTGAGTGATCCAAGGCATCCTTTGGCTCCAACTTGGAGCACACAACACCTCCCCTACCCTCTCCTTCCATCTCTGCCTGGGAGATGGGTCTGGCAGAGCAAAGCCTGGGGACAGCTGGTGGCATTGGAGCACCTTGGGCCGTCCTTTGCCTGCATTTCTCAAGGACAAACCAAAATATTGTTGCCTTTGTGCGTGTATCCCTGGCAAAAATGGTTTCTCATCCCAAGAAACCCACAGAAAGAGGCTGAAAAGTTTGGTCTGCGTGGTCCTCCTGCCTTGGTTACCTTGTGCAGGTGTCAAGGGTGACAAAGAAGGGGATTATGAAGAGCTGTGAGCCACCAGCCAGGCTCCTGCACCCTCACACAACTGGGCACAGCCCTGGTAATTTTTTCTACCTCCTTGCTGAGCATTTGCCATCCCACTCTGGCATCCACTGGATCAGAAATCCACTGGGACAAACCTCCACAGCTCAAATCAAAACCAGGCAAGGATTGAATCACAGGTTACACCTGGGCTGCCATGGGCCTTTAGGCAACCAGTCTGCACTGATCTCAGTGAATTCTGGAGCCCAAGGGATTTAGGCATCCAGTCTGCACTGATCTCAGTCAATTCTGGAGCCCAAGGGATTTAGGCATCCAGTCTGTACTGGTCCCAGTGAATTTTGGAGCCCAAGGGATTTAGGCATCCAGTCTGCACTGATCTCAGTGAATTCTGGAGCCCAAGGGATTTAGGCATCCAGTTTGCACTGGTCCCAGTGAATTTTGGAGCATGCAAGCCACAGAATCATCAAATTATTAAAGTTGGAAGAGATCTCCAAGGTCACCAAGTCCAAGCTTTGACCACACAGCACCATGGTGGGCCCTGTCTTCCTGCAGGAATGATCCAGGTCTGAGGCTGGATTTTGCCACCACACTCGTGTCCCTGCTTGATTCCTGCACAAATTCTGCACACCCACAGCCATCCTGGGGAGTCAGGCAGTGTGGGATGTGTGAGCAGGGATCAGGGCATCCCTGATTTTACCCACAGCAGCCTTCACCCTCTGCCTGAATAGCCCCACCAGCCAATTCACCACCAAGATGGACATCTCCAAACTGGTGTGTCCAGTTCTGCAGCCGTGCCCAGCCCAGGGATTTCAGCTCTGCCTGCAGTGCTGCCATGTCCTGCTTTCCAAAGTCCCTGCCTGGCACAGTCCTCCCAGGAAGGAAAGGGTGACATCCCTGGTGGGGCACCCACCACCTTCCCTGCCTGTGCTGGTGACACTCGTGGAGCAGCAGCCTGGATGTGGCCAATGGAGGGCACTCTTAGACATGCACACAAACCCACAAGCACACAAACATTCCACGAAAAAAAAAAAACAAAACAAAAAAAGAGATGACTGCAGAAAGGGCATCCTTCCATCCTTCCCCAGGGCTGCCTGTAGGACCATTCCCAACTCCCTCTCCCTGATCTGTTCCCACTGGTTCAGCAGTTCCAGCTCCTCCTTCTCTGTCCACTGGCTCCAGATGTGCCACTGTCCAAGATTCACTGCCCTCTGCTTTTCCTTCTCCTGACCTTGGTGCACAGCTGACATCCCAGCAGGGTGAAAACCACTCTCATCAAGCTAATCCTCCTTTCCTGGGGCTTCCCATTTCCCTGTAAGGAGGTCCCCAGATATCACACTAAATATCCCTTTTGCCTGAGGCAGAAAAATGCCTGGCCCTGAAAGGCTCGTCCCTTGCCACTCTGAGCAAACACAGGAAAAGAGTTTGTTCTGTCCTTATTCACAAGGAACTGTTAGCAGAGAGAGAGAAAAAAAAAAAAAAAAAAAAAAAGCTGCAACAGCTTGGAAATTTTTGGGTTTTTTTTGTGAGGGAGCAAAGCAGAGTGGAAATGCCTGGAAAAACACAGTGGCATCTGTGAGCTGACAGCACAGAGAGAAGTCAGGAAGGGCTCAGACCTGGGTGTTCTTGGCTGCAGTGGCTCTGCTGGGCTGCAGGGAGAGGAGTTAACCCTGGAAGGCACCCAAGGAGCTTGGACAGGTTCTGGAGCACCTCCTCCTCCATAAAATCAGTGCTCAAAATCAGGGTTTTTCCTTAGCATTGTTTTTTATGGTCCGTTTTCCATTCCTGGAAGTGTTCAAGGCCAGGTCAGAGAGCTTTGAGCACAGGAGAGGTGTCCCTGCCCATGGCAGAGGGGCTGGAATTAGATGATATTTAAGTTCTTTTCCAACCCAAACAACTCCATGATTTTCAAACCACAGATTTATTCATGGCCCCCTCAATTCCTGGAATATTTACTCCATCACTGCAGAGACTGATGTGCTACCCCCTGCCTCTCTCTGAGTCTCCTGAGTGCAGAGAAAGCCAAAATCTCACCTGCCTGCTGTGTTAATAAATTCCATATAGACACAGACCAGCAGACTTCATCCCAAATTTCTCCCAGCTCCAAGCAGGAAAGGCACCTGCCTTAGGGATAGACCCCAGCAGATATGGAACAGCCTGCAGAACAGCATTAACAGGGTGGGAAATGTTTGATTCTCATGGAAATTGGCTTGTGGGTCAGGATCCCGATCCTATTTCAACTTTCAGAGGCTGGAAGACGGGATCTGGGGAAAGGGAGGGCTGGGAAATGGGAAATATCTCGAAATGGATCATCCAAGGGGCTTTCAACCACAAGGATGAAACTCCCAAGCCCCTGAGCTTTGGTTGAACCCTCCCATCTTTGATCTCCTTCAGCACTGGCTGGATGGGGAGACACAATCAGGGGGAGCCAGAGGCCAGATTTGAATCCTGGCTCCAGGATTTGTGCACACTGTCAGTGAAGCATCTCTGCCAATTCTTGCTTCAGCTTTCCTACCTGAAAAGATGGATGTGAGAAGCATCCTCTGCTTTCCTTTAGTGCTCCATGATCTGAAAAATTCCAGCAGAGTGCTGGAGATGATGATTCATTTCCATCCAACCAGGATTTCGTCCCAAAAGGAGATTAATTTAAAGACTAAGGTGTTTATTCCAGATCTAACTATAGATGGGCTCATGACTAAAGCTCTCAGGGTTTGGAAGGTCAGGCTCAGTTCCTGGCTCTGGATGATTTTTTTTTTTTTTTTTTTCAGGGGACAGCTGAGCACCAAGACTGGGCCTCAAATTCCAGGATCCAGTCAAAATTCTGTAGGGAAAATCCTGGCCAAGCAGGAGGGCCAGCTGTGCTCCAGCTGTGCTCCATCTGCTCCTGGATGTGGCTGCCTGAGGGAAAGGGGGCTCAGGGCTCTGCTGGCTCCCACACAGCCTCATCCAGGAGTTTTCTGTGCTCTTGGTGTCTTTCAAGCATCACCTCATCCCAATCCACATCTATTTTTTTCCTCAACTTTCCTCTGCACGGGTGCAAATTTTTTTGGTGCTGCCTGTTGGGAGCCCTGGCAGGACTTAAGAGTTTCTCCAGGATTTTTTAGGGGTGGCTTTGATGTCCTTACACAGCAAAGTCAAGGAGCACGTGGGGGCTCTTGGCAGGTTGTTGTTGATGGAGGTCTTAATGTTACATTTCACCCTACCTTAGTTTACCTCAGTTTAAGGAAAGCAGACTGAAATCCCAGTCAAGCCTGCTGTGAGTTCCCAGGCATTTCCTCCCTCCCAGGGGAATACACAGTCCCTCTGATCCTGGTAAAATCAGCTTTTCCTCCATGCCAGCATCACCCATACTCCCTGCCTGGCCTAACTCCCACCCATCCCTATCAGTGGTACCAAGAAATAACATGAATTCTACACCAGCAAATCCTAGAAAAAAAACCATTTCCCCAATTCCCTTATTCCTGCCTGCCTGTGCTCACAGCCAACCCTTTGGAGTCTTTTTCCCGACGCTACAACCCTGCTCCTGAGTGTGAGGGTTACACAAGAGGGCTTCTGAGGGCAAGGTCACCCTAATGAGTGAACAAGAACACTTCCATCGTTGCTCATTTGAGCTGGGAACCGGGATGGGATTGATTGGGAATTCAGCTGGAGGTTAAAAGCTCTGGCATTAGCTGGGGAGCTGAGTGGGATCCCCCTGGGGACAGGGGGTATTTAGGGAGGGGCTGTGTGTGCATGACGAGGCTCAGGCTTGCACGGGGACATGTGCAGAGGGATGTTTGGCAAAGCTAAAGCTGGGCTTTGGGATTTATGGGGTGCACGTCCTGACACTGCTCACTTCTGCATCCTACATCAAGCCCATCCTCAGGCTCCTTTTCTGGCCTCTGAGGACAAGAACCTTGACTCAGCTCCTGTTCTGGGTCTAAATTACCTATTCCTAAAGCAGAACGGCCTTCCACAGGGTTTAATCCTCTCTCCTGAGCTGTGCCCTGGCATGGTCTGGGCTGGGCATTATTGGCTGGGGCAAAAACCTCACCAGGAAGGGTCCTGAGATGTGTAGGCAGTGACGTGTCAGAGTTTCAGGCCAAAATTTAGGAAGGAATTCTTTACTGTGAGGGTGGTGAGGCCCTGGCACAGGTTTCCCAGAGAAGCTGTGGCTGCTCCATCCCAGGCAGTGTCCAAGGCCAGGTTGGATGGGGCTTGGAGCAACCTGGGATGGTGGAAGGTGTCCCTGCCCATGGCTGGGATATGGAACTGGATGATCTTTATGGTCCCTTCCAACCCAAACTTTTCCTGCCCCATGGCACCTCGGCTGCCCAAGGGAAACCAAAGGAGACAAAAACCCAAACAGCTGATTTTGCAACCAGCTTGGGGCTAGGATCTGCACAAGCTCAAGTCCTAGTGCTTCTCCCTGCCCCAGGAAAGGAGATTTCCACTTTGCTGCTCTCCTGCTTGCACCTGCCTGGGGATGATCAGCAGCAGGAGATGACCAGAGGCCTTTGACCAGCCTCAGTGTACAGAAAATTTAATGTGGGCTCTTCTTCTGGTTCCTTCCACGGCTTTGAATGACCATGCCTCGGTTTCCCCCCACCAGACAAACAATGTTTACACTCCCCTAGTGATGGGGATAAATTTCCTAGGCGGCAGCTGGGAAAAGATGGAAAGACTGCATCAGAGTCCAATTTTACATCAACCCTGAAGGTGCACCATGCTGTTTTTGAATGCTGCTGTCTCAGCAAAGTTAAAACTGGATTGGGAACATTTCCCCTTCTGACAACAGGAATTCAGCTTGCAATTTTAGGCATTCAGTTTCCAATGCCCAGTGAGGACGTCATTAAATTGCACACAGAAGTACCCTAAGATCCTATTGCTCAGATTTGCAATTTTCCAGCAATAGGAAGATGGAGATTCAGGCTGTGCCTACAAAAAACACTTAGAAACCAGAACTATGATCATCCCTGGCCTTACTTGCACTGTCCACAGAGTGAGGACCACAAAAGAACTTGAAATCCAGGACTTCTTTAACGATGGGAGAGATTCCATCTGCTTCCACAGGGTCTGAAATAAGGAGCTATGAAATCTCTGATACCACACTAAAGTAGGCAAATGGGAACTTCCCAGAGTCATGGAGATGGCAGAAATACCTGAGCCTGAGCAGGGTGTGGAACCTTTCTACCAAACTGAGCACAGCCCCTGAAGGTGGAGAGAAACAGAGCAAATCCCTTGGGAAGCCCCAAGTTTCCATGGTTTTGGATCCAGCCATGACCTTGAAGCAGCAGAAGCCTGCACCCTGCACTTACAAAGCAGAAGAATGATAAATCTGTGTGCTCCTGCAGCACCTTCTCCCGGAGGTCCTCGAGGGCCACGGGGAGGGAGCAGCAGTGAATTAGGGCTCCTGACGCAGGGAGCCATCCTCACTGACCCCAAAGCCTGAGCACAAACTGAAGGAAGTAGTTTTTCACACAGCTCATAATTCAATCGGGGACCTCATTGCCACAGGATGCTGTGGAGGCTAAAGGCATAAAAGGGTGACAAAATGGATTAGGGAATCTGTGGAGGAGAGGCCAATCCATTGTTCTTGAGCAGGATGGTCTGGGTGTGACTGCCAGTCTCAGAATGGCTCTTTCTTTGCTTTTCCTTCAGCCTTTCATGTGTCATCCAGATGGATCTGGGTGGCCCTGGGTTTGGGTAATCCCCCGTTTCAATACAGGCTGGGGAATGATGGATGAAGAGTAGCCCTGAGGAGGAGGAGGATTTGAGGATACTGGTGGATGAGAGGTGGTGGCAGTGTGAGATTGCAGCCCAGGAAACCAACCAGATCCTGGGATGCTTCAAAAGAAGAGTGGCCAGCAGGGTGAGGAAGGTCATTCTGCCTCTCTGGTGAGACCTCAGTGCTGGATCACTCAGCACAAGAAAGACATGGACCTGGTGGAGTGGATGGAGAGGAAAGCATCCAGAAAATGATCCGGGGGCTGGAGCCCCTCTGCTGTGCAGACAGGCTGGGAGAGCTGGGGCTGCTCAGACTGCAGAAGAAAAGGCTCCAGGCAGACCTCATTGCAGCCTTTCAAAATATACAGAAGGCTTTGAAGAAAGAGGGAGAGATGCTTCTTACCGAGGCCTGTGGGAACAGGACAAGGGACAGTGGCTTTAAACTGAAGGAGGGAGGGTACAGGTTGGATATGAGGAAGGAATTTTTTATAATGAGGGTGGTGAGGGCCTGGCAGAGGTTGCTCAGAGAAGCTGTGGCTACTCTATCCCTGGAAATATTTAAGGCCAGGTTGGATGGGACTTTGAACAACCTGGTCTTGTGGAAGGTGTCCCTGCCCATGGCAGAGGTTTTGCAGCCAGATGAGCTTCAAAGGCCCTTTCAAGCCAAGCCCCACTCTGTTGCTGCCCATGGAAGCAGAGGAGTGGAGTAGATGATCTTTAAATATCCCTTCCAAACCAGTCTGCCCTATGAGTCCATGATTCTATGTCTCTAACTCCTTCCCTAAATAACCACTCTTCCATTTATTGTAGAAAGGTGCAGGAATATTATATTAAGCCACGAAAATTATGTTCACACTGCCAAACCATCTACAGAGCCAGAAACTAAAAAGAGTGTCACAAGTCACACCCCTGTTGTTAAAACCCCCTCCCCAAGTGGGTTAGCCTGATCCATCCTCCCTCTTCACTGTGGGAAGGCATCCCTTGGGATGGATGGTGATCTGCCCTGACCTGAATTCTTCTGGAGTGTCAGGCTCACCCCCACGCAGGGCTGTGCCTGAGCTAACCATGTTGGACAGCAAAGCATCCTGCCTGCTGTGCTCCCTGGAGTTTCCCCTTTTCCTCACAGACTCCTGGAGCAGGAACTGCCTTCTAGGCTGCCCTGTGACAAATCCTAGGGTGCTGGAATGCAGAGAGGCTGGCAGGGGGATGCAATCACAGCACAGGCGTTAGTAAGCTGGATTATTCCTCATCTCATCCATCAGTCTCATGACAAGCAGTTCAGGATTTGCATAAACGAGACAGATGTACTCTGTTCCCCTTTCCAGTCCTCTCTCCAGGAACCCTTGAGCAATGTGACGTGGGAGAGAAGATTGCTGGTGAGGGGCAGGCCGGGGGGTTATTGGGAGGCAAAGTTGTTCCTCTCTCCTCACTTTCTTAGGCTTTGTTCAATTACAGGAGATGATGGAGGATGTTATGGAGTGATTTGTGCAGCACTGAGGATGTGCTGGTTCTGGGCTGGCGTTAGTGAGCTGTCTGTGTGCAGCCTTGATGAAGATGAAGGGCTGGAGGAGAAGGGTTTATATTTATTCTGAGGAGAGCTTGGATGATGCTTCATCACAGGGATGACAGCAGAATCTGGGATTCTTACACGCTCCTTTATTTGTATGAGTGTTTACTTCTGCCTCAGAGGACAGGAAAACAGGACTGAAGAGCTGGAGGGCAGCTGGAGGTCTGCAGGCAAGACAGCTTAAATTTAGGTTACTACACAAGACCTTGGAGGGGAATTCAGCTACAAAGACATGTGCTGGCAATTCTCCTTGTCCCATTTCCTGCAGAGAAAGATTTTGAGGCTCCTCCTCCTGCTAACAACCCAGCAGTGTTTAGGGAAACCTCAGGTGTTCCCGAGCAGCCCTGCAATGTCAAACCCACCTGTGCAGCACAGGAACCTGCCTCAGTGAGCCAGGGAATGTAGGGATGATGAGGAAGGTGCTGGGAGGTGAGGATTGCTGCCTTTTTTCGCCCAGGGGATAGATTGACCCAGCACAGTGGGATGCAGTGGAAGTCTCAAGTCTCCCGAGACAATCCCTGCAGGTTCAGGGGCATCTCCACCTGGAGTTCCAGGCTGGAATCCAGCACATGGTGGTTGGAAATGCAAGCCCTCACCTCGTGCCAGACACAATGAGCAGATGGCCCTCCTTTAGTTCCTGAAGAACAGGAATCCACATGCCAAATCAATGCTAATTTGCCCTTTTGCTGTCTGCCTCCACAGGCTACGTCTGAGTTTTGGCTCAGGGAGCAGGCATGGCACAGCTTGTGGACACAGCCCAGCCCTCCTTCCCTCTGAGAGGGGCTGGCCTCACCCCACAGAGCTGCAGGAGAGTCCCTTGGCTCAGCCATCTGCCACCATGTGTGTCCTGGCACTGCCTTGGGCCAAAGCTTCACCGGGGAACAGGGCAATAATTAAATGGTCTGGATGATCACGGGACCCCTCTGGTGCCTGCCTGTAATCCCTCAGTTATTTATGGGGAGAGATGGAGCCCCAGAGGACATGAGCAGCCAAAGGGAGTCTTCTCTCAGGTGTCCCTGCAGGAACTGAGGGGCAGGGGAGATCAGAAAATCACAAAATCATGGAATGGTTTGGGTTGGAAGGGGCCTTAAAGACCATCCAGTTCCCACCCCCTGCCAAAGTCCAATCTTTCACTAGACCAGGTTAATCAGATCCCTGTTCAGCTGCTCTGGAATCCCTACAGGAATGGGGAGCCTCTCTGGGCAGCCCCAGCTCTCTGATCTCCCTCTGGGGAGCAACTCCAGGTATCACCTCTGGGATCAGGTAAACTTTTGCATTGGAGCCACATCAGTGGGGGGGGGCTTTTCCCTGTCTTACCCTTCTCTGCACATAAATCATCAACTTTTTGAGTAGACTATGACCCCTGCCAGCACCAACAGCAGATCAGAGCACTCCCCTCAACCCTCAGCATTCCTGACCCAAAGAGGAAGGTGAGGAAAAGCATTAATACAATTTTTTTTGTCAGGACTTCCCTTTGGTAACTCACAAAAACCCAGTAAACGTGGGTAGAGCTTGTAGATCCTGGTTAGGCGAGCAGGAGCACAAAGTTTGCTGCCAGTGCTTTTCATGAGAACTGGATCAGTGCTTTTTCCCCTCCTCTCCCTCCTTCTCCTTTGCCTTTGCAAAGTGCCACAGCGTGGGGATGAATCGCCTGATTGTGTGCTCCTCTTTCCCCCACCAGCAGGGCTGGGGGATGGAAAAGGAGCCCAGCTGCCTCTTGTGGGCTGTTCTCTCTCCACCCACCAAGCACTTTAAATCAGACACAAATTAACACCAACTCCTGGCATCCTTTATTAGCCGGATCGGCTCAGCCTTCGTTTGCTTTACTTCTATCTTCTATTTTAATAATTCATGTCTTTCCCCCCTCAGCCCCACCTTCCTGAAGAGCACACCTAACAATGACAGCAATGCACTGGAGAGCAGGGGTGGCCCTTCAGCTCTTACAGCTAGTGTTGATATCTGGTTTCTCAAGCTTTAAACCACACACTGTGCCCCAGTAGGGGACAGCAATCCCTCAAATGTCTCATATTTCTGGGATTTTTTTCACCCAAACTGCTCTCAAAGTATCATTTAGGGAGAAACCCCATGCACAGAGTCATGAATATGATGAATGTCACCTTTAGGGTACAGAGTATTTGTCATTTATCGTCTGAGAAGGAAATTATATAAGATCTCTTCTCTAGCACAGGGAATTGAGGTAGCTGAAATTTGACTGCCTAATGTGGGACATTGTGCAGGTAAAAACCTGGGTCCTCTGTAGCTGCAAGGGATCACTGTCTCCAAAGGCTCCACAGTGGCTTAAAACATAAGGAGATGTCCCCACACCCCGGGGGAAGGTGGCACCAACTGATCCTCATCGTGATGGGGCCCCAGGACCAGTCTAGAGATGAGCCATCACTGGTGGAGAACACACAGATGACTTCATGAAGGGCCACAAAGGTGGTCAGACGGCTGCAGTGCCTCTCCTCAAAGACAGGCTGAGAGGGCTGGGGCTGTTCAGACCAGTCAGAGAAGAGAAAACTCTGGAGACACCTCAACACATCATCCCAGTGCCCTAAGGGAGCTGATAAAAAGGAGGGAGAGGGACCTTTTACATGAGCAGATAGGGGCAGGACAAGGAGCTGTGGTTTTAAACTGAAAAAGGACAGATTTAGATTAGAGATTAGGAAGAAATTCTTCCTGTGAAGGTGGTGAGGCCCTGGCACAGGTTGCCCAGAGAAGCTGTGGCTGCCCCATCCCTGAAAATGTCCAAAGTCAGGTTGGATGGAGCTTGGAGCAACCAAGTGTCCCTGCCCATGGCAGGAGGTGGAACTGGATGATTTTGAAGGTCCCTTCCAACCCAAACCACTCCATGATTTTGTGGTCACAGGGCCCTGTCCCTCTTACACTCCTGTTTTTTCAGTCCCCAACAGCAACATGCTTGATGAAGACAAGATGAGAAGAGCATTTCCTGCTGGAAGCACCGTGGAATTGTCTGTCTCCTCCTGGCTGGCTGCTTGGCCACGTTTGCCAAGCCCCTCACCATTCAGCAACTGTCAAACCTTTTGTGGATTTCCATCTCTGCAATATTCGTTTCTTAGCAACTCTGTTTGCTTTTAGCAAAAACAAAATGTCTCTGCCTGTGGTGTGCTATTTCGGGCAGAAACGGTGCTGTTTCAGGTCCATGCCAGTCAGAAGGACCCTGGTGGAAATGGTCCTGTCTGCCCACTCACTCTTAAGAGCACCGAGTGAAATTCTTATTTGTTTCCTGCGTTCCACCTGCCGCAGGGAAAGCGCAGCAATCCTGGGCACGGGCTGTGGCAAACAGCTCCCACTGCTACACTGCTGTTCCACAGCCCCTGCCACTCCTGGATCCTGGAGCAGATTGTGTAACCCAGGTAATGAAGGTACAAGCCAGCAGCAGATTTTGCAGCAGAACGAAGTTCCAGTGAGAAAACGCAGTTATGTGACCCCGGTGTACTTCACTGGGAATGTCCTTGGGCTTGCAAACTTTGATGGGATCCAGCTCTACCAGAAGCTTTGCCAACACATCCTGCTTGGGAGAAAGACCAATGAACTCGGAGGGCTGACCTTGTAAAAGAGCTTAGCAACAATTTCTCCCATGGACCAGGAGTGAGCAGCACAGTGTGTCATTGCAGGGTCCATGCTTTTAATTTCTTTATTTTCATGTGACAGAATGGTTTGGGTTGGAAGGGATCTTCAAGATAATTTCATTCCACTCCCTGCCATGGGCAGGGACGCTTTCCACTAGACCAGATTGCTCCAACCTGTCCTTGAACATTTCCAGGGATGAGGAGTCCATCCTTTTGTTTCATTCCCACCCAAATGTTACAAATCCGGTCTCTGTCTAGTAGAAACTGGAATGAGTGGCCAGCTCTTCTCAAAAGCCCTCTGCTAGGGAAGTTTTATACTCCTTCATGAGTTCCTAGTAAGGGTAAAGACATATAAACTGACATTAAACAGCATCAGCACCTCTTGAGATTATGATTTAGGAGATCTGATCGATTGGAAACTAATTCCAATTAAAAACCAACCAGGCAGAAATGCTGCTTCACTTCACAGGCTCGGGAAGGAGCTGAATTAAATAAGATTCCAGAAAAACAAATGGGACTTGAAGGCATTTAGCATCAGTGTGGGGAGACGGATGAATGGAAAATGGGACTTTTAGAAGGTGAAGATCAGCTGTGCTTTAAATATAACTGCAGACATCAACTCTCCCACCCATCACAATCCCTCTAGTTTGAATTCTCAGTTTGAGCTGAGTTGAGTTGAGCACATCACCCTGAACACACCCCACACCTCTGAATTCCTCAGAATATTTAGGACAGGATAGAGATCTCACCAATTCAGTCTGCCTGTGGCATAAGGCTCCTTTACTTCTCCATTGCTCTGTGCCCATGGGAACTGCTGATCCCCTGATGTCTGATTTGTGGCATTTTATACAATTTGCAAGTGGCTCAAATGATGATGATTCTCAGCATGAATCCAAAAATCCCCAAAAGCTGGTTAAAAACCAGGCAGGATGAAGAGGGGAAAAACATAAGACTTGAATTTTAAAGATCTGTCACTGGCAAAACTACAGGTGCAGGATGAGAATAGAGGGAAGGAACTCAGCAACTCCAGAGTTAATATCCTGAGGCCTCAGGAGGCCTCTGAGAATCAGTAGACATGGAACTCAAGTGGTGTGGGAACTTGTACAGTTTGCAGCCATTTTCTCTGGAAATAAGGACCATCCGTCTTTGATAGAGATCCAAAGTTATTCACTGACTCCAAGAAACCTCAGTGACGTCAGCGGGGCCAGGAATCCATCTCTTTATTCCTGAGCTGAATGCCTACATATTGTTTTCATGCAGCTGTAAAGACCTCTTTTATGCATCTTCTTGATTTTTCTCTGGCTCATTCATCCTGATTCATCCTCCTCTGCTCAGAGCTCCTTGAATATCCTGCAAGAAGCCCACACACTCAGACACATTCTTGCCCGAGCCTACATCACTGTATTTGTCCAACTAATTTTCACTGAAATAAAGTTCCTGCCTTGCAAGATTGCCAAGAACAATTGTTTTGGTGAATCATAAATACTGCAGAAAGTAAATGTTGGTTCAGGTTGTTTGTTTCCACCCTTGGCAGACCAAGCTCTAAGGGTGCACACATTCCTCAGGAAACTGAGATTTTAGTTCAGCAAATAAACAATGATGGCAATGGATATTCATTAGGAAAGTCCTACATTTGACTCTGGGAGATGAATCTGCAGAAATTCATGAACTTCTCCCTGCCAAGGATAACCAAACAGCAGCAGAAGTGTGCAAGTAACTATGTGTGTACAACCTCACCTCTCTGCTCAGCATCCTCACCTTGCCTGCAAGCCACCCTCTCCAGGCTGAGGAATGACCCAGGAAGATCCCAGGGCCAGAAAGAGAAGATAAAGTAAATTGTGCCACTATAACTTGTGGGTTGAACCGCAATGGAGATAGGCACTGTGCATTTTATCTGAAGCTTTTTTAAGGAAAAGTACATAAGTTGCCCAAGACTCGAGAAAATGGGGATTTTTTCAGTCCCATTTTAACCCACTGGGTTTTGTTGTTTAAGATGTAGGCAAAACCACCTGGAAAATGACAGTCATAGGATGGTTTGGGTTGGAAAGGACCTTAAAGATCATCTCCCTCCAACCCCCTGCCATGGACAGGAACTCCTTTCATTAAATACTTAGAATGAGTGATTTACTCTATCCTTGGATGCCTAAAAGACAGAAATGTAAATCTGAGCTGTTGCCTCAAGATTCCTTGGTCTGTCTATGGGATGAAATGGGAATCTGCAGCAGGGAGTGATTTGGGACAAAGCTACTATGGTGCAAAGTGTCTCAGGCAGTCCCACACTGACAGAGGAACTTCCAGGGGCACATTTTTGGATCACTGCTGTCCCCATGTCCTTTGGGAAGGGCATGAGTTCCCACGGACAGATTGATCCATGGACAAACAGCTCAGCAGTGCTCAGTGAAGACAATTCATGGGGAGACAGAAACTGGACTTCACAATAGGGATCCAGACCCCATTCAGGACTAAGTGCCAAAAATGTTGAGCTTGGGTCCCTGTTGAGCCAGAGTCCTTTTCTAGAGCTCACTCTGGATCTGTTCCCTGATACTGATGGAAGATCCTTATCTTCTTCAGGAGATACTGATTACAAGGCCCTCTAAATTTCACTTTAATACGAATAATATATAAATGTAACACTGTCATATTTCATAATGTGGTGACTGTAATTCCACTCCTGTTAAAGAGCAATTGCAGTGTAATTATGATAAGTGTGTTCTCTGACACGCTTTAATACCACAAATACAAATGTAACATAATTATACTCCATTACGATATATATTAATATTGCAATTAAATTTTGTGATAATGCAAAAATATAATTGGTAATTATAGGACGTATTGCATGTATCAGTGCTTTACATATGTGCACACACATGCACACACCCCCTTGTGTCTTGGAGAAGAAGTGACTGAGTTGTTCCTGGTGTGGCCATGAATAAATACTGTAAATGTCACTGCAGTGCTGTACATTCAATTCAGGTAGCACAGGGACACCAGAGAGCCAACACAAACCACTCACTCATGCAGTTAATGTTCTTATTATATCAACAGAAATAATTATTGATTGAGGAAAAAACCAAACCACAGTATAATTACATTTTAATTGCAATATAATTCTACTGTAATTACACTTTTTCTGTTATTTGGCTTGGCCAATAACAATCA
The DNA here is from genome assembly GCA_037013685.1 of Acridotheres tristis. Lineage (NCBI taxonomy): Eukaryota > Metazoa > Chordata > Aves > Passeriformes > Sturnidae > Acridotheres > Acridotheres tristis. The sequence continues at coordinate 147,650,706 of CM072886.1, read as the reverse complement.
GGTTAGTGAGACATTGTTCTCATAATTTTAAAAGATTGTATTATTGTGTGATATTGCACAGCATCCCAAGAGAAGAGGTTTCATCACTGATCAATTATTTCAACATAAACCTGGATTAGTGTTGGAAAATTAACAGTAAAGAGAAACATTGCTGAGTAGCCCTCCTGAACCCTTCATAGCTCTGGTATCTCCAAATCACTGGTGCTCAAAAAATCTGAAAAAAATATTGCATGGAAAGATGAGATGCCAGAAGATGGGTCCTTACCCTCAGTTTAGAACTCTCTGTCAGCTTTTAAGGAGTCTGCTTGAAAAAGCCAAAGTGTTTAAGAGGGGAAAAGGAAGATTATTCTATCTAATTCTACATTATCTCGCCAAAATATCTCTTGATTCGAGCCTATCCAGGAAATATGAGAAAGAGGGTTATGGATGCTGGTCCCACTTTTCTCAAGAGGCAATGCCATGAACACCCCTGGATCCCTCCAAAGTAATTTATGGTGGAAATTCTTGCTCCAGAGAAGCCCTAAAGAGAATTGTGTTGCTTTTCTCAGAAACCAGAAAGGTCTGGGAGACCTCACAAGTGACAAGAGACAATTATCTCATCATCAACCTCGGAACATTTTTGTGCTCAAAGCATTGGCAAGAACAATTAGTGTCCTCCCTTCCTGCATTCCCCCTCTTATTTCCTATTCATTAAAAAAGTAATAAAAAATCAAACTGAATGAAAAAGTTGGAGAAGGAATCCTGTGTGCCTCCTGGATACTTTGGATGATACAGTAGCCATGGCAACAAGCAGTACAACAGAACTCCTTTACCTTTGATTTTTTCCTTTTTTGTCCTAATGTTTACAAGAAAAAAAAAATTGAATTTTTGCTCCCAGTTCATCTCCTGTGTAGGTCAAGCAAAACGCTTTGTTTCTCATGAGGTTCTCTCTCGTTTTCATCATTTACATGTGGACATGACCAAGCCCCAGCTGAAATCAGGTTGTCTATGAAGTTTTCATCCCTTGTTATTAAACCCCTTCCAAAAATAAAAAAACAAAAACAACAGGAGAGGAAGGTGGGAGGTGATCTGGAGACATCCTGAACAACACAACAGTTTAACACTGACTCATTCCCACAGCAAACCCCAGAGACCAAACGTTCTGGAGGGTCCCAGGAGGGATTAAACAGATTCACAGAGGCACAATCGATCCATGGTTATAGAACAGACATTTTCAGACGCAGCCCCAAATCAGAGAAAAAATAATCATCCTTCAATCAGTAACTGCTGGGTGTAAGCAGTGAGCATCATAGATGGGATTACTTTATACTCTCTCCTTTCTGCTTTATTCTTCCCATTGGCATCTGCCCAGGAAAGAGATGGAATCCCCATCCATGGAAGGGTTTAAAAAATGTGTAAATGTGGTGCTTAGGGACATGGTTTAGTGGTGACCTGGCAGTGCTGGGTTAATGGTCAGAATCAATGATCTCAGGGGTCTTTTCCAACCTGAGTAATTCCATGATTCTGCACTGTTTTTATAAGCTCCATCAATCATTGGTCTCACCCAGCATGGCTGTTACATATTTTGTGTTCAAAGTCACACCCAGCCTTCAAACTTCCCAGCTGTCCTGGAGAATGGAGGGGTTGCAAGGTGAAGGATGACCCCAGGAGAGCATCTGAGCCAGAGGACCTGGATCAGCATTTGACAAAGGCTCTGGTGTGGTCCCCGAGCTCAGGAGGGATCTCTGGTGAGGTCCCATGTCTGACAAATGCCAAATGGTGCAGTAAACCACAGACAATGTGCACACCATGGACTGCTCGTCCCAGTTGTGTCTCCAGGGCTGGGAATGGTTTGTGAATTTTCATGGCATTCCAGGGAAACCTGAAGTGAGCACAGTGGCACAGGAGATGAGCTCAGAGCCATGGCCCAGTGCCTGCCACTGCAGAGGTGTTCAAGCCCAGTGTCTTGAGTGGGTTTCTTTTTTTAAAATGAGCTGATTTCAGGCCAAGGCTCCAAGCACAAGTTCAGGGTGGTGAGGCCATACCCCACAGACACTAGATTCACCCAGATCCTCTGAGAAAACAGGGTTCCTCTTGACTATTAGGAAGAGAGCTGGAGGGTTTTTTTTGTCTGTTTGTTCTGTGGGTTGTTTTGTGGTGGATTTTTTTTGCCAGCAACCCCCACAGGAGACACTGACTGGAGCCTGGCTTTGACTTTTGCTCTTTCTCACCTCGCCCAGCAATAACACCATGGATACACAGAGCAAAAGAACTTTCACCCCTCCTTGCAGCTCCAGCCCTTCCTTGTCTCCTGGAGCAGGCAGGCAGACTGCAGCAGCTCCGAGAGAGGGGCCAAGTGTTCTCATGCTGCTCCCCAGAGCCAGGAGGCTGTGGCAGAGTCAGGCTCTGTGCTAGGGCTTGGGCTTGCAACCAACGCTGACACTGCATTGCAGCACTAGGAAAAGTGGGGAGGGAGGAAAACTGATGCACACCCTGCAGGGAAAACAGCAGAGGTGGGACCATCCTCCCCATCTCTGGTGGGAATCCTTGGTCCAGCAGGGCTGTGCACCCGTGGCATTCTGCCACAAAAATACACAGAGGGAAACCTAGCACTGACAGGTGAAAAAATAAAAAAAGAAATTAAAACCAAACTCCCAAATGTGTAAAACATAAGCCTAGCTGAGCTGGCACTTCTGCTTCCTTCCACAGCCTAACTCATTACTTTATTGAGTGCTCTGGGATACTCGGAGTGTGAGGCTGTGCTCTTAAAAAATACACCACTGTCCTACAGTCAATTCCATTTGTGTTCAATAGAGAGCAGATCAGGCTGTTACAGAGCAAACCCTGCCAGAACCAATAACTGTACAAGCCATGGCGTTATGCTAAGATGCTGCTTCAATAAATTATCAGCTCGGAAAAGTCTGGATCCTTTAATACTCCCGAGATTTGTGACTGTGCAAACCTGTGTATGGATACAGATAAATGCAGTTAAACAGATTCAGTGGATGCTATTGGCTGAGGATTCTCTGAGTAACAAGGAATGACACATTTAAAACCCTAGGTTAAAATTGGGACTTGCTGGACCATCTCCAGAGATGAAAAGAAGTCCATATTTTAGGAACACGGTAGCTAAAGAAGGGGGAATCCTGCATGTCAACCCCCAAACCACTGTGTTTTTGTGGAGAAAGATCTGTAAAGGATGATCCCAGTGGATCCCTGGGATTCATTTATGCTGCCAGGTCATGGTAAACACTGAAAACAATCTCCAGAAGAGGAAATCAAAGACTGGCTGGAGGAAGAGAGGGGATTTGGGAGGATCACTAACAAAATCTGGGGGAAAAAACTGGGGAAAATTTTCCTGTTTGGGAGGGAAAAGCCCTTCAGTTGAATCCACTTGAAGAAGGGCTGGAGGAATGGATGGAGAATAAGTCCACTGAGAAATAACACTGTGACTCCTGCCCCCTCAGCATGTGGTTAACACTGAGGACTCAATGCCATTCCTGGAGCCTTCCATGAGGTCTTGAGGAGTCTCTCAACAGGGAGAGAGCTTTTTTTAGAGTTTGGGTGGTTGGAAATCACGGCAAGGCTGATCCTGAAAGGAGCCACCTCATCTCTTCCTGAGGGCCACACCCTTCCAAGTGTCCTGAGCTGTGTCTTCTCATGAACAGAGTTTCTGTTACTGAGACATCCCCGAGTCTTCGGCAACATTAAAAGTGGTCAGGTGGAATCTGTGAGGTAATTTCCTACTAATCTACAGGGATCCAACTTTCTTCTCAAAACTGGGGCAAAAAATCAATTAAGATCTTCCTGTAAGATCTCAAGAGTACTGGCTACAGCATCCATTGTGTTTACTCATCACTCAGCCCATCCTTCCCCTTTTGAAACATCCAGCATATCTTCAGTGATCTGAAGGACCACGTATTTTACTGTTACATAATGAAAATTCTCAAACAAGGCAGGGAGTGAGCAGCTACGAACAATGGACTGAATTTTAAGTCAAAGAAAAAAAACGAAAAGGTCACCTGCCCAAACATCAGCCCTACTTTTCTCCCTCCCTCAGTGGGCAGCCAGCTGAACCAGAGCCTTGCCTCTTTGCCTGGCTGATGAACTCTGAAAGACTGCAGCCCCAAGCAGTTCTCTTCCAGGGAGTTTCCTTGCATTTCTCCTCGCAGCCTGAAATGGGATATGAAGCTTTTTTGGGACGCATTAGCACAGATGACACTCTGCAGAGAAGAATTGTGTTCCACAGATGACACTCTGCAGAGAGGAATTGTGTTGCAGTGTGAGTCCTCCTTCCCTCCCCAGCTGATGTTGCTATTATTGTTCTGGAGTTCATAACAACATGACTCGGAGCATTTTCAGTTTGTCCTGTAGACACAAACCCTAAAAAATGATCTTTCTTCCTTTCCATGTCTCCCCTGCCATATTGAATTCCTGGAGTGGGGGCAGAAAGGGGAGCACGTAGTGGGTCTGGTGTAGCAGAGGAATTGAATTCCCAGATCTTGAAGCCGAATTTTCCATTGATAGCGTTTGTAAAATGAAACAGTGCTGACACTTTTAATAGTGGAGCTTGCATGACTTTTATTTCATTTTGCTTGTTGACTGGTATCTTCTCAAGAGCCCAGATTTACCAAAAATAAAGGCATTTGCTTTTGGAGTGCTGGAAAGATTCAGGTTTCCCTTCCAGGAGAACCTATTTACAGCAAGATCTGCTTTCTTAGGAAAGCTGAGATGGAACAGCTCAACTTCCCCATGTCCTGGAGAAATGCCATGATGGGAAGTTGGCTTGGGGCAACTTGGAATGAAGAATGGTGAATTTCATTTCTAGAGGACTGGCTTGATTCCTGTTTGGACCAATGAGGGAAAAAAAATAAGTTTCTGTTTGGATCAATCATGAAAAAAAAGATGTCTCCTTTTCATGGCTCCTTGTTGAATTTTGTGGTCCTTTCTGAATTTTTAACCAGGTTGGTGCTTGCATCTATGAAAATGCAATGCAAACAAATACTAACAACCCTACTGATGATACTTTTTAGTGAAACTGAGAGATTTCTCCTCTGCCACCTGAGATCTGGTCTGAGAGATGCTGCTAGGGAAGGATGGATGGAGTCCAGTTTCTTTTTGCTTTCACTGTGTATTTTAATCTCTGCAGTTTTCAGTCCCACACCTTTTGCAGGCATGAAAATAAGCTTCCAAGCAAAGATCTTCTGCTGGTATAAACCAATAAAACTGAATCCTATAAACAAAGAAATGTCATTTCAAAGTGACTCATTATTTTTTAACAAGGGACCAGAGAGAGAAAGGTTTTTTTTCTTACAATCAGATGATGCCTCTCTTTAGCAATTCAAGGGAGTGAGGCTGGGGAAGTGTCTGGAGCACAGGTTTTATCAGGAGTGTCTGAGGGAGCTGGGATTGTTTAGTTTGGAGAAAAGGAGGCTCAGGGAGGACCTTCTTGCTCTCCACCTGACAGGAGGGTGAAGCCAAGTGGGGGTCAGTCCCTTCTCCCAAGTAACAAGTGACAGAATGAGAAGAAATAGCCTCAAGTTGCTCCAGGGAAGGTTTAGATTGGCTGTTAGGAAAAATTTCTTCACAGAAAGGGTTGTCAAAGTGCCAGGGCAAGTGGTTGAGTCACCATCCCTGGAGGGATTGAAAAGACTGTGTAGATGTGGGGTTTAGAGACATTGTTTAGTGCTGGCCATGGCAGTGCTGGGTTAATGGTCAGATTCGATGATTCCAAAGGTGTTTTCCAACCTAAAATGTCTTCTGTTCTGCTGAAGGAATTAAAAAAAAAACCAAAAACCCGTGCTCCAGCATCCTAGATAGCTTTTGATCCCTGAAAAAGAAACAGCCTGGCTTGACGTTCTCACAACAGCAATGAACCAGGCAAACAGTGCTCTGGAGGGTCCTGCCTCACACCCTCTGGGACTGAACAGCAGCGACTGCTCAGTGCAATAACCCTAAAAAAAGTGCTGGTCATTTTCCAAAAGCTAATGACAAGTTTGTTAGTTAATGGCCCAGATCAGAGCCAAAGGCGATTAATGATCTAACAAACCAGTCGATGAACTGGTAATGAAGACCAATTATGATCCCTATCAACATCCCCCCCCCCACCAAAGAATCCCCTTTATTAGTCTTTTCTTCCCTCTGTAGAGGGTCTTGGACAAGCCAGGGGCTATTTCAGGAAATTGCTGGCTCCCTGGAAATCAATAACCAATCAACACCTGGAGCTTGTGCTGAAAAAAATTGCATATGCCAGAAAACGAACCCTCCAAGAAACATTTTACCTAGAAAATTAATGAACCAAACATATAATGTGATTTGCCTTGGACTCAGCTGTTCAACAGCTTGTTCAAGGGACTGTTTTTTTCTTTGTTTAAATCCCTTGCTAAAAATTTACAATGCAGGGAGAAAGCACGTGGAAGTGGAAAACCATTTTCTAAGTTATGCTACTGACTGACTGACCAGAATGAGCTCCTTTGCTGTGATGGAGTCAGGGAAGCATAGTAAAGGTTCGTCCAAAAGAGGCATTTATAATGTAGGGATGTTATTTTAGGAACTGGAGAGTTCACAACAAACTTCCCAGGTCCTTAAACAACCCTGGGTTGGGAGAACATTTAATCATAGATAACACACAGAGAGATCTACTCCATCTCCAGGCCAAGCCCATCTGGAGAGGGACTTTTGACAAGGGCACACAGTAATAGGACAAAGGGGACAAAAAAATCTAAGAAAAGCTGTGCCATGTCTAATTTGGATATCCAGCACTGCAATCAAAGCCAATGGCTGGATGCTTTTGTCCTGTAAATCCAGAAAAATATCCTATTTCCTTTCTTTGCCACAATTCCTCCTTTACCCCTACAGAAGGTGGACTCATGTCTCTATTGTATTTTTCTGCAGATAGAAAAAAAAATTATTTATTTATTCTTCAACATTAGTTGTATCCTAATCTAAACTTTGAACTCATCAGGTCATTAAAAGCTGATTAAAAAGATACTTTACCATAAAATCTTAATAAGAGACATTATTTGGGGTGAACACATCTTTCCTATTTAGGATCTAGAACTGCTGATTCAGAGGCCTCGGAGCAGACTCTTCCTTTTAGTATCCACCCAATTCCATCACCAGATAGCTTCTTTTGGGGACATCATATGGCAGCAGTGGGCAGTGACAGACTTTGCTCAAAAGGGAGTCAAAATATCACTCAGGAGGTTTGGGAATTCTTGGAGCCAAGCACTGGGGACCCCAGAGCTGGATACTGTCCCAGGAAAAGACATCTGCATTCTTCTAAGTCTTCTGTGGTAAAAGTATGAAGGGCTTTAACTCCAACAATCAGCACTTACACAAGATTTACTACTGGTTTTAATATTAACAGTGCTGGAGGCACAGAGGAAGGAAGAGTGGTACAAGCATGGGAGCCTTCAAGCAGTGAAGAGAGGATGGCAGCAGCCTCCTCCAAGTGATTTATCCCACCAAGAGAGTTGAATCACTTCTAGGAGCTGTTGGATCTCAGGAATCTGGAGTTTTTGAGCTTTCTGTGCTTCCAGGCACAGACCCCCTGGAAAACACTGCTCTGGAGCTGAAACCTTGGAGAAGGCTTGTAAATATGAATGATGAGTTAGAAATCACAAATGTGTAGTGGGTTAGATGTGTGTCTTTTCACTGGGTGATGGGTTTTTAATTTTGAGGTTTTTACAGTATAGTGGTAAATATGGGACAAGATGGAGAATTTTGGGTGGTGTAATTTTCTTTGTTCCTCTTCTTTTTCCATCTTCTTCATGGAACTCATGTAGTTGTCTCTGGTTGGTCAGTCTAATGCCACTCTAAGGGTCGTGGGAATCTATTACTGGGTCAAAAGGATAAATAATGTAGGTGTTAAACTTTTATTGGTTTGGTTAGCTTTAAAAGGCCTTGAAGCAGGCTCAGCTGAGAGCCATTTTTCCCACTTCTAGCAAGGACCTAGAGGTGCTGTCATACTTTCTGTAAATTTTGATAAGATACCATAAACATCCAAGCCCAAAACACGAGAATCGTCTCAATCACATTTCCAATAATCTTGGCTGCGAGGGAAAACAGACGAGACTGATGACAAACCACTAATGAGGGGTGCAAAGCCCAGCAAGGAGCAGATGATGGTGGTGGTTTCAAGGTCTGGGCTTGGTTTCACGCCTGGCTGTGCCACCAGGCTCTGGCTTTGGGGGGAGCAGTGGGAACAGAGCATTGGTGCAGTCTGCATTGATGGCAGCAGCCCAGCCCAGCTCCGACTGCTCGAGCTGCACTGGTGTAAATCATCTCTCATCCCCCCACGATAATGTGAGTCACTGATCCTGGCACTTGGCTGGCTTGGCAGGTCTCCCAGAATCCGTTGCATGGCTCTCAGCAGCCAGGGGATGCTTTCAATGGGATTTGTGGGTAGAGGGATATTGACTTCTCTATGCCTCGGTTTCCTCGTTGGTGGAACAAAGCTAATAACCCTTACCCACTCCTTCAAATAAGAAAGGAAAACCTTATCAAAAAACTTAGCCAACTGTGGTTTATGCAATGCTTTGTGATCCTGTGGCAGAGAAAACTCTAGGAGAGAAAAGTCCTGTTATTCTGAATAGTTTTAGAAGTCTCTCCTCCACACTCTGTCGATTGGCTCACGCTGACTTAATCTCTGAACTCAGCTGAGCATCTGCTCGGCCAGAATTAGCCCCGGGGATGGGAAACCCAATTCACATTCCACTTGCAACCTGCAAGGTGAGGCCCTGATCTTTTTCACCAGCTGGAGCTGGTTAGAGGGTATTGTCTTGTTTCCCTTTTTAAACACTGAGCTGTCCTGCTAAGTCTGTCCCTACTTGTCTTGCTCCTTTGTTTCCTGGTGATCAGTTTGATCTAATTCACTCTTCTTTTTCCACACATTTACAAGTTCTTTATAATACAGCACCTACTACAGCTGCCAAACTTTTTTTTTTAAATTTCAAGTTCCTCTCCCCCTCCACTTCGTGTAATCTTTATTAATTAACTAGTTAATAACCGTCAATTATTCTATAAATAAACGAGTGGCTGAGCAGCCTCTGTGCAGTGCTTTCCTCCTTCTGAGCAGCATGGTACCAAATTCTCCAATTCACAGTCTTTGCAGCAGCTATTTTGATAGTACAAAATTTGTACCCTGGGACAAACTTTTTGCTGTTGCCCAAGAACAGAACATTTCAAATGCTTTGAGTACTAGAGAGCAGTATTAGAACCATCAGTCTTCTGAGCTTCAAGAAAGTTAAAAAAATCACAGCAGAGCTCATCACTTCCACAGGCACCTTTCTAACACCCCAGCTTTTGGAGCAGGCCTGAAGAAATGCAGCCATCCATGCTAGGCTGCTATATTTGGGTTAGGAGGCCATCAGCTTTTCTGTTTTGGACCATGCACACCCAGTGGGTCAAAAACTGGTCTTACTTCTACAAGAAGAAAGAAGGAGGTCAAAGAAATGTGAATGGGACTCTTCAAAACAAGATAAAGGATTGGGAACTGTGTTGACTCGATTCCCAGGTTTGTGACTTCCTGGGTACTTTCAGGTTAAGTCACTTGGTTCTGTGCCTTGGCTGCTCTATAAAAGTGCACCATGGGTACCAAGCCTTCCTTAGAACATCTCAAGAAATGCTTTGGAGTCTCCCATGAAAGGTTCTGCAGCAGGGACCAGCTGTGTCCAGCCAGATCACACCAGATTGATGCAGATGCAGATGAGTGCTGAGGGGATCTGTAAAATCACAAATCACAGGATGGGTCAGGCTGGAAGGGACCACAGTGGGGTCATCTGGTGCCTCCTCCCTGCTCCAGCAGGGCCATCCCAGAGCACAGGCACAGGATTGTGTCCAGACAGTGCTGGAATATCTCCAGGGAGGGAGACTCCACACCCTCTCTGGATGATCTATTCCAGTGATTGGTCACCTGCACAATAAAGAAGTTCTGCCTCATGTCCAGGTGGAACTTCCTGGGATCAGTTCCTGCCTGTTCCTCCTGTGCCATTGCTGGCACCAGGAGCAGAGCCTGGTCCCTGCTCTGAGCCCTCCCTGCAGACAGGGACAGATGGTGATCAAGTCCCTCTCAGCCATTTCCTCAAGGCTGAACAGGCCCAACCATCTCAGAATTGGCCCAACTCTCTCAGAAATCCCAGTGTTTCCTGTTATCTGCCCTCTCCATAAAAACATTACAGAGCCATTCTGCTCTGTCACATAAGCCCAGAGGTTCCAATGCCACCAAGACCAGACCTGTTACAGTCCAAACAAGAGGGGAGCAGGGCAACTTTACAGACCATGGACATAGCAGAAGTTTGAGGTTTACATTGTTGACATAATTTGCTCCAGATGAGCCAATGTTTGGCCCTGTTCACTGAGACTTGGCTCATCCTCTTTTACCTATGTACTCCCCAATCTCTGTTTTGGATATTCTTCCCTGTGACTCCTCCAGAAAAGAGACTTATCCTTTCCATCATAGATCAGCCCTGTTCTGCCCAGGACTCAGTCCTCCCCCAACAAGCCCCTGAAATTACCAGAAAAATTCTCGTTGATTTTAGGAAAGAATATGTCAGGGCATTAATTTCTTGCTCTTCCTCCCTAGAAGGAACCATTTACTCTTCTCTCCCCTGAAACAGTTGGAGAAATTTTTCACCACTGTGCTGATGGAAGAAACGACTCTGCTTAATAGAAGCAGATAGAAAAAATATGAGGTCATTTGGTCACAAATGAAAAACTTGCCTAGTCTCATAGTTTAGTGCTGAGTTTGCCTGGCCCCTTTTATGATTAGATTATTACTTATTCACTTATTCGTCTATTTAATCATATCAAGGAAGAGTGCCCTACATGACCCTTCTGGGTACTTGCTGATTCCTTTGTTCTTTTATTCTGCTTTTAACTGAGATTATTTCCATACAGGTTCCTTTCATAATGAGCCTTGAATTATTGTACTTTATCATCCATAAGGTGCTTCTCTGCTTTGCTGGTGTGTCCCTATCTATCTGAGCTATTCCTGCAGGACACATTACTCTTAAATGACTCACAAGGATCAGCCATTCACAGAGTCCTGGATTTTAAGGATGGCTGGGCCCTTCTCTTTCTTAACCTCCTGAAAGGTGATGGCCTTAGACATTACATTGTTCCTGAACTTCTGGCTGTCAGTGTGTCTTTCAAAACGAATACAAACAAAATCAAAAGGTACAAAGCTTGTTAGGACACTAAGCACCATCAGAATGTATGAATGAATTGTAATTTCAGATATCTTTTTTTTCTTTCCTTTTTTTTTTAACTTTACCTCTGCTCCCTTAGCCAGAAATTTGGGGTTTTGTTGGTGTGGGGTATTTTTAAGTAAAGATGAAACAGGCTGTGTAAGAGAGAAGGCAATATGAAATTCTACACAGGACATTCTGTTTACAGATTTCTTGTGAAGTTGTCCCTGTGAACAGGGACAATAATTTGTTTAAAAATGGACCTGTGTTTTCTGGTTGCATCTACCTGGTTTAACTAAGAGTCATTTCATACAGGGAGGTTTCTTCTATCACAACACACCCATGAGACAGTAATATTATCACATTAGAGAACACATAGGGAACAAGGGGACTTGTTTCTGGCTGTATTTCTTAGTTAGTAGGAGAGATAAAAGGGAAATTATAGGGTGCTGATTCTCAGTTTTATTGTTCAGTCATTAGACCACATCCAATCACCACCCCAAAATGTGTTACAATTTATTTCTACTTTTTGCTTGTCTTTCCTCAGTGATGGGACTGCATTGGGTGACTTCTTGGGTTCCTTCTTAGCCTCACCCTCCCATATACCAAGCTGGAAATTGAGCTCTGCTTGTAAAATCAGAGGATCCTTTCAAAACAGTAGAAAATGCAAGAGATAAATTGTGAATCTGCAATGGCATTGATGCATTTCTTGCTAAGAAAAGATGCAGTAGTAGTCAAAATTTCTTGATTTAATCTAACTGACCAGTCAGAAGTACCCACTACAATCCAAGCAATAGGAAGGACAAAGATGACTCACATCCTGAGCCAAGGAAAATCTAAAATTTGCATGTTCAGCTTTGGTCCAGAGCATAGAAGTTTGGGCTGACACTGTTTTACATGACTGGCAGCTGAAAGCTGTGCCCTGGGAGACAACCTGGGAAGAAAATGTGATCCAAGAAATTCCAGGGAAGCAGTGAAGCTCTCAAAATGGAGCTGTCCTGCCTCACCTCGTGGGCCAAAGGTTACAACCATGAAGATTTCATCCTGCACAGGAGCTGTGACCTGCAGCAATCTGTGCCTGGCCTTGGAAGGGACAATACTGACTGTGGGAGGAAAGAGCTGGAAAATGTGCCAGGCACATAATTGGCATTCATGGCACTGAACTGCTGCAGGACTGGCCTTGGAAAAGTTCACAGAATCACCGAGTGGTTTGGGTTGGAAAGGACCTTAAAAATCACTTTATTCCAACCCCTTGCCATGGGCAGGGACACCTCCCACTAAACCAGGTTGCTCCAAGCTCCATCCAACCTGGCCCTGGACACTTCCAAGTGATTCCCATCAATCCATGGCTTTCATGGCATTGCATGAAACACATGAGTCCCACACCACCAAAATATTCTGGTGTGAGAACATCAGAGGCATGGATCAATGTTTGCTGGCACATGATCAGTCAACACATGAAGTGTGTGTGTAGCCATGTTTTCAATTCCTCCACCCACAGTGATCCCACCAACCTTCTTGGAGAACATTCCTGAGCCCAGCCTCCACAAAATTTGAAGAGGAGTTCCAGCCCCTTTTTAGTTGTCTCAGTAAATTGAACCAGGATGGACCAAACTTCTCCAGCAGATACTCACTTAATCTTAAATCCCTCAAACATTGTTTACTTCCAAATACAGGATCTGAAACCAATGGATATAGACAGTAGGCACCCTATTTCCTAGTTTTATCTGTTTTCAAGGTGGATACTTCTATAAGAACAAGTTTTAATGCTCCCCAAGTAGGCAGTAGTAATCTAGAAAATGGAATCAGTGAAGAGTCACCACGTGTGACTGAGTCTCCAGATGGGGCACAGCAATGACTACTCTGTCACTGTCAATTTGTGTGATTTCTGGACATTTGAGATGTACAAGAACTCCAGGAAGAATTGGTGTTGCAATTCCAACTGGCATTTTACTGGAAAACAAGCAGTATATGCTCACTGGTGTTTGAGCAATGCAGAAGACTGGCCAGCATGTTAGACAGAAATATTCATCAGAGTTAGTTCTGCTGTGACCAAAAACTCCAAGAAACAAAGCAGTGAGGAAGTAGAGGAATTGACATAGGGAGATTATAGAGAGAGTCTTCAAATACAGCTAAAAGTTGAAAAAAGAGCAGCCATGGATAGGTGCCTGGTAGGAGAAAAAAAAAATCCCTGTCCTTTACTGGCCAGACTCACAATGTGCAGGGAGATGTGATCAGGGACAGTGTCTCCTGAAAAATTGCAATTTTAATTCCTTCAAGAGGGTGGGGAATGAACTTGACTCTTTGAATTACGTTCATTCATAACACAGAATCAGAAACACCTTTACAAATAATATTCTTGTCATGCTGTGTTGTTAAAGCCAGCGGGTTTTGGAGGGACTGGGAGCCAGGCAATGGTTTAGACAAAAGCTGATCAGGATTCTGAGCAGCGATTAAAGGACAAGTTTATAGAAGAAGCTGGCAGGTGATGAAAGGAAATTTGTCAGGTGATGCAGTCACAAAAGGGAAACAAATAAAAACAAATTCAGGAAGTAGTGATTTCTTTCTGAAGGCAGAAGAATCAAGATGTCTAAAAGGAAAGGGAAGGGAGTGTGGAGATGAAGGAGAGGAGACAAGATTGTGCTTCCATTCTGAGCAGAGAAAAACCAAGTTTCAGACCCGACAACCCAGTGAAATAGTTCATTACTTCAGCTTTCTGCTATTTGTTGCTGTCTATTTATCTTATTTTATTAAAGTACTGAATCTATCTCTTTTGTGAAGTGACCATTATACAGAGTTAAAAATAACTTTTTAAGCCTCCTGTGATACAGATTGCAGCAGGAGCAATGAGTCAAAAAGAGAGCTATTCCTCATCTGCTGCTTCTATTTCCAAAAACCAATCATGTGTGTCTGCTAAGGTGGACTTAACAGGATCAGAGCAGTGATTGGGATCCTGGAAGGAAATGGGGTCACAAACACAAGCTTTCCAAAAACTGAGACCAAAAATTTTGTGTCTTACAGGGCCAAGTGCAAGGTCCTGCAGTGGGCTGGAGCAATACCTGGTATCAACACAGGCTGGGGGATGAAGGGATTGGGAAGAACATAGGAATCCTGGTGGATGAAAAGTGGGACATGACCCAGAAGCCCAGAATGTCCCCTATATCCTGAGTTTCTGGGATTATCCTCCTCAGCACCACTCTGGGGAGAGGAGAAGGCTCCAAGGAGACCCTCCTGAAGCCTTTCAGAACCTAAAAGAGTAAGAAAGGTAGGAAGAGACTTTTTAGTAGGGCCTGTAGTGATAAGATGAGAAATAAAGATTTTAAACCAAAAGAGGGAAGATTCAGGCCAAATATAAGGAAGCAATTTTTTACCATGAGGATGGTGAAAAGCTGGGCCAGGTTGCTCAGAGATTGCTGGTAGATTCCATGTCCCTGGGAACATTCAAGACAAAGTCACATGGGGCTCTGAACAACCTGAAGATGTCCCTTTTCATGACCTGTAAAGGACATCTGGCCCAATCCAAGCTATTCTGTGACACCATTCACACATTCTGTTCTAGGCTGGGTGAACAGGTTATGTTATCACCATGAACTCCCTGCCAACACACAAAGGTGGGAGCAGCTCCTGATATTACCCCTAAACACTGATATCCTCCCACCTCACCTACTCAGCCTCTTCAAACATGGCAGAAGAAGAAAAAAAGCAGAAAAAGCCAGGACATCATATACCCAGTGGGGTCCTAAATTTAATCATTGTGTGGGACACCAAACATCCCATCACAGGTTTCTCTTGCTGGGAAGTAAGAAGTGCATAAAGAAAAGCCTAGGATACAGGGATTTATGAGGATGTAGCTTAGAAAATGATGGGGAATTGATCAGAGAAGAATTAGCTTCAAGAATTAGAGTTTAGAATAATTAAGAGATAGTAGAATTAGAATAATCTAGAATTAGATTCCAGAATAACTCTAGAATTAGAATTATTTTCACAGTTCTGACAGTACTCACACTAACCTTGTACTGAGCTGTCCTCATAACAGGGCAAGTCCTGTGAGATGGACTCAGGATCAAGCAGGACCTGCCTTTCTCTGGTGTTTAAGCATCATTGGCTGCTGTTCTTTGGGATAAAAGAGTGAAGATTTCCTACCTGGCAACCTCATCTCTGAAGGAGCCCTTGCAAGTCAAAAATTAATGTCCACCACCTCTTATTGAAAGGACTCAGAGATGTTTTGTCCATGTTGCAGACTTGGACTTCAGACAGAGACATGGAACAAGTTTTTAAAGATTCCCACCGGGCTCCTAAAAGTAAGTTGTAGTTTCCTGCTGGTCAAACCAACCATTTCCTCAGGAGACACTTCCAACCCTTCTTTGGAGGATTTGTCTCTCTTTGCAAACTCAAAGAATGAAAGAGTCTGAATGGAAATGGCTGGGAATACAGGAGAAACAGGGAATACATCTCCAGGCTCCTTTTGCACTTGAAATATTCACTTCACTGGCATCTCATGGAATCAGAGAATTGCAGAACATCCTGAGTTGAAAGGGACCCTCAAGAATCATCCAAGTCCAACTTGTGGCCCTGAACAGCACAGCCCCAAAATCTTACCACGCATCTATAGTTACTTAACCAATTAGTGCAACAACCAAAGAAATTAAATACATTGTAATATAAATATATGTACATATAAATGCTTGTATAAATATAGCTACATATACAAATGCATGAATGAATATGTATTATATGCAAATATATATACATTTATAAAAATACATTTATATATGCATATAAATACATCATATTGGTTTAGAGAAAAAGATAAAGGCAACAGCTGCTGCTTCAAAAAGGGAAAATAAAAACCCTGGAACAAATTTCTCAGACTCCTGTAGGGCTCTCTTTTGCAGCAGCTCTCCCAGGCATAAAAATAAATATTTTCTGCCCTGGGTAGAAGGGCATATCAGCCCTCCAGCTTCACTGTTACGTCATTTAATGCCTATTGCTTGGATTAATAGGCCTCTCAATTGAAAATACTTTTTGGAGCAGAACTTGGCTGCAGCTGTTTTCCTTTCTGGGGATCTCCTACAGTGCTCTATAAAGCAGCAGATTAAATACTGATGGAGCAGTGCTGGGAAACAGCAATTGTAGCTGTGGTGATTGTTCATACTTATGCCTGGACATTAGAGCTCGGCATCTGAGTGAGAGAATATTAGTTGAGATGATGGGGTCGTGCTTTGGTGTACCCAGACTCATATTTAGGAGGTATAAATAGAGCAGCAAACACCTTCACGGGGCTAAAGGTCCATTAATTACACTTTCTGTGACAGCCTGCAGTCTTTGGTAGAGATAGATACACTGGTGATACATCCTAGCCTTGAAAATCCAGGTGCTGATTGGATTTATTAACAGCAGAATGGTTTCTCTTTAAACAAAATCATTTTAGGAGGTTCAATATATAATTGATCCTGTAATATATAATTTGGATCAGCATCACTGCTTCTCATTCTCCTGAAGATACTTAACAAAGTCTGATTTGTTTATGAGTCCTGGGAGAGAAGGTTTTGGAGAAAGGAATGCTATGCCATCATTCTTCCCTTGCTCCTCATCCAAAGCCACCGGGATCTTTGCAAGAATTGGTCAAACACAGATTTTTGTGAAGCACAGAAAGCCCAGCTGGCAGCAGCTGCTCTCTGAGTGTCCCCACACCCCCCACTCCAGGGACTGGGTCCAGTGCTGTGTGACCCACTGATAGGGAGCAGCAGCATCCCCTGGTGATGCCAAGGCTGGAGTCTGCAGGAGCCATGGCATGGCAGGATGTTTACCAGAGTGAGTTCTGCTGGATGCTGAGCCTCCTCTGAGGTGCTGACCTGTGTCATAGTCTGCCTTGCAGAGAGGCCAGGATCATTTTCCCTGGGACTGCTCTGATGTCTGGGTCTGGGGATGGAGGTGAGCAGATTTATTTGCTCTCCTTTGCCCAACTTGACCACGGACTTTGAACCCACTACCCACTTTGACCAGGTTCATTCATTACCTGTGATGTGGCTGTACCTGGCTATTAATTATCAGCACCATCAGCCTCAAGTAGAGAGATCTCACAGCTATCAGCACAGGATGGATTAGCAGGAATTTCCAGACATCCATCCCTGGTCCAGAAAGTTCTTCCCACTGCCATCTTTGTATGCAGGTTGCCCAGAGATGCTCCACAGCATCCTCCCCATCCCTGGAGGTGTCCAAGGCCAGGCTGGATGGAGCTCTGAGAAACCTGGTCTAGTGGAAGGTGTCCCTGCACATGGCAGAGGGGTGGAACAGGATGATCTTGAAGGTCCCTTCCAACCCAAACAATTCCATCTATTCTATCACTGCATTTTCAATTACAGCCCAGAGTAGTGCTCCAAAGGGATATCCAATAAAGGTTCTGACAGAGACTGGCCTGATACAGATCACTCCTATTTTCTTGCAACCAACATTATGGAGTGGTGCTTAAAATACTGCAGCATCCTGGGCCTGGGCAGTAACCTTAAACTCCCTGAGGACAGAAATGTACTGAGAGGCAGCCTCGTGTTTCACCTCAACCTGGGAGAGGGCAGAATCACAAGGTCAGTGATTTGGGTTGAAAAGGGACCTCAAAGATCATCTCATTCCCCCCCTCTACCATGGGCAGAGACACCTTCCACTACACCAGGTTGCTCAGAGTTCCAACCAGCCTGGCCTTGAAGACTTGCAGGAATGGAGCATTCACAGCTTCTCTGGGCAGAGCTTTTTTTTTTACCTCTTCCAAACAGCCTCCTGCATGGGAAGGTCACCAATCCCTATCTGCTGCCATCCTAGAAACAAGCCGTTTGAGAGGAAGTAGCTGTCAAGGAGAGGAGAACAGTAGGAATCTGAGAGCAGATCTAATGCTAAACCCAGGCTTTCTAAAGCCTTATAAATGTCAGCCTTGTTTGTTTTCAAGTAGGTGGTGGGAATAGAGCAAAGGCTGCTCTGTGTTACTTCAGTCTGACTAATGCTGCCAGAGCCAGGCTGGTGAGCTGCTGATGAAAATGTAACTCAACAGGTCTCTGACACCTTTAAACACCTCTCCCTGCTTCCCTAGAGGAAACCTGGATCTGAGGTCCACAGGGATGATGTGGAACGGCAGCAGAGGCATCCCAGAGGGACGTGCAGCCAGAGGCTTGTAAGGGAAAGGAGCAAAGTTGTGATGCTGTCTGGAAACATAATTCCCAGGGGTGTAGGAAGCTCGACTAAACAGCTTTTCACTCTGTGTTCACTCCACTGAGGTCACCCTGTCACACATCCACAAAAAACGAGGAGCTCCTCTTGGTCACCCCCCCTGTCAGCAGTGCCAGCCTGCTCCTCCTGGGAGCAGGAGATGCCAGGGTTTGAAGAGCACCATCAGGATAATAGCACGATTGCTGTTTCACTCCTAAATTATGCATCAGCCCCCCAGCACACGCTCCCAGCAGGTGTCTGTCTCTGAGCTGTACAAGGCCACTGTCAGCTCCACGCTTGTCACCAACCCGCAGCAGCTGAGGAGGAGATGGTCCCACCTCTCCTGGGTGCTCCCAGGCATTTGAAACGTGAAGTCAGGTCAGCAAATTGAGAGCTATCACAGGTGGAGAAGTAGGGACCAGAACTGGTAACCACTGAGGGAAGGTGACCTCAGTGTGCTGTGGACAGGGGATGGTCAGAACTTTTTAAACCAATCAGAGCAGTCTCACCTATTCCACATTGTCATGTCCACCTGTTTTTTGAGACCAAAAGAAAGGGTTTCTTTTTGCATATGTAGCTTTACTGAGTCTCTGTTGGGTCGTGGTCTAGCTCTGCCAGGATTATATTGGCTTTTCTGCAGCAAAATCAATACAATTCTGCCCAGTTTAATTTATATTTTTTTGGTCAGGTGAGAAAGTGGGGACATCCAAAAAAGAAGCTGAGCAGTGAAGTAGGAGACTCACGGAGCTTTTGTGCTGGCTCACTGAGTTCCATTTTTCGTGTGGATTATGACCTGTGGTCCCCTTACACAGCAGGACTGTGCTGGTTCAAAGCATGGTGTGACTTACATGTGCCTCGCTAGAAAAAAGGTCTTTTCTTATTGTGGTGCATTCACAGCTCTGGCACGAACCCATAAGTGCCCCATAAGTGGCAAAGACAGGGCTGGAGCTGAACTTATCTCCAGGGAGGGAGCAGAACTGGAGAAGGGAATTTAGCAAAGCTCCTTTAATGTGGATGATGAATGCCTGACCTAAGGGCACTGACTGCAGCAAGTGACCTTTCCGACATCAAGACTCCTTCACCACAGCCTGAATTATCCTGTGATCCTTGCAGAAAGGACCCTGGGATCTGTCATTCTGGATCCAAAATGTCTGTGAAGGCCATCTGCCCCAGGCCTGACCCTGTTTGCTTTCTGATCCCAGATAGGTACCATGGTCATTTCTGGAAGGTGGGGAGCACTGCCCTTACATACACATCCCACGAAAAACCTCTTTCCAAACATCTAACCCACATTCTTTTTTTTTTTTTTTTTCCCCTTGGACTCTCCTTTGAGTTGATCTTTCCAAAACACTGACCCAGTGACCCCATTCCCTCCCCCACCCCCCAGCCCTGCCCCCAGCAGGTCTCCAATTAAATCCAAAATTGCCTCTGCACAAAAGCAGCTCTGTCAGCTCCATTCATAGAGGAACAAGTGGCCTGAATAGCTTTGGGCACATTGGAAACCGAGAAACAGTGTGGTCTTGTGTTGAAGTTGAATGGTGGCGAGGGGGGTGGTTGGAGGTTGAGGGGGAGCCTTGAATCAGTTAAAGTAATTATTGAGTCATTCAGGAGGCTGGGGATGGAGCAGGATTATTCTCCAACAAAGCCCTGCCATAGACACATAAGGCATTTCACCCCTTAAGGATGTCTCGTGCAGAAAAGGAAAGTATCAGGTATAAAGCAGTAATTTGTACAAGTCAGAGCTATTGTGATGCTCTGGCCTCCTGTTCCTCTTTCCAGATGGTTGATCTTGGACCTCGCTTCTCTTTTCAATTCAGGGAGCCCCCAAAGGTCTGATTCAGTTCTTGTGGTGCAGGGGGGAACATCGTGCAGACAAGGGACTCGATTGCTTTGTGTGTCCTGGAGCCATCTCGGCGGTGACAGCCAGGGAAAGGCTGTCAGGATCATTACACACAAAGCTCTGCCATTTGTCTGACAGTTCATACCAATCTGACAGCCTCCTGAGCAAAGTACTCTGCGTGTGTGACCCAAACCCTAAAAACTGTCACCCATCAACTCAGCGGGAAAACCACATGCTGGACGTGCCAGTGCCATCCATCAAAAACCAACCCACAAGGGACAGGGACAGAGGAGACAGACAGCGATTGAAAAGGCCAGGAGAGGAACTGTCCAGCAGGAAGATGAGGCAGCAGTCCAAAAACAGCTTTCTAGAGAGGTTCCTCTGCTGCTGCAGGGCATGTGCATCTCTCCCAAAGCAAGCTGTGATTCAGGGACAGGAAAACAGGCTCTGTGACTCTGCATCCACTGCAGGCTGACTCTCTCTCCTCTCAGAGTGTCTCAAGACATTTTTGGACAAACTTTTAGTGAAGAGACTCCTGTTGATGCTCTACATGTCAGACCATATAATGCTTATCAATCAGAGAACACTGAAAGGACAAGATTTGTGGCAACAGCTTAGTTCCTTTACTCATTCCAGGTCAGAGAAGACTGTCCATATGTTTTTTTTTTCCAGTGTTTTGACTGTTCACACTGAAATGTGAGTCCTTAGTGAGTAGCCCACCTCAGGTAATGACCAAATGCAATTTGGCTTTTTTTTCCCTACTGAGAGATTAGGATTTCAATATATTTATTAGTTATTTTCACTCATTCACTTATTCTTTTTCCTTGGTGAATGTAATTTTTTTTCAAGGTCACAAAAGGCAAAAAGAGCCATTTGGATGCCACAATGGTTGTTGATATAAGCCAGAGCATTCACAGATTGCTGCTCCTGCTCCTTCTTGGGCAGTGTGTGACAGTCCTGCTGTCAGAAACACTCTTGTGTGAGGGTAAAAACCAGTGCACATTAACTTTCCTCCCTCCCAGAATCTGTTTCTCCTGCCAATGAAATATTCACTGTGTTTGTTACTATTTATTCACACGGCAGCAGGTTCCACAAGTGTGGGCCACTCAACAGAAATTATTCATCTCCCATGTACTGGACATGTCTAGCATGGAAAAGGTTAACAATAGAGATTAAGAAACCAGAATAATTAGATATAATGAAATATCTTCTGGAGGTTTATAACTATAACTATATATATATACATACACACACACACACATATATATATATATATATAGATAGATAGATATACATATAAAACACTTGAAATTTTTAGAATTTTGACAAATTACCCCTTCCTCTCCCTTTGGGCTACAAAGTCACAACTTTGCAGAGCTTTTCACTAGCAAATACCCTAAATATCATCTGCATGCTTTTCTCCCTAATTACCAGAATTGATAATAACCCCACAAAAATTCAACAGAAAGTGCCATAGAATGGTTTGGGTTGGAAGGGACCTTCAAGATCATTCAGTGTGGGTTCCACCAGACCAGGCTGCTCCAAGCCCCATCCAACCTGGCCTTGAACACCTGATGTATCCATGCACACAGTCCTGGCAGGGAATTGCTGAAGTCCAGGAATATTTAATAAGTTTATTTTTGGCCATAGGTAGGCCATGCTCACGTATCTAAGATGCTTCCAGAGTGTGTCATGATATAGAAAGGACTTACCCAGGCTTCCTTACAGCACTGTGATGTGCCAGTGCAGAAATTTTCTTAAGATAATTCTGAAATTGTTTTCGCTCCTGGAAACTCCCTCCTGCTCCCTGACACAATCTTGGGGTCCTTCTCCTGCTCCACCTTTTGTTTCCTGGATCACTTTTCTCCTCAGGCTCATCTCTGCAGCTGGGGGTGGATCCCTCCCCTCTCCCAATAATTAAATGTGCAACTACAACTGTTCAGTCAGGGTTTCAGGCAGTGTCATCCCTAAGAAGATGCTCAGGGGATTCTTGCAGGTATGAATGTGTGACAGCTGCCAGGGGACTTTCCATGGATCCCATGGCACACCCTCCTCACCAGGAGCCATAGAAAACCAGGTTTTTAAGCAGAGCGTTTCCCGGTTCATCCTGTGACCAGAATTGCCACGAATGACAGCACCAGGACAGCAGATAAATCCCGGCTAAATCCACCAAAACCAGCAGCACGACTCCAGCTGAGCTCATCTGAAAGCAAAGGTGCTGCACGCCATTCTTACAACAGGCAATTAGCCATAGATTGTTAATGACTTGGCTGGCCTTTGTGGGAACTGCTCCCAGGTGGAATCAGAGCCGCTGGAGCCTGACTCATCGAAGCCGTCCTGACAGAAATATTTTGTACCTCCAGCCCAGAAAAGCCCCATTACCTCGGAGCTGAACTTGCAGTCACTGCAGCTCTGGAATCTCTGCTACAGATCCTGCAGGTGCTTAAGCAGCTGTGAAAGAAGTGTCACCTCCTGGTTGTGCCACCGAGCTGAAAGTCTGAGCTTTTTCTGCCCTGAAAAAGCCTCCATCACTTTGCTCATTGCTTTGTCTTTGGCACAGCAGAGGCAAAACAGGGTTCAAGTCTCATCAGTTCAATGATTTTAGCGAGCTTGTTGCTCTAAATGAATCCTGGGGGTGGCCCTGTGTGTTTAAGCACCTGATGGAACTGTGTAGAGTTTTAGCCACGGCTTTTAAGCCCTTCTATTACACTCTAAAAGTCCTTCCTTTTACAGTCCTTTTCTCCGTGTCTATAAAGAGAAGGGCAGGTTTACAACATCCATCACAGTTAACAGGGTGAAATAGGGCAGGGGAGTTGATACTTCCAATTGTGCAGGAGCCAATTAAGGTTTTTAAGCAGAACATTCAAGTCATAAGACACTTACCACCCTTTTGGAACCCATCCTGGAGCAGTTACCTTCTATTTTCCCAGCTTTATCCTCTCCCTACTTGGCCTGCAGGTCCATTTTCCTCTAGGCTGTTTTTCCCCTCTTATGAGCTTGATATGAATTTAAAATACCGTGTTCAAGATTTGGAGAATAATCACAGAATCACAGAATCATTACTTAAGAAAAGACCTCTGAGATCATCGAGTCCAGCATTTTACTGATCCCCACCTTGTCAACCAGCCCAGAGCACTGAGTGCCCATCCAGTTATCCCTGGAACATTTCCATGGTTGATGACCCCACCACCTCCCTGAGCAGCCCCTTCCAATCCCTGTGCACCCCTTCCATGAATAAAATTTTCCTGATGTCCAACTAAACCTCCCCTGGCACAGCTCGAGGATACATCCTCTTGTCCTGAAGAATGGCTTTAGTCTAAGAGGATGGAAAAAATAAAAACACTATGGGTTTTTTTCCCTTTTCTCTCCATTTCCAGAATTATTTCACGACTATCTTGAAGTCATATATGAGGCACAGAGGAAGCAGGCAGAGTGGGAAGACCTTGTCAAGGTAAGTGAAATGCATTATGCCTCCACAAGGTACCAGCCAACTGTATCATTAACAGCAATGGTAATAAAAAATGCAGCTCTCTCTCACCTTAAGGGGATTTGAGTCACTGACATTTTAATTAACAAGGTTCCCATCTCTCAGAATCAAGTCTGCAGCCTGCATAACTTCTCCTTGCTGGAATGGATGGAGATCAGGTGTCCTTTGCCACAACGATTCCATAGGACTCATCTCAGGAAAAGCCATACATGGAAAATTACAATCTTTCCCATTTTAAGAGCAAAAAGTCCAGAGGAAGGAGTTGCAGAAAGCAGGCTGAGGGCAGCCAGTCCACATGAGTCACAATGAATGGTCACCAAACCCTTGAGTTTATAAAAATATACAAACCTGGAAACAAGTGAGTGGATGGGAAGTTTCAAGAGATGAAACTGGGGACAAAGCCTGTCACAAAAATCTAGTCAACATCATGGGATTGTAAATGACTCTAAGTCACATCCAGAAATCTTTCTGAAGTTTTTCTTCCAACACCAACACCTATGTTCTGTCTGTCACACAGGTGAAGCAAGAAGTATCTCCCCTTTTTCTTCCCTGACATTCATAGAGGTAAAAAATGGCACCAAAAATGAATGAAACCCAATTTTTTTTTGCTGCTCAAGACAAAAAATCTTTGATGCAGGGATGGCTGGAAGGAAGCCAAGGAGAGAAGGGATGAAGATGGCTTTGGCTCTAATAGAAAAGTTATAGACAAGGAAAAGAGAGAATGTGGAAAATCCCATCATCCATGCTGGAAGATCCCAAAGAGAGGGAGATTGGAACAGATGCTACCAGGAACCAAGTTATATCCAGCCCCTCTATCAACCTGGCTGGCACAGCTGCCAGCCAAGGCCTTCACCCACCATTCCCATCAGTGTTCCATGGACAAAGCCTGGCATTAGCTCATGATACAGAGCAAAAATAGGAATTCAGAATGTAAATAAAACGTGTGTGTGGTGTGTGTTCTAAACTGTGATAACAGAGCACAGAAAGGGCAGATGCTCCTCTGTCATTGGAAGATGTGAAATTGGACTGGATCTCATTCTCCTGCTTGGTCTGAGTTAGGGGACTTTGAGAAACTGCTGAGAGCAGCTCCCTGCTTTGCTCCGCACAGATGGAAGATCATCATGTGCCCTCCTGGCTCTGAAATGGTTTTGTGGAGTGAGACCTCAGGGGTCCTCTGTTCTCTGTGCTGCCCAGCAGCAAGGAGCACAAAACATCTTTAAAACACCTTTATTTGCTATATATTTGGTTAGGAAATCTCTTCATCTGTAAGTGATCCCAGGTTAAATTCAGCAAAATTGCTTGAGCACCCCCATAATACAGATCATAAAATCACAGAATGGTTTAAGTTGGAAAAGACCTTAAAGCTCATCCAGTTTCAAACCCCCTGCCTGAGCAAGGACACTTTCCACTAGAGCAGGTTGCTCCAAGCTCCATCCAGCCTGAACATGATGGAAATAAGGACGTGAGATCCCATCCTCCAAGCTCATGCATTTTGAAAGTCAGCCCATGCAGCCATAAGACAGAAGTTGACTTCTGCAGGCACTCAGGGTGTTGATGAGATCTGAGATTGGCCTTTCCCTGCCTCCTGAGAGTCACAAACCCCTTTTTTGTCTCCAATATAAACCTGTACAGCTCTTTCATAACAGCACATTTGCCTCTGGGTATTACCTTGTCTCGACACAATCCATTTTTAAGCACCAAAGCTGCCAGTTGGCACAGGGTTGAATTGTGTGTCTGGAAACCAAATGGTTCTTTGAAAACCAACAAAATTGTATTTACAAGAGCAGTCACTCCATCAGCACTGTCAAATTAATTTTTCAGACATGATCTTTTTGATGAACTGCTTTTCTTTCCTCACCTTCTGGCACAAAGGTCACCTCTGAACTCTGTTTCATCATAGTTCATTTATAACCATTTGTAAAATATTTATAAGGATAACTCATTTGTTGTTTCGACAATGCCTTCTGCCCTCCCCTAAAACTTGACTTCATCCATCCCATTGAAAGGCACTGACCATTTGATTATTTGCATGCCTCTCTTGAAAGCAGAGTTTTTCAGGTGCAGCTTCTCTTTACAAATTTGACATAAGCAGCAAATCACGTTTGATCTTTGAGGCCCATTTTGATTTTTTAAGGGAAAAAAAAAGTTTTTTATTATACATCTATATTATTTGGTTTTGAGGCGCCACAAGGCAGTCTAAGCTCTTTAACAGAGATGAAGAGAGAATCCCGTGTGGATTTTGGCAATGTCTTGTGTATGCAGTGGTGATGAGTGTGATTTATGGGGCCAAGACACTCTTGTCACCAGGTCCATTGACTTCCTGCACAAGGAATCACAGCCAAACGTGCCCAAACACCTGGAACTGTTGATCCTTGGATGCTATCCATGGCCAAACCTATATTTTCTAGATCTAGCCCACTGGTCACAAAGTGGTGACCCTGGGATGAAAATCTGTACAAAATCCCCCACAGACATCACAGGGAGGCAGAAGTGGAAGGTGGAATCAAACCAGTTTTGATGTGTTCTTTCCAACTCCACAAAGATGTGAAGGAGCCTGGTTTACCAAACCACTTCTCTATTTCAAGTCTGAGGTCTATGTGTAAATAGAAACAGGACTGTGCTCTGTTGGTATAACAGCAGGTAGAATAAAGGGAAAAGGAGTGAAGGCAAATAAATACAGTGATAGAATTGCTGTAAGTCCACAGGAACATCATATCTATTGTCTGCATCATCCAGTGGCTCCAGCATGGAGCTAAATAACTTGAAGCTGAGCTAGGACCTGTCTTTCAAAACCACAGGCAGCTCAGACTTAGACATTTTGAGCAATGGAAAATCTGCCACTTCCCTTGGGAAGCTGCAGTAGCAGTTAATTAATTTTTGCTGTTAAAAATGTTTGCCGTGGTTCTAATTTGAATTTGTCTACGTTGCTCCAAGGAAGGATTTCATCAAGACTGTTAGGAGCTCCTGGTACTTGCACTCCACCTTCGTAAGATCTTCTTCAAACACTTGTTAAATATTAGAGAAACCTCACAACATCCCTGTGAGACACAAAAATGTAATTACCTTGGCACGTTCCATGGATGAGAACAAAGGGAGAGAGGAATTGAAATTCTACCCAGGCAAAGCTGAGATGTGAATTGAGTGGGATTCCCAGGAATAAAAGCTACCACCTCCATTCCCTGCTCCCTGGCACTGCCTCCTGCATCCCTGCTGGAGGGACAGTCACAGCTATGTGTCCTTCCCAGCTCAAAGACAACCCCAAAGAGGGGGATCCCTGCAGTGCTGGGCAGCTCCTGCAGGAACTGAGGCCACCAGGAGCAGGCAGGTTAGATCTCTCTTTCCTCTGTTCCTGGAATCTTGCACTGATCCACACAGGATCTCTTTGTGTTGTGAAGTTTGATAACAGGAGATACTTCATGGAGAGTCTGGCTTCTCCTCCCCAAAGCCAGCAAGGATCACAGAAGTTACTGTACAAACACTGGCAATTTCCAAGATATCTCACTCAGGTTTGTGATTCCCTCAAGTCCCTTCACAAATCCCTCATCCCTACTCCATGTTAACCACCCACTCAGTCAGTGACTGGCACTTTTTGTCTCCACAAGCAGTTTCTCCACTACTTAGCCTCCAATGTCACCCACTCTTCTCAAATGGGATTATGTGACAAGGTTGGCTTGATGACCTAGAAGGTCCCTTCCAGCTTTATGTTGTAGTAGAATATTAATGACTCTGCTAATTCAGAGCTGTCTGACCTCCACTCTGTACAGCCACAAGCAAGATGATCTCTCTCTCATTATAGCTGTCGTGTTCTCAAATAACCTGTTCATGCAAAATGCATGCACAGTTTTCTCCTTCTCCCTGCAATACAGAGATTTCTCTCTACTCAAAAAGAAAAAAAAAAAAAAAAAAGCAAAGCTAGGCACTGCTCTGATTATCTTCTCCGTAAAACATTTTGGAGATTATTCCCTTTTTATTCCAAAACCAGGGATATAACTATGAAATAAACAGAGTTCTTGGTGTGAAATAATTGGACTTATAATCTAGAAGGAATCTAATGGGATTCATTTATCTCATATACTCCCCACCTCCTAAATAATGGAAGCAAAGGCTCAATGAGTTGTCAGGGAAGGAAAGAGGCTGCTCCTGTTCCTGCAGATAAGGATGGCTCCTGCTTGCCTTCAAGAATACACTTTCCCACCTGTCACCTTGGAAGCTCAACCAATTTAGGCAATTCCAGATTCCTCTGTGCCCCAGAAACATCAGGAAATCACCTGGAGGTCTCCTTCCAGCACTCAAAGTAAATGCTCAAAAGGGTGGAAGAGGGTGAAAAGTGGAGTACACCTTATTAATGGTCCAGTGCCACCTCTGAGGAGCAGTACAGGTACACCAAGGCATTTTCTTTATCTGTGAGGAGTTTGGAGCAGACCCCCAAACCCTCTGCCCCTTGTTAGACCTCACAGGGGGATCAAAGAGTCAAAATGCTGGACCAAACTCATAATATGTGCTGTGCAGGCATGTGAAATCTCTTCAATTTATTTAAAGATCTTGTAGGAAATGCATTCACAGAATTGTTATGTGGAATTAGTAAAAATAACCATAATATCAGGTTTTTAAAAGATTTGTCAGTAGATTTTAGGAATGTAAATTTTATGCCTTACAGATTCAGGCCTTTAGCCAAAATTAGGCCAAAAAAGAGATGTCAGGAATTAAAGATGGGGGTGAGTGTGGAAGGAAAAACCCTACTACCTCTACCACACAGCAATATCAGACTGATTCATATTTCAGACTGGGCTGGAAGTTAGGTTTAGTCTGACCAAGGACAATAACTATTTGCAGTGATACAACAGACTGTAAATCTTGTGTCAGAGGCTGGACAATGGGCAATTTCTTCCCTGGAGCAGTGTTTTGCTGGCACTGGACTCCTGCTCATGCTAAAGTTCCCACTTGCAGGTAAAATAAGACCCTCATTTCCTTGCAACTGAAGTTTGGGAAAGATTTCCTCCTACAGGCTGGCCATCTGTTATCCTTCCTTAGTCTCTTCAGACTTCTAAAGATATCAGTAATTTTCCTGCCTGTCTGTCAATTTTATAGAAATGATACTGCCTTTGCATTTCTCTCCTGAACTATTTCTATTACATTATTGTACTTCCTTTGTTGCATTTCATGATTAATATTCTCATTAAAATCTCTTTTACAGGCAGCTCTCTGACATATTCTGATTTTCTGGAGCTCAATCCTTAAACATCTCCGGTTCCAAGCTCATGTCTAGTCAACATCTGCTGCTTGCCAATAGTCTAAAACCAGTAAAGTCTTGTACAAACCCAGAAATTTTGCAGATCACTAGGAAATCTCAAAGGAAACCCAACTGGGAAGCCACATGTCCTTACAGATATTATTTTACAATGTGCATAAATCCTCATCCCATTGCAGGATGCAAGTTTTTCTAAAGAGAATAGAGATTTTTTTTTAAGTAATCAGAATATTAAAAGAACACGAGAATTAAATAAGAAATAAATAAAAAAGAAAAATCTTAGAAATTTAGTCCCTGTTTTCTCAGAGTGGTGGAGCCTGAGCTGTTCCTGTGCCCAGAGAGTTGGAACAACATTGGGAAGGGTCTGCAGAGACCAATAGACTGATGGAGATGAACAATTTGGTTAAGTGAAAGGGCTTCTTAATTTCTTTCCAACCATGATCCAAGGGCAAAAGCCACTGAAGAACAATGAACTCTCTTAGTGAAAGACATGCTGATCCACAGGGAAGCATCAAGCACAATATTTTGTTTTAGTGAAATATTTGGCATGTCCTGCAGTGATCAATGCCAGAGCTTTGGAGGGAACGATGGCAATGGGCTATAATTAGCTGTGATAACTCCTTACAATAACAACCATATTCTGGTTTGAATTATTCATGACCCACTGTGTTATTTATGGCAATTGCAGCTTTTCTTTTCCTGTGGTAATGTGTGGTGGTTACGTTTTGGGTATTTCTCTCTCTCTTTTTTTTTTTTTTTGTTTGTTTGTTTTTGTTGTTGTTTTGCCAATGTTTGAATTGCTAAGCACGGGAATAAATAAATAAATAAGATTCAGAAAAAGAAAAAAAAAAGTTTTCAGCAAGAATCAAGTTTTCATTCTCAGTGAGGGATGAGGAAGGAGCAACAGGCTGTGAATTTCTGTGCTCTTCATCAATTCCATGTCTTTCAGACAAAGCAGGATATGCATTGCCGAATTGGAAGCGAGGAGGGGCTGTTTCTTTGGGAAGAGCCAGGCTCCTCGTCTCTCTCAGCACGATTTCTCACTGAGCAGATGGAGGGATTCAGCTTTCCCCCCAAGGTTCCCCAAATGAAGCACCCGAGGAAGTGCTTGGTCAATGTTCTGCTTCTGACTGATGTCTCTGCTCCCAGAAAATTGACCCAACGGCCGGGATTTCTCTCTTTTTGGCTTGAGAGATGCATTGTTTAGTTAAGTTCCAGCTAGAAAAAAGAGATGAGGGAGGTATTATGCATTAAAAATTAATTTACATTGGCAGCCCAAGATGATGATGTTCTCTATCCACAGAACGGGCACTTAAGGGCTGCTGCTTCATTTTGCTATTGCTCCACCTCCCATCCTTGTCCTTAGGAGGAAATTTCCTTAGGAGAAAAATTCCTGGGAGAAGAGGAGGTCTCTGCCTTGCTGCAGGGGGTTCTACTTGTCTTTTGGCTATAAAATGATCAGTCCTCCAGGAATGAAGGCTCTGAACCAGAAAATCAGAGAAATCATTTCACTTTCCTGTAAAATCAAGAGGTTATAAGGAAAGCAAAGCAGATTGCAAACCTGATCTGAAGCAGATTGATGTTCATAGCAAAGCTCCTTCCTCCTATTCAGTGGCAATCATTATCTCAGGATTATTTCAGCCCTGGAAGTGTTCAAGGCCAAGTTGGATGGGGCTTGGACCACCTGGGCTGGTGAAAAGTGTCCCTGCCATGGCAGGGGAGTGGAACAGGATGAGCTTCAAGGTGTCTTCCAACCCAAGCCATTCTAGAATTCTCTAGGAACCTTTAAATGTTATTTAATCTAACACCCCAATTTTGGGGATTTAGGGGGATCCAAGACCAAGAATTAATGATATTTATTTCACCAGATAGTCCTCCAGCAATAAAAACTTCCTATCAACAAAATCCAGTTTTCACCAAGATCTGGAACATCTATTTCAGAGGTTCTCTGTACCCAGATTTTACAAACCACTGGCCCTTTGCAGCAGCTTCCACACAGAGCTGTTCTGAACTGAAAATATTTCTTTCCAAAATGTGAAGCAATCCCCACTTTGCATCATCAGGTTGGAAATATTACTTCTCACCACTGAAGAAAAACTGCTACGTATCTCCCAAGAGGAAATGAGAGTAATCTAACAGTTATATGAATTAATTAATTAATAGATAACTTGTTAAGAGACTGATGAAGAAGCTGTTATCTCAGCTACTGATACATGGCATGAAGTTCTGTGTTGTACAAAATCTCACTGTGCACACTCTTTACTAATTATGATTTACCCAGAGCAGAGGAAGGTCACTGATAACACTGATCACAGAATCAAAGAATCAAAGAATGGTTTGGGCTGGAAGGTTCCTTTGAAATCATCTTGTTCCAATCCCTGCCATGGGCAGGGTCACCTTCCACTGTCCCAGGTTGCTTCAATCTCCACCCAACCTGGGTTTTGGACACTTCCAGGGATGGGGCAGCCACAGCTTCTCTGGGAAACCTGTGCCAGGGCCTCACCACCTTCACAGAGAAGGATTTCTTCCCAATATCCAGTCTAACCCTACTCTCTTTAGAAGCCATTCCCCCTTGCCCTGTGACTAAAAGCCCCTGTCAATATTCTCTCTCCATCTTTCCTACAGCTCCAGTTAGGTACTGGAAGGCCACAGTTAGGTCACCCCATGGCTTCTCTTTTCCAGGCTGAACAATCCCAATTCTGTCAGCCTTTCCTCCCAGCAGAGCTGCTCCATCCCTCTGATCATCCTGGTGCCTCCTCTGGACTCAATCCCACAGCTCCACATCCTTCCTGTGCTGGGATCCAGGGCTGGAGCAGCTCTGCAGGTGGGGTCTCACCTGAGCTGAGCAGAGGGGAAGAATTCCCCCCTCACCTGCTGCCCACCCTGTGGGAACAGCCAAGGATCCCTTTGGCAATTTGGGCTATTTTTTGGTTGATTCATGCTCAGCCTCTCATCCCCAGCACTCCCAATTCCATCTTTGATACTCCAAGGGCGTTACTGGGTGTTGGATTTCTGGACACTTGAAAGTCAAATAACACCACAAGATATTTGGCACTGAAAAAGCTTTTACAAAACTTGGCTTTGAGGGCTGCCAGCTCCAGAGGTGATCTCTGTGTGCCCTAGAGACCGAGAGAGGATGGACACCGTGTTCTACCAACAAAGACTCTGCCTGGGGTTCATGATGCATTCCAAAAGCACTCTCCTGGCTACATAACACTGTCCTGAGACTTGCCCCCTACGGTGGGAAAAAGAAGCTCCCCTCAAGGGATCCTTCCAGGTTTCCGTGACATTTAAAAGCTTCAAATGAGACAGAAAGGTGAAATTCAGTGGGAGAAGGAGGGTGAGGAAGTCACAGGACCGTGTCTTTGGGAGAGCTGCCTGTTTCCAGCCATGCAGAGGATGTGTGAATCACTGCTGAACGGTCTGCTGAGCTGACTGTGCAGCTTTCACCCCTGCTGATGCCTCTCTCCACCGGCAGCAACTGGGGCACAGGACACATTCAATAGCTACTGAATATAATTAAGTCTAATTGCAAAGTTAATTGTTGAGGAGAAGGGAGGTGGGGGAGAAAAACAAACAGCGTGAAGCTAAGTGAGGATATCAGAGCTCAGCAGTCTGATACCCTCAAGACAGAGCTGGAATTCAGCTTCCTTGCCCCATATTCGCTGCATCCTCCTCTGTGTGTGTCTACCACTCCTTGCTTCCCTGAATGAACACCAGCGAGTGCCAAACCTCTCTCTCTCCCTAAGAAAGGATCAGCTCTATTAGCAATTAAAGCACCAAACAGCTCTGCAGAAATCACTTGAAAGCTTGTTCAGGCTGGGACTCAAGGAGAACCAGGGCATCTTGGTACTAGGAGGACATTTTTCTGACTGCATCACAAGCCTGGCTGTCCGTGGTTATATTCCCAGATGATATCCATTGCTGGAGGTTCATTGACTAGGACAGAGCCATTCTGCTGCTACAGCTGCTGAGTTATGCCTCAGATGCTGCTTCATTCAGAAATCAAGCTTCAAGTCTTCCCAAACCTGACCTACTCTGACAACTCAAGGCCTCCAGCCTGAAGGAAAATCCCTGGGGATATGTTAAGTGAGGAGTGTGCTTGGAGACATGGGAAGGAATGAAAAGATTTGTTTGCTCTCACTGCTGACTCAGGGCTCAGGGAAGGGATATCCATCCTTCAGATCTTAAGCTCAGCATAGAACTTTTGGAGATTGGGGTGGGATGTGCTGTCTGTTCACAGAGAGACCAATCGTGGCCACTGTCAGAGGTGGGATGCCAGCCCACCTGGGTCTTTGCAGGGTCCAGCCTGGGACTGGAGACCTCAAGGACTATGGTGCATCCAGCTCGTTGGTTTTGCTATGAACAGACACTTTCCAACACTGAAAGAAGAATGTCAGGCAGGAAATGCCAGGAATAAAAGGGTCTGTGGTATGGCAGCACAAACATCCCCAGACAGCCAGTCTTCTGAGATGCAGCATTAAATGTCAATTTGCAACTGGAGTGAATTTCCTGTCCATTGAGGGGAATTTCTTTTCCACACCATGTTCCATGCAATTTTGGTGTTTCCCAATGCAAAGAGCCAAAAGGAGGAAAAAGCACATCCGTCATCTTTTACAAAAAAAAGCCAAAAACCCGAGACAGGAGAAATTAAGGCCCAGCCCCCTGAAATATGCACAACAGTCAGATTCCTCCTGTGTTTGAGTCACAGTCAGCCAACATCTCACCTGTGCTGGGTGATGCCAGGTGGGTTTGAGCACGTCTGTGGGCACAGGTAGGGTGCTGAGAATTGATGCACTGACCTGTGACAAAGAGCTGGGCGTGCATCTCCTCTGAGCTGCCACAGGAGAAGCAGCACCATCAAAAGCTCTTCTGGCTCCATACCCCAAATCCTCACAGGGGACTCTTCTCATGGAACAGCAGCAACAGGCCCCAAAAAGTCATAGTCACTTCCAAAGATATTTTTTGACCACAGCTCTCTGTCACTGAGCTCAAAGATCACAGCAGAAGTGCAGAGAAAAGTCTTCCCATCAAGGGCAGGAAAACCAAACCCTTTTTTCCTTACCATGTACAAGGAAGAGTTACAAGGTACAACAAGGATGCCAAGGATTTGCATTGGGAAACATGGAAACAGGCCAGGTGATTTTGTGGAGGAAGAAGGTTCTTTGATTCCCAGCAACTGTTATTTTTTCTCTTGTTTTAATGTAATCAGCAGGGAAGCAGGGTGAGAGGGATGAAGGAGATCCAGCTGTTGCCATGGCAGCCTCTAGCTGGCCATCTCCCACATCCCTCGGGTTGCTTGGTGCTGTTTTCCTCCAGTGCCAGCTCCTGGTTTCACATCAGAGGAGTTTTCCTCCTGGGGGTGGCAGGGAGGGAGTGGTGAGCAAAGTAGTGCAGAGAAAGGATCAGAAATCTTGGGAAGAGGTGGCCTGGGAGAAGGAAGAAGCACAAGAGAGTGGGTGAGGAGAGACCACCAGGAGTGAAGGTGAGTGCAGTGATGGATGGAAGGGAAAGGTTTAAAGGCAGAAACAACATTTTCTTGGTGGAGACCAGGCAGACACTTAGAAACTCGTTTAATTTGGACTGACTGGAACTTCCCTAGCCACAAGAGCTCCTTAAAATATACTCCACTCCTTTCCCTCTAAGCCCATCTCTTGGCTTCAGCCACAAATAGCAGCAGTGCTCTGAGTTCAGGCACCAAGTTTAGTCTCCATCACCCTCAAGATCTTAATGCAGCCCAGACATTAAAAATTCATGTTCTGGCAGTTCCCATTTTCACAAGGGCCTGTTGGAACTAATGACGTTGCCTCAGTGAGCACTTCATAAGTTAATCATACATTTTCCCTTCTCACTTGTCTGAAGATGGGAGCAGGGAAGTTATGCTGACAAACTTTCAGCATTTGTAGCTCTTGTTTGAGACAATTTTTCATTTCTTTATAGGATTTAACCAATTCCTTGCTGAACTCTCCAGGTAGGAAATGTGAGAAGCTCATAGGGGCATTTTTGGGATCAAGTGACCAAGACTTGCCAAGGAATTTTCTAATTTCCTTAGTACTAAAAGGGAAAATACATTCAAAGGTTGAAATTCATGGCTTTCCTATAGTGGGCATTATGCAGCTGTGGAGGATCCAGTAAGAGTTTGCTCCATGCACCACAGGAACCTTCCTCTTGCTGCTTTAATTTGATTCATTGGCCTTTAGTAGCTTGTGGGGGTTTTCTTCTCAGGAAACCTGTTTTTTTAAGGGTTCCTATAGGAACTTTGTCCTTGTTTTGTTGTCTCTGGTGCTCCACTATAGAGATGGGCAGGTGCTTGTGTATCCTGTTCTCAGGCTTTGGCTGAGATCAAGGGATATCAGATCATCTAATCAGATATCACAGCTTCCTCACAGACATAAAAGGGCAGAGATTTGTTGTTCTTTCATCCAATAACGAGAAAAGGTAATGGTAACTCCTTTAAGCTACTAACGGAGCTTCTAGTCCTTGCTTCTCTTTCCCTTCTCCTCCTCCACCTTGAGGTGCCACTTTCCACCAAACTTTATCCATGGCATTTTCTGGGATAATTGTTTCGCCAAAGCTACACATCTTGCTGCACTGGGATCCTTTTAGATTCCTACTCTGACTCCTGAATCATTTCACTCCTCCTGAGCATCACTCAGGTACTTCTCCTTCCATCAGAAGTGTATTTCCCTCTGCAGGAAGCGAAATTAGCACCACCAATTATCCTGATACCCCTAAACCCTTCTAATCCCACTGAGGTTCTGTTTCAGCCTCCTCAAACTGAAGGCAATCCGCTGATTGTTCCTTCAGCTCAGCCATGAGCAGGAGGCTTAGGAGGAAGAGAACAGCTGGTTTCTGTCTTCTTGGGATTGTCATCACAGATCTTTTGTTTTCACAGCCAGGAAAGGCCACTGATGAGGGTAATCACAGAGAAAAGCCCAGAGCAGAGAGAGAGAGGGAAGGAACAGGTCAAAGGGTCATTTAAATCGATGGCCACACGCAGTAATTGCATAAATCTAAAACTCTACCAACCTGGGGACACGTGCTGTGATTTCAGAGGCAAAAATAAACATTATCAGTGATGAACATGGATAGTGATGCTACAGTGAGAGGGTTTTTGTGATGGTTTTTCAGCAATGAGACACTTCTAAACAAAACAATGAAGTCCTTCTCTCCACACAAATTGTTGAAAGCATTGGAACAGCTCTACCACTGGTATTAGAAAAAGGAGAGACAGTTTGAGTTCCCCAAACTGAGCATGAAATGTAACCTAGGCCAGGTCAACACCCAATTTATGATAAAGCAACTGAGGAGGATTTAAAACAAATTAATAAGAAGGACTAAAATAACATTAAGCATTCACATGTTGGGCAGGAAGGGCCACAACAAAAAGAAGGAGACTTTTCAGAAGGGGAATTACTTCAGGAGGGACAAACTCTCCTGACTTGAGTGCAGAGCATCCCAGTGACCCCCAGGCAAGGACAGCAGGGCACTGTCTGTCCTGGCAGCGTGAGGAATTCCAGCCCTCTGTGACGTTTGTCCTCTCCTTGCCCTCTGGAGGCAGCCACAGCTCCCCTGGGATGGTCACATCCTCTGATGTGCCCGAGCAGGTCAAGATCTGTAATTTTCCATTACTGCAGCTGATCAAATGTCAGCGTTCTGCCAACCTTCAAGAAAGTCTGTTCCCCTTGGCACCACTGGCACCTAAAAAATCTCTTTCCCTCAATCCCTGTTCAGAATTTACAAGAGGGGCTCAGACCCTGAGAGAATTGTGGCAAAATGGGAACGATCAAACCTCTTGTTTGTGTCACCTATTGTTCTCCATCCAGTCTGGCAACTTTTTCCATTCTTCACCCAAGACATCTCTTTGTTGCAAGTGATCAATACCAAAAATACTGTTTTTACAGTTTTGAAGGATCCTCAGCATCCTCCAAAAGCACAGAAAATGCTGTGGCACAAGACATTTGGAGCTGCTTTCAGAGATCAAGGCATAAATCAGCATAAAATGGGCCCCCCTCTGCAGAGAGAATGAGGAGATTTGGGATGTCCTCAAGAAAAAAGGTGGATTGAGGAGTGCCTGCTGGTTAGACAAACTCAGTGACACAAACTTCATGGTTTCTGTACTGGGAAAATCCTTGATTTATTTTGGCTGGAGGGTTTGCAAGGCATCCATGAGCTTAGGAGTGTTTTGGGGAGGACCTGTGACCAAATGTTTGCCAGTGCTTTACTGGGGTGTCTGTTGAGTGCAGCCAAGTCTGGACAAGAGACAATCAATTTTTAATCAATTTAATAAATTTTAATCCCTGTCCTTTGGAAGGGGCTGCCCAGGGAGGTGGGGCAGTCACCATCCCTGGAGGTGCTCAGTGCCATGGTCTGGTTGATGTGTTGAGTTTGGGTCATGGGTTGGACTCGATGATCCCAGAGGTTTTTCCCCAACCTAAATTGATCCTGTGATTCTCCATGGAGTCACAGGCTGGAGAGGTTTATTAGTCCACTTTCACTTACCAGGCAAAACCTGGTCTATACTTCTCCAGAATTACCTGGACATTTAAACCAACATTAACAGCAACTCAGGGATATTGGGACTGCAGCTGTGGCTTTTAGCTCTTTTTGGGCACCTGTAGGTGAAAGCAGAAGTGCAAATGGACAAAAAAAAGTTGTTATAAATTCCCCTGTCACCTCTTCTCATCAGGCTTTCAGCCAGACACCAACACTCTTCACAAAGAAAGACCAAGAGATTAAATTAGAGTTGATCTTGAGTTACCCTTCCAGACACCTTGGGTTCATGGGAAGTCTTGCCTTGGAAAGAGTTTATGGATCAAAATTTGGTTTTTGAGTTCTCTGGCTCATCATTGATGATACAAAACACTTTTTGCAAGTGTGGGAGTTGGAAGTCTTGGATAAGGAGCACAATATCCTCTGATGAAAGATGAGGTAATTAATCTCCATTTGGACTTTCTTCCTGACTGCAGATGTTTTATGTGTAAATCTTAGGATTTTGTTTATATGGAGGGTGGAAACCTCTATTTAGAGGAGCATGGAAGTGATGGTTCCTCACTATCAAAGGGGACGAGACCAAAATCTGTCAAAGTTTAAATATTTATTTATTTTTAATTTAATTTATTTTTAACCCATCAGACAAATTCTAAGCGTCACAGCTAAGAAGAAAAGAAACACACACAGCTTCAACATTCCTGGCTGATACTCCAGAAAAATTATCAGGGCAGTTACTTAAGATGGATAGAAGGAAAATCTTTCATGGCAGTAAAGAGCCAGTGGGACTCACTGGCCCAGGTCATGGGAGGAAAAGATACAAAGTCATTCTTCACACTCTGATTGGCCATTAATGACAAATAATAATTAGCAATGTAAGTAACCTTTTAGCAGAGCTTTCAATCCTCACACATTCAGGCTGTTTGGGATGGCACTGAGGCTGTTTAGGCTGAAAGCAGCAAGTTTTTAATCTTTGTGATTTAGGTAATAGAAAAGCCACTGTAGGGAAAGACAATCTATTTTTCCAGGTAAGGAAAAGATCAAAAATGCAGTAATCTGCATGGCAAATGTTGTTGCAATTCAGCAGCTCTGCATCCTTTATTTTAATAATTTAAATAAATAAATAAATAAAAGTGCTTTTCTTTTAGTATCCCATTTTCAGAATTTGATTCTCATGCAACCTTTAACATATTTTGTAAATCTTCCAATTCCTTATTATCCAGGACATTCTCCTCTTACCACCATCTGATTTTTTTTTTTTTTTCCTTAGCAAACTCCTTCTACAGATGGAGAATCTCCAGATTTCATAAATCTGGTGGACCTGGTTTGGAGGGAGAAGGAGGAGCAGGCAACAGATTCAAAGCTGTAAGAGTAATTTACTGCCTCTCATTTTCCTTCTTCATAGAGAGCTTCTCCAGACCCTGGGACATTGTGAAAAAAATATCTTTAATCCACTTGTCAGCACTCTTTGTTCTGATCAGCTATTCACAAAAGGAACAGAATTAAATGTATGTATGTGTAAATAGGTGGAGAAATATGTGCACACCCCAATCTGAAAAAAGACTTCAAAAATCCCAAAATCTGTATCTGGAAGTGTTATTATATAACTAACATATCTCATTTTTCAAAAATCTTGGAAAACTTCCTGTACTTGTTATATGTGGACTTGTTTGAACCACTTTATGAGTGAAATGATCGTGATTCACAATCTATATTTTATCAAATATAATTTGGTATAGAATTCAAGTGAAGGGATCATTAATATATGACAGGCAAAGAGAGATTGGCAAAAATCACTGTCTAAAAATTAGTTCTGAGGTAACGTTCTGAATGAAAAAAATGGTTCAAAAAATTTAAAAATCGTTTAGTAATGGATTTAGGAAAAGAAGGGAGGAAGGGAGGAAGGGAGGAAGGGAGGAAGGGAGGGAGGAAGGAAGGAAGGAAGGAAGGAAGGAAGGGAAGGAAGGAAGGAAGGAAGGAAGGAAGGAAGGAAGGAAGGAAGGAAGGAAGGAAGGAAGGAAGGAAGGAAGGAAGGAAGGAAGGAAGGAAGGAAGGAAGGAAGGAAGGAAGGAAGGAAGGAGATTAACTGGGGTTTTGTTTTTATTGACATTAACAACAATTAAAATGCATTATTAATGCTCTTAAATTGTGTGTGTGTTACTAATTGTTGCAAGTACCCTTATCAGCTCATTTTTCTCAATCAATTTAGAAAACAAACACATTGTTTTTTGAAAGGATTTGAATTTTCTCTCTGAAACAAATTCATTTTCATTTCAAAATGCCTCTTGTCTCCCAGTTTCAGCAGCAGAAGAGCTCAGGGGTTAAGGAGCTGTCACAGCCTGAGTAACAATTTGCAGCCTTGGATTCCAAGTGGTTGCCTAGCAGTAAAAGACTCCTTCCACACCACTCCCAGTTGGAGGTGTTCCCTATTCCATATATATAGTTAGCTATAGAGATCATATTTGGGGATATATTAGAAGATTTATTAATAGGAGCTCCCTGTCAAAATCAGAGTACTGAGTAGAACTGGAAAAAGCCAAATCCTTGCAAAAGCTGTGGAGGATCACACAGAGGCTCAGCACAGGAAATCAGTGTTGGATGCAGAGCAACAGATGCAAAAATCAACTACCATGAAGCACTTTGCTTATGGAATTTTTTGTGATTATTCCTTCAGTTTGAGAGAAACACTGGAATGGTACTAAGTCTAGGTAATTCCTCATAAAACATCCTGATTTTTTTTTTTTTTAAGGATATATATCTATAATGACAGAAGAGACATTTCTGTTCATACAGTTTGTCCTCAGGCAGAACGAGGCCATTGAATCTCATCTGAGAATTCCTGTGGTTAACCCAAAGTTCAGCACAGCCCCCCCAGTTATACCTGGCTCGTGTCCTCTCCCCTTTCAGCAGTGGT
Organism: Acridotheres tristis; assembly: GCA_037013685.1. Classification (NCBI taxonomy): domain Eukaryota; kingdom Metazoa; phylum Chordata; class Aves; order Passeriformes; family Sturnidae; genus Acridotheres; species Acridotheres tristis. The sequence continues at coordinate 147,610,362 of CM072886.1, read as the reverse complement.
GACCAGCAACACCACGGTGGCTTGGATGCCATTTTTCCCATTTAAAAAAGCAGAAGTGATGAACTGTGCAGAAGGAAAACTTGCATTTATCCACAAGACAGTCTCCTGACCCACTCCGTGAGTTTGCAAAGGCATCAGGCATCCCTCAATCCCCTCCTCATGGACAATCCATGGCTATTAATGATCTTCTCTTTCTGCTCCATAGATCACAGGCAGAAGCCATCTGGCTTGTCCTTGGACCAGTGGAACAGGCTTTCCATAAACTTCAGGCTCTTTTTCCCTATTTAGGTCAGGAGTTAATATCCTCTATCACAAGCAAGGGGTCATGTCCTGCTGTTTAAAGTCAGCCCACTCCAAGAGGGATGAGCTGCCCCTCTCATCCAGGGAAAGCTGGGCTGAAAGGAGACCTGTGCCTGAGCACAGCAGAGCAAACAACACCACAATATGCTGCCAAGTACTCACAGTGCATCTTGAGTGAGTTTTGAACAGAGGCCTTTTCTGGTCTAAAACACAAGAGATAAAGAAATAGTGCTGAGTCCCCCCTCCTTTTTTTTTTTTTTTTTTTTTTTTCCAGAAGATGTTACACTGTCCCAGTCTATCAGGCTTGGCTTGCTGAAAATTAAGGGGTCAGAAGGAGGTGCCCTAGTCTGCAATAAGTCTGACCCCACCATGCTGTCTGGAGAGATTCTCTCCCTGCAGGGTGAAGGAGTTCAAGTCCGACTTGGATAATGAGTAAAATGAGTTTCAGCATCTTGAGAACCCTAAAAAACCTCCTGCTCAGATTACATGGATTGACCTGGCCCTGTCTCCGTGATTGCCAAGCCCCAGCAGCTTTGGGGAGCAGTGGTGCAGAGGGGATCAGAGGAGCTGTGGTTTTCTCCTTGCCACTCCACCACACTCTCACCCCTGTCAGGAGAATGGCATCCACCCCACATATCTCAGGATATCAGCCCCGTGGACAAACCACAGCTCCCAGCTGCATTGTCCCTCTGTCCCCTTTCACTGCTACCTGAAGACAAACCTGAGCCACGATCTCTGCAGCTGGCACAGCCGTGCCAGCTGGCAAATCCTTCTGGAACAGGAGTAATGCCCTGTCCTCGAGCATGGGACAGCACCTTCTCCTCTCCCCAAGCACCCAGCACCTTCCCACTGCCCCCTACGAGGAGGAGAGCAGCACAAGGGAGGCAGGGGACAAGGATGGGCAGTGGCACTCCTTCCTCTGAGCATACAAACCTTCACCTTGCTGCTGACCAAAAACCCTGCCAGGGGGTTACACCAACCTCCTCCTTCCTCTGGCCCTGCTCCCCCACGCCCCAGCAAAGCAAACGAGGCAAAGGGCTCTGTTCTTTCAGACCCCTGAGCAAAGAGAAGGACCACAAAGCATCCCATCCTCCCTGGCTTGCATGTGACGAGCCACAGAGGAGCAGCGGTGCTGCCAAGCCTGGTGACTAAAGGCCAAAGAGAGAGGAGATAGAGGAACACAAGGGGCTGCTTGTTTGGGTTTTGTTTGGGGAGTTATTTGAAATTCAGCAGCCACTGGGGTTGGAGAACAGAGTCCACTCAGAGCCTCTCTCTTCCCATTCATCCCCATCCCGGCGAAGGAGGGAGGGGGGGATGCAGGCTGAGGAGCAGGGAAAACAACCAGGCTCCTTATAAGAATTCCTGCCTGGAAGAGGCAGCCTGTGCCCACGGGGAGGAATTGGAACCTCAGTTTCATCAGTCGCTGGGGGCAGGACAAAGCCCTGCTGCCAACAGCAGCCTGGTGTCCAAGGAATCACTCTCTCCTTGCTTTTGGCAAAGCTTTGCCACCTCCTCCATGAAGGTCGAGTCATTTTTTGTCTCTGCCTTGGTTTCTTTCCCCAGGTGTGAAGTGAGAGGAACAGTGTCACGTTTAGATAATGGGGACATTCCTAAGCTAAAAGCTGAAAAGGAGTAAAGTGATTTCAGCGGAGCAGAAAAAAAACAGCGGAAGATAAAGACAGAGATTGGGTAAAAACAAATAACACGCTGTGAAAAAGGCAATGTATCAATCTAGGACACAGTGAGGGGGAATATTTCTAGGTTTCCAGATATTAGGAAGAAACTATCTTTGACCATGTCTAAAATATTATATCCGTTTTTATGCTCAGCTTCAAGAAACATGAATTCACAGTGAGACAGGGTTGCAAGGAAAGATCACTAATATGACCAGACTTGCCACAAGATAATGGAAAACGAAGAGAAAATAAAAGGAAAAGGAAAATGAAGAGAAAATTAAAATGCTAAATTAAAACTAATTAAAACTCTGAGGAAGAAGCACCAGAGGAATTTTATAAACCTTTAAACTAAAGGGCAATGATGCTCTGAGAATAGACAGGCTTGATTTGGCAAAAAAAAATATACCTGGGCTGAGATTTTAACCAGCAGAAAAATTATTGTCCAGCCAATAGAATCAGTCAATCTTGTATGATTAAGAGGGAAGTCTCCCTGCTAATGTTGAGGTGGATTTCATTAGGAAGGCCTTTGGGAAGTGGCTTTCCAGTTCTGTCCTTCAGTATTTAATGCAGAAAGGTAGAAACTTCACCCCACGGCATCTCTCCTCTGTAGAGACACAACAGAGCTTTGCTTTGTTGTGTTTCTCCACCCCTGAGATGTTTCCTCTGTTTCTCTGTTTCCTCTCAGGTGTTTGGTGAAAATTTTCTGCTCTAACCTTACATCAAAGTCTCCAGTGGCTCAAGGACTCAGGTGACAGCCTGCAGTCTGACTGATGTCCTTCTGCAGGCAGCAGACTCCTTCCATGCCTCTACTCATTTTTAATTTAAGCTCCTCCACCTCTAGTGCCTTATCCTCAAGGATACAGAGGTTTTAGGGGTCCAGGGCAAACTCCAAGGAGCAACCTCCTCCTGGTAAGATATAGAATGGTGTTAAAAGCTGGGACACCTTTAAACTACTCTGTCCAAGCCCAGCAGACCTTCTCACTGAAGAATGATCTTTAAGGTTCTTTCCAACCCAGACCATTCTATGATTCTCCTCTTCCCTTTCTGAGCTTTCTCCTCTTTCTTTGAGCCACAGTCTCCTGGTAAAACCTCTGGGGAGTGTTGAACACGACAGAAATGGGGACAGAAAATTCTTCTGTTTTCCCTCCTGCCTGACTTTCCTCTTGATGTCAAGGTGAATCTACCAGGAGAGATTAAAAAATGTCCTGAACCACCTCCTGCCCCTTTTAATGTGGCAGAAATCTTTGCAAATGGGCAAACCTGAACCAAATGGTGAATTGTTCACTTTGAGTACAGTGACCTCTGACCTTCTCCCGTTTTTATTATCCCATGAAGTCTCTCCATCTCAATCCCACCTTCACATTCCTCCTGCAGTCATCACTTTCCCCATCACAGGTACCATGAGCATGTTTGGAATCATGGAATCATTGAGGTTAGAAAAGATCATCAAGTCTAAGCATTAACCCACTTATTTGCAGCAGAGGGACAAGTTCTTTAGGACTTTTCTCCCCTCAGGTGTGACTTAACCTCTATCCCCTGTTTAAATCTCACCTCCAAGTCCAAAGTTGGTGCATTTGCATTGTCCAATTTTGGGTAAATTGAAGTTTAAAAATCAGATTTTCAATCTTCACATGCACAATGAGCCTAAATTCCATGACTTTTTCAGCCAGGATGCTGATAAATGTGGCTCCAGTGCCAGAGAGACCTTCATTCCCTGTGAACTGCTGCTTTCAGTTTCTGAGATGCTGCTGTTCCAGAGACAGAGCTCCTTGGAGACCGAAAGAAAAGATGCAGAGGCAAATCCTTCACTCCCCATGGAGACTGTATTCACTCCTTATTACTGTTTGGTGATCTCCTGCTCCTTTCTGCCATATCTCTGCCCTCAGATTCTCATCCCACCACTCCCGTAGTACCTGGCATTCAGATCAAAATTTCTCAAGTTCTGCGATTATGAAAGACAGATGATATTAAAAAACAAGCACAAATGATGCTTAAAATAAAACCTGAGGGTGATTTTTGAATCACCAGAGAGCCTGATCATGGTCCATAGTCAAGATTAAAAGAAACAAAAGAAAAACAAAAAAAAACCACCCAAAAAAACCCTAAGCAACTCAAGCTCCAGTTTTATAATTTCCAATTTTTTTCTCTTTTGGCTTTGTTTCATTACTCAGTGAGCAAAGATGAGCCCACAGATCTCTCCATTCAGGCCCATGAAACACTCAGAGAAGATTGTTCTATGGCCAGTTAAACCCAGCCTGGCTGCAGCTTTTAGGAAAGAGCCTCAGGAGGAGCAGCAGTGTGACCCTGCTCAAGGAATGAGGGGTCCCTCTTTTACCCATGGCATCCCAACCAAGGTCTGCTTATCCCTCACTACTACCAGGTATTTTGGTCCAAGTGTCCCTTGACACCTTGTTCACATTGCTGTTTTAAACTGGATGTGCTGTGTTACCTTATTCTCAGTGCAACAAAGGAAATAAATTAATATATATATATAATCAAACAAAAATCAACATCCAAAAAAGCCCCACAATTTAAAAAAAATCCACTCATTAATATAAATGGAGGCCGGAAATATGGATATTTCACTGAAGTCCTGAAGCAAATGACATCTTCTCAGGAGAACACTGTTGTGGACACAGGCACATGTGTTTTATTTATAGCTCGAGTTTTACTGCAGTCACTCAATCAAGCATGGCCAGGGCTGTGTGTAGGCAAATGTGGCTCATTTCTCCCCTGCTCAGCTTTAAAGAGCAGTTTACATCTTGTCCAGGGGGGTTGATAGGGATGTTATGAGCACAACTTAATCACAGAGATAGAAAAATGTGACCCCAGGAATGCAGCTGCAGGAGAGGGAGGGAGATCCCTGCCTTGCTCTCCTCCCAGAGAGTGGACTGTGATCTAGGGATGCTCCCATTCCTGTCAGAGCCCTGACTCAAGGCTCAAATCTCCCTCTAAGTGCTTCATTCCTCACCTCTTGGAAGCCTCTAATTCAAGGGAAGGCACCTCTCTGACAGCTTTACCCAACTCCTGCCACGAGTCACAGCATCCATGGAGTCCTTGTGGGATGAGCACACCAGCCCTGTCCACAGGAGTTCATAAGAATTCCCAACAACCACACCAATTCCTTCTGCTGGCTTTCCTTGTCTGCCCCTCTCTGGTGTCCACTGCTCTGCAAAGAGACCACTGGATTTATTTAAGGTGTGATACGAGGTGTCAAGGTGTGGGTATAGAGTACAAGTGCTAGAAGCAAAGATCAGGTGGTGAATTTAGTCTAATTCCTGTTGGTGTCACCCCATTCTCTCTTCCCTCCTTCAATCTCACTGCTGCTCCCTTAAAACTGTCTAAAGACTTTTCAGGAATAAAGGAAGAGTAATGATTCTTCACTGCCTCCTCTGAACATTATGCCCCTTGCCTAAAGTTTGCTGTTGAATTTAAGGGATGTGCCTACATCACATGGCCATGGACCCACACCAAGACACCAACACCAGGTCACCTACTAACCCCTTGCACCTCACCCTGACCCTGAGATGCATTTTCCTCTGCAGATTGCAGCTCTGTCCTCCTGTCCTGCATTGTGGCAGGCTGGCAGAGATCGTGTTCCTTCCCAAACACCCAGGAATAGATCTGGGCCAGTTCCATTCCCTATAAACTTGCACTTTGCAGTCCCAGATGTCATCCCTGACGTTTGGATCCACCTCAGTCTATCTGCTGGCTTAAAGCAAAGGGGAGAGCAATCAGAATTTTCCTGACACAGCAAATCTAAGGAGGAGAAAAGGGGGAATCAATTTTTATAATACGTGTTTGGCACTACATAATAGATATAACTCTAAATGCAAGCCATAAAGTTGGAGAGGATTATAAATTAAATCCCTTCTGTCCCTTTTAACTAAAAAGTGACCTTACCATAGAATTAAATGTGGTTTTTACCACAGTGATCTATGGAGCTGTAAAAGTGCAGTGTGGCAGGGGGATGTTACAGCACAGAGAGGAGCCCTCAGACAGGCATCTCTGCCCAGCTCAGCCCATCAGCTGCTGCTTGATTCCAAATGAACAGAGGGCAACAAGAGCTGAGGATTTCACCCTTCTCCCTGCCAGAAGGTGACTCATGTCCCTGGCCAGGTTTTCCTCTGAACTAGGACCAGTCTTGGGATGAGAGAATGCTGCCTGAGAAGATGTTCTAAAACATTTCTAAAAATTGAACAATCTGCAGAAAAACAGGGCAGTTTTTGGATCTGTGTCCTATCCTTGTTTAGTTTTCCAAGCCCTAAATACAGCACAAGAGAGGGGGAGGATTAGAAAGTACCCTGGGGTTCATCTAAATGCCCCAGTGGTGGTGAAAAAGGGGATGGAATGTCCTTGATTGCTCACGTAGTGACTCCATCCCCCTGCTCCAATAATCATACAGGAGAATCTGAAATACAAAAGACTTGACATTGTAATCCAGCCCAGAGGACACAATTTAGGATGTTCCTGAATGCTTTTGAATGGCCAGAAATTATCAGGTTTTGTCTCACAAGCAAATATGGTTTGGAAGCCACTGCTGGGTTAAAGGTTGGTATTCATGGATAAAAGCTCTCTGAGCCTGTGGGAGACTCAGTGCCCCCTGGAACATAACACAGAACTGGAGGCTGTTCCACTTCCAATCAGTACAGCAGTGAGGAAAATCACTTCCCCCATGAAACAGATGCTCAGGGAAGTCAGTGGTGTGTTACCTCATTACTGCTGAGAAGTGGTGCAAAGGAGGAGCCAAGAGCCTGCCCAGGCACTGAAAGTCACTGAAACTTGGACGAAAAATGTGCTGCCAAGTCTGGCTGTCTCTTCCTGCAGTTGCCCTGCAATCCATGAGCATTAATCAAAGATTTAGATTAGGTTTAGCTTGGATATTAGGATTTTTGTTTTTCATGGTAAAGGTTATAAGATATTGGGATGGACTGCACAGTCCACCTGCACAGGCAGGTGGTGGAGTCACCATCCCTGGAAATGCTCAGAAATGTGTTGACATGGATGATGGTGAATGTGCTGGTGGTGCTGGGCTGATATTTGGACTCGGTGATCTTAAAGGTCTTTTTGAATTTTTACAATTCTGTGATTCTATGAAACAGCAGGATTGGATTCAGGAAAGTAGCCCAGATGGTCGAGGTTATGTTGGAGACTCATCTGAGCTGCCACACTCCACTGTGCTGGACTTTGATGCTAGTGGCTTCCTTCTCATTTTAGCCTTTCTTTTTCTCCTGGCCACTCGTTATTTATTAGCATTATTTCACTCAGTAATGGAAATTTTGCCTACCATTGTACTGCTGGGTTGCACAGGGACAGAACTCAGTCTCAGGAGCCATCTGATGAACTGTCCCAGGAGCTGGACTCCATAATCCTTGTGGGTCCCTTTCTACTCAGGATATTCCATGATCCTGTGTGGAATCCATCTCCACCGTGGATTTGTTACCCAGGAAATACCAAGCACTACCCAGGGGATGGCATGGGACAGAGATTATTGCTAATAAACCTTAGGATCAAGACTAAGTCACAGGTGGGGACACAGAGAGAATTTTGTTCTGTGGCAGCAAGTTCACTGAGTCAAAGAACAAGCCCTGACATGTATTTTTAATTAACATTTGATGTGATATTTCTTTGACTGAAGATCTGCAGGGGTTCAAACCCCTGCACACACGAGAGATGCTGGAAGAGCAAAATTCCTGCAAGGATTAACCAGAAAAGAAAGAAACTCTGATGGTGCCTAGGTAAAATCCACCTCCACTCCTGAATTAAGAAGAAAAGATGTCTTAAAAAGTCTGATTTTACAGAGCACAACCATGCTCAGCCTCAGTCAGAGCCTCTACCAGCCACCATGGTGCCAACAACAGCATCCTACTTACCCAGGTTCCCTCGCTATCCTCCCACCTTGAACATTTACCAGTGTTAGAGGTTTTATTCTTAGAGGGGAAGAATTGTTACTATAGTGAATAGTTCACTACAGATTCCATGAGATAAAAGGAAACAACCATTAATCAGCAGATGGTGCACTGGGCTGGGCCAGGCTGGTGCCCCCCACCTCCCACATCTGCCTGTCACACCAATGCCAAAATGCCAGGCTTTGTGCTGTTGCACATTCCAAAGCTACTTAAGGTTAATATTCAGCAAAATCCAAATACTGCAGACATCCAGGACCTGCTGTGGATCAAGTCAAGAACATCTGGAGGACAAGACTCACGAGCAGGAGTCCTGATGTCCAAATAAGTAAATAAATTTTCCTGAGGGAAAGGGGGCAAACAAACAGTTCAGAGATCATAACAGCTCTCCAGGAGCTTCACAGAGGAAAAGGGCTGAGCTGGAGATGAGGATAATCCAAAGACCTCCAGACGTTGACCTCAGCTCTGCCAGATGTTCACTTTCCACCTAATTCAAGCCACAGAGCAAGCAGCTGCCTCCATTGTCAGGAGTTCTACATTGGCCATGCTCATATTCAGTGCTGTGCAATCCATGGTGATCGAGTGATGTAAATCCAAAAAGGCTCATCAGGAAAAGTGCAGGGACACAAGGTAGTGTTGGTCAATAATTTGGGAAGAAATAAAGCTGAATAACTTTGAATTATTCACTCCTTTGGTGACCCAGGGAACAGCCAGGTAGTCTCCACAAAGAAAATCAGGGTTCAGAAGAGCCCCAGCTGCCAGTGCTTGATGAGGGTGACTGGACAGAATAATTACACCACTGAAGCCACCTTCCAGACTGGAAGCCAACCTGCAGGGCTAAAACCCTCTTTGAAATGCTCAAAGGAAAGGAGCTGCAGCCATCAGAGCAACACTTCCAGAGCAGGACAAGCCCCTGAGTGGAAAGGTTGGCTGGGCAGCACCATAAATCCCCCAGCCCAGTTCTGACCCCTGCACTGGGGTGATGGATTTCCTTCCCCCAGCTCCAAATGACTTCCACAGGGAGATTACACTGCCTGCTCTGTAATCAACAGCAACTTCAAAAGGGCTCAGAGCTAAAGGAAAACCTCTGAGGGACGGTGTGAAGTGGGAAACAAACACAGCATTTGGGTTGTAATTTGAGGTGGGAAGCTGGGGTTTTAATAAGCACCTTGCTGCGACCTGCTGGGCACCTTGTGGCTCATAAATTGCATTTACAAGAACAGGAGGCTGTTGGAAGCCTGGAAGTTTTGAACTTTCTGTGCCTTCTGACCCTCAAAAGAACACTGCTTTTGACTTGAGCTTGGAGGAGGCTCCCAAAATTGAGTGATGGAGTTGGAATCACAGGTGTGTAGTTTGAATAGAAGTGTGTGATTTCACATGGTGAAGGTTTTGGAATTTGAGGTTTTAGAATATAGTGATAGGTATGGGACAAGATGGAGGTTCTTGGGCATTGGCTCTTCTTCCTTCTTATTTCTTCTTCTTGGTTTTAGGTAGTAGTTTTTGGTTGGATGGAAAGTACCTCAATGCAAGTCACAGGTGTTTGGTTATTGGGTCAAAAGTATAAATAATGTAGATATTCGTTTTTAATTAGATAGTTAGGCCTTAAAAGACCTTGTAATGAGCGAGATGCAGCTCCATTTTGTCATTTACAGCTTGTTAGCTAGAAGTATTATAAAACTCACTGTACTTAGATGAGAATTACTAAACAACTGAGTCCCAACACAAAAATCTGTCTCTTGTGCTTCAATCCTGACTCTGAGTGAAGGCAAAAGAAAAAAGAGGATAGCCACTAATAGGAGGCTACAGAGAGGGTTTTGAGGCCACGTGTGGTGCATCCCAGGTGTTGGTGGCCTCTGTGTTCAGTGCCAGGTTCCCTGTCACGCCCCAGCGCTGTCACCAGCTCCAGGATTGGGAAGAGCCATGTCCTATTTACATCCAACCACTCTTCTGGGCAAGGGAAGGCAGATGAGAAAAATCAGTGCTTTGTCCCACATTCCCCTCTCCAGGCAAAATGGAAATAATTGTGGTGAGATTTTCTACAAACACGTTTAAGGTTTGCTCAAGGCAGGGAAGAGAAAGGTGCTTCAGTTCTGTCAAGCTTTGAAAATGAGCTCCAATCCAACAAAGACCTGTTAGGAATCACAGTTGGCTTTACCAACCATCTTCCCCATCGCCAGCACTCCATCCCATATTGTATCTGATGCTGTTGGCAGTCAGGTGATATTTTTAGGGGCACTCCAGGATGGTCTTAGAGGTCCTTTTGGAAAGATCATTGCTCCTAATCACAAGTCAAAAGGAAAACCAGGCAAGGGAGGGACCCATCAGCACCACAGAAAAAGGAAGGAGGTGTTGGAGCTTGTGGTCGAGCATCCCCCTTTCCACATCCTGGAAAACTCGACTGCAGAACAAGCCAAGGCTTTTCCCAGGAAAACAGAAGAAGATATTCACAAAAATATTAATATTCTGTGATATGGGAGTAAAAGAACGTAAGCATCACATCTTAGGGCAGGGTGTGTGCACATTTTTGACCAGTGATGCTGTGGCATTGACTCTGGTCACAGGCCAGCCAAAAAATCAGTGTAAGACTGCAGAGAGATGGAGGGGTATGGAACTGCCAAGAAGGGCCTTGCCTAGAAAACTGAGATCAAGTCAATGGGACATGAAACCAACACAGGGAAGGAAAGTCTCTACTTCTTGAGGGGTTGTAAGCCTGTCTCACACCATAACAAAAAGGCTTTTTTCCACTCAAAACACATCAAGACCTTGGATTTCAGCCCCCAGACCTCAATCCCTTTCAGATTTCCTCCCTTCTGAGGAGAACACCACAAAAGGTGCTGCCACACAGCCCCACACTGGAGTTTGTCCTGCAAAACAGCCTTCATTTCTTTCCCCAGGACACCTTTACATACCCTGTAGGACTCCTGCTCGCCTGGAGGCAGCTCCTGGGGGCATCTGTGTCCAGTGAGGACATCAAAATCTGCAGTGCTCCTGCCCCATCTTCACAGAATCACAGATGCTTGAAGGTGGAAGGGGCCTCTGGAAATCACCTCCTCCAAGCTGCCTCACCATTTTCCTTGGTCTTGGTAGAGGATATCCAGACTGAGGATTCCCCATCTGGAGAATTCCACTTCCAGAGGCATTTCCATGCCTGCAGGCACTTCCCACAGTTTCTAGTCCCTGAGGGATGCCTTGGGTGCATCTACAATCGTTTCAACTCTCACAGCAAAGGATGCCCTCCTGGTATTTCCACTCATCCCACTTAACTGGATCCCCCAGCCAACTGGCATTTTGCTGGGATCTCTCCCAGCTTCCCCCCTGCCCTCCCAGCTCTGCTGCTCTTCTGCCTGTCACCATCTCTCCTGCTGGTAGTAGCATCATCTCCATCTGGAGACTCTGTAAGTCCTGACAGCATTGCTATCCCTGGTAACATATCTGAAAACCCTGAGCTGGCAGGAACCAGCGAGTGACACAGGGCAGGAAATATTTAACATTGTTCATGTCATTTTTTTAAACAGTCAGAGTATGCAGTGAACATAAATTCACTCTCTGGTTATTCCTTCACTTGCCCTCATGGCTGACCTGGAGGTGCTAAAATGGGTGATTGGAAGGGCAGTGCTGTATCCAGTGATAGGACCTGATGGAAAGGCTTGGGGCTGTGTCAGGAGAGGTTTAGATTGAAATAACAAAAAGGTTTGTCATCCAGAGGGTGGTCAGGAACCAGAAGAGGTTACTCAGAGAAGTGGTCACAGCATGGAGACTGCCAGAGTTCCAGTTTGGACAGCACTCTCAGGAATGTGAGGGATTCTCTTGGTGTTGTTCTGTGCAGGTCTAGGAGCTGGACTCGATGTTCTTGTGGTTTCCTTCCAATGCAGGACATTCTGTAATTCTACTGAGATGTGGGCAGCTCAGGCACCCTCTGGCCTCTTCGGGGTTTGTCTTCCCACAGGGGGACATAATTCACATAATTCACATAATTCACATGTTCCTTATCACAGTTTTACCCCCCTTTGGGCTGCACTCACCAGAGCAGACCAGGCACAGAATATCTTTTGTCACAGACTCTCCTTAAACCAAAACCCAGCCCTGGAGCCATCAGAGTTTCCCTAGAAAGATGCTGTGCCTTGGGGAACACTTGCAAGGCAACATCTGAGCACAGAGGAACCACAGCCCTGCCAAGTTCCATCCCCAGTGTGAGTGCCAAGACAGCTCAGCCCTGCTCAGGGGAGAGGTTCATTGACATTTAAACATTTAACATCACCCACGACCTGGGAGGCAGCAGCTGTACAGGCTGCTAGGTTACAGAGATTTTTCCTCTCCTCCCATCCCTGATTTCTGCCATAAAAATCAGAGGCTCTGCTGTAATTTTACCTTCCCAGGCAGATATTCTTGTATTCACATACAAGAACCAAATTTCCTCACCATCAGCTGCACACGGTGAGATTGCACTGAGCTCCAAAATGCAAGGTGCTCACCTTTGCCCCTTTCCTTGTATGAACGAAGGTGCATAAACACACAAGCATTTTGTTAGCAATTAACCCTTGTTTCAGCTCAATAGAGCTGATCAGATTGTGGAACAACATCTGAGAAGTGGAGATTAGCTGGCCAAGCTCTTTAGTACTTAAGGCACCAGTGCAGCTACTCAAAATCAGATTTTCTTTTCTTCCCTGGCAGTTGATTAAAGCCTTTTCAAGCAGTTCTTTCCAACCTGCAGATGTTTAAGTCAGGTGATGGAGAAAAAATCTTTTTTATTTTTTTCTCTCTACTGGCTGGGAAATGGCAGCAGCATGGACCTCAAGTATCTCAGGACCAAAATCAGGCCCAGAAAACAGAGCTAAGTGTGTGTCTGTCTGTACACAGGCTCTAAAGCAGAGCTTTGGTAGACCTGACAACAGCATAAACATGCAAAGGCTTCGGTAGCATGGTTCCAGAAAGGAGAAAACGCTCTTAGAGCAGGAGCTGAATCCAGAAATAGCCCGTGAGAGGATCAATTTCTGCTGCATACTGATTTATTCAGACCTTTCATGGTGGCAAAGCCCTCTATAACAAAATATCTGATTACAGGACTATGACCATAAATTCCACACGCCCTCGAGCAATGGCCAATGAATAACTGACTTGTTAAAGGAACAACCCTGCACAATGAATAAATCTACCAACAGGGCTTTCGATACAAAAGACCCCACCGGGACAGATTTCCTTGTGAAGGTGTATCGACTTTCATTTGCAGGAACTAGCAGATATTTGTTTGGAGGAGATCTCCATTGTTACATTGCTGCTCAACAGCATCCAGCATAAAGCCTGGCTCCTACCCTGGGCTTGATTGATTGGAATATCCAGGTGGGCTGGACTATACAGAAGACCATTTCTCCTGGAAAAGGAGATGATTATTCCAGAGGAAATCCAAGGCAGGCGTAGGAGAATTGCCTGCTTCAGGTGTAGAAGGACCTCAAGAAATTAAGGACTGAGCAAAGACAGCTCTGGAGGAATGTTTAAGGGTGGACGTGTCAAGGCACAGGAAGAACAACTCATCTCTGATGCTCAGCTGATGCCCTTCACCTCAGGATCCCAGAGGAAATGTGGTTTGACCACATCCTGGTGGCACAGAGCCCCACCAGGAAGGAGGAAGCCAGGCTTCCCCATTTCACAAATGAGAAAACCAAAGTGCAGGAAGACCAAAGCCTTAATTAAGTGTGACCTGACCCCTGCCCTGAGCCACGTGGTTTGGCAAGAGCTGAGATCAGCTTTGTGATGATGACCTTGGCCCTTGGGGAGCATTGCTCTACAGCAGCTTTTAAAATCAGCCACGGGGGTTTGGTGTTGGGTATCCCAAACTTCAGCACTTTGTGGAGCTGTGGGATTAAAGGATCATCCCCAGGGAGACAGGAGCACAGATGGGACAGAGACAAAGCATCTCAGCTCCAAATCTATTCCAGCACGGATATCATCATGACCCCTCTCCCAAAAACATTTAGACAGAGAGCTGTGCTAATTCTCAATGAATATGGAATAGGGCGCGTCTGCCAGGAATGGGATATTCCTAATAGCTGGCGAGGGCAGGAAGAAAAGAGCCATTTTGCAAACAGCAAGGACTTTGTTACAGGCTAGCTGAGCTCAAAAAACTGAGGGAACATCTCCATCTAGCAAAGCCAGCCTGGAAACAGGCAGCTGACAAGGTGAGCCTGCAGGTGGGAGTGCTGAAATCACGGCAGGAGGTATCACAAGACCTGCCTCTGACCAAAACCCAATTTTCAGAGAAGGAGCTGGCAACAATAAATACCATTACATGCACGTGGCATGCACGAAATGGAGCCCCCAGACAGATCCAGGATTCCTCTGTCCTGCTCCCAGGCCACATCAAGTCAGCAAACAGCAGCTCTGCCTAGAGCAAATCACCAACCTAAAACTGCAGTGGTACTTGAAACACTGGAAGGAGGATTTTATATATTTTATATATCTTGTTCCTTGCACTCACTTCAGTCAATATACAGTGTACCACATGAGGTGACACCCACCTGTTCCAATTTTTACCCCTCCCCAAAAATATCTCTATTTCCTTACTAGGTGTCTCTCCATTCTTCCTCCAATTTGCTTTCCCTGATCCTCCCTGTCCCAGGGATAAGGCATGACACCAAGCACCAAGGGCAGAATTTGCCACTTTCACAGCTCATTTGTCATCATCTGGTCACTCCTTAATCAATCTTTTATGGAGGGATATTTCAGAAGAAAATGCAGAGGGAGTAGGAGAAGGAAAGTAAGAAACCATCCCCGGTTTAATTTTGATAACATTGGCAGGGAGTGATTCGCTCCAACAAATTAAAATCAGCAAATCTCTCATTTTCTCTGACAGAGGTAACCAATTAAAATTTTCATAAAGGGGGCAGTGATGTGTGTCTGCCAGACAGAGTCACCAATCTAGCAGCTCTCTGATTTAAAATATTATCTTTCCTTTTTACTTTTTTTTTTTTTCCTCTTCCCTCAGAGCTTCCTGGAGCAACATGACAGATTATCTCAACATAATCAGACTAATACAAAACCCTCGCTCCAAGAGGCACCGTGAGGAAATTCTGAACTCGAGATGTGACGACAAATGGATGTTCTGAAGGGACTTCATTTACTGCTCATTTTCCTTTCCTTTATTTTTTTTTTTTGTTGTTGTAGTGTTTTGAAGCCTCAGCGTGCTGCAAACCACATTAGAGAGCCAAATATCACACGGAGTGTATGGAAGGGAAAGGGAATTACACTCCCCCCCTGGGCTGCCCTGCCAGATTGCTCTCCAAGAGAGAGGTTTGGCTTCCAGTTGATGGTTTCTTAGGTCTGAATGAAAAGCCCCAGATAATGGGCCAGGGATGGAGTGGGAAAATTGCCTTTGTGACAGCAGGAGCAATAAGGAAGGGTACAGGGCAGGTGGGAGCTCCAACACGGGGATGCTGGAGACTGGGGTGACATCTGTGGTGGTCCTGATGTGGGGAAATGAGGGTTGCCAGAGCTCCCTGCCATGGTGCCTTGGGGCTTAGAGGGCTGGTCTCCTGTGGATTTGGCCATGCGTAAATCATAAAACCACAAAATGGTTTGGAGTAGAAGACATTTTAAAGATCATCCAGTTCTAGCCCCTGCCATGGGCAGGGACATCTTTCACTATCCCAGGTTGCTCCAAGCCCCATCCAACCTGGCCTTGGACACTTCCAGGGATGGGGCAGCCACAGCTTCTCTGAGTAACCTGTGCCAGCGCCTCAACTCCTTCACAATAAAGAATTTCTCCCTAATAATTAATCTAAAGGAAAGCAGTGCACTACAAGTCAAAAGGAGCCCCTGCCTCTCCAGCACAGATGGGACATTCAGCTGCTGCTCTCCCTGGCAGAGCTGTGGTTCAAGGCAACTGAGATGCCAAGGAGACCCTATCCCCACCTTGGCTGAGGGAACTGTGCACCAGTCCTTTTCTCCCTCTGCTTCAAAGCCCCAAATCCCCACCCCACCCAAATTTATGGATGGATATCAATCCCCATCAGCATTTAACTCTTAGTTAAGTTTCCCTCAAACACAGCATCACCATCCTGCTCTTTTTTATCCCAGCAAACTCCAGGCATGCAGAGAACCCAGGGAATTTGGGGAAGGAGCCATGAGAAGAACTTGGGAGCATCCTGTGAAAGGTGGACACTGGGATGCGATGGGGACCCCTGGGCTTTTTCTGCAGCCACATTTGAGCCGTTCCAATCCGTGCTGCAACACCGAGCAGGACTCTCCTGCAAACCTCCAGGCCAGGTGCCAGCTCCCTTCCCTTGGAGGGCTCGCCTGGGGATGGGAATTTTCTCCAAGGGGAGGAGGCGAGCAGGTTCCAGAGACAGCCTGTCATCCATCTTGAGGAAAATACTCCTCTCTCTTTGCACCTCTCCTAGAAAGGTGGAGACCAGCATTCCACAAGCCTGGGATCAGCCCCGGAGAAAAGCTTTGAGTCATTTGTTTACCAGCACAGGTTTTCCTGGAGCTAATTAATGAGCCAAGCTGATACCCTGCAACAGGTATCGATGACAGAGGATTTCCTGCCTGCTACACTTGAGCAACGGGAGAGGGTGAATCTGAATCTGTGAGCACACTGCTTCCCCTGCTCCTGCCCCACTTCCGAAAAAAAAAAAAATCCAACAAAAAACCTGGGAAGGAAAATCCACCTGCAGCCACACAGGCACTGCGGGAAGCCCCTCTGTCATCTCCCCCTCCAGGATGGGACACCATCCCTGCTGGACGATGCTACGGGTGGATTCCCAGCAGCAGAGTGCTCGGGCATCCCTTTCTCCCACTCGCAGGGAGTGAGGGATGGTGTGAAGACCTCCAGCAAGCCCTTGGAGCTGGGGGCTGCCTCCGTGTCCCCCCCAGTTCTGGGCATGGTGGTAACAGAGCTGCACGTAGCAGCACTTCCACTCCCACGGAGAGCCGGTGGAAACCTCTACTTTCACAAGGATACTGAAATGGGGGAGAAGAGGGCAGGAGAAGGGGATGAAACATGCGGGAGAGCATGGTAATAAAACATGGGGAGTAGGGAGCAAAATCTCAACAGGAACGCTGGAGAGTGGGAAATAAACCCCCGTGGGTTTCGCGTTTCGGGTGCGGGGTGAGAACCGGAGCTTCTTGCCATCCCCAGCTGTACGGGTGGGGTTTCTTTTTTTTTTTTTTGGGGGGGGGGATAGCGGCGAGCAGCGCTCCGCGGGCTGTGCCGAGCATCCGAGCGCTCCGGGGGTGGCGAGCGGCGATAGCCGGGCTGCGAGCGCCACCTCCCCGCCGCTCGCCGCAAGCCCCGGCAGCCCCCCCGTGCCGCCTTGGCTATGGGGGAGGCCGGAGGGGAGCCCTGACGTTGGCTGGAGATGCCCGACAGCTTTTCCCAACCTCTCCCTCCGCGGGGTTGCAGCGGGGATGGCCCCGATGCTGCCAGAAGGATGGAGTGGGGATGTGGGGAGGGGGGTTCGCTAAGTTTGGGGTGGTTGTAAAAGAAGCTTATGGGGTGTTATAAGGCTGCGGGGGTGGCCCAGAGCACCTCTGGGTGTCTGCGGGGCACAGGACTAGGGTGGTAGAGAATGGGATGCGGGGTGCTCGCCCAGCCGTGGTGGTTGCCTTTGGCTACTCCTTGGGGTGTGATGGGGGTTCAGGATCTCCCCCCGACAACCCCCCGACACACACACACAGTTCCTATCCCGGGTATGGGGTTTGGCACGCAGTCCCTGCCTCGCTTTCCCTCACGTAAGGAGAAGGGGCTACAATCATTAATAGAAAACCCCTCCGCTTTGCAGCCAGTCCTTCCCTGAGCCTGTCCACCTTCTCTGGTCAATTATGGGGGCTCCAAGCCCCTCTCCCTGCTCCCAGGGCTCTGCAACACCATCCCAAGTGCTTTGAAAAGGGCCAGGGAGCCCTGCCCTGGCTGTGCCTTGTGCCTGTCCAGCTCCTTTTCTGGTCTTCCCTTTCGTCCTCCTCGGCAGGAGCGATGCTGCACCCTGACCCCTCTGTAGCACCCAGAGCAGCGTATGGAGGTCCCCTGGGTTTTCCACACCCCAGCACCCTCCGAGACCCACCGGGCAGGATGTTCTGTCTCCTGAGCCCTTCCTTTGTCCCCCTGCCTGGCTCAGCCCCATGGCCACCCTGTCCCCTGGCAGTGCGGCTTGGCTGAGCTGGTGCAATTCCTCAGCACCCTCCAAGGGTAAAAACCTCCCCGCCTCTGCTCTGCCACCTCCTTCCTCTTCCTCAGCGAGGTCTTGGGCACAGGAAGGACTCTGGGACCCAGGTTAATGAGTCATTAGTTAATTAGGGACCCACTTAATATGCGCGGGGAGTTGTTTGTTTCCTTTAGCAGCCCGGACTTTGGATGAGATCCCAGCCCTGCGAAGCCTCCAGCCTCGTCTCCCAGCTGATAATAGATAATACAGATATTTCAGCACCAGCCAAAGCAGAGTCATCATCATTAACACGGGAGCCCTCCCTGCTACGCGGCGGAGGTCACCAGGCAACTCCTCGGAGTGTCGGGGGCTCAGCCCTCCTGGCTCTCCTCAGGCTCTGCCTGGCCAGGTGAGAGGAAGCCTTTAGGAAATCAACAGGTAACGAGGCTGGGGAGGTGCGCCCTGCACCCCGAGCATCCCTGGCTCCCTCCCAGGGAAGCTTTCGAGGCGCTGCGATTTGCGCTCTGCCGCGCACGCAGGTTTGGGCATCTGTCAAAGTAGCTCCGCTCTTCCTCAGCCCCCTTCCTCCCCTCCTCCTCTTCCTCCTCCCTCAGCCATCAGCTGTCAGCTGGCCCTGGCAACTCGGCAGACCCAGTGCTGGAGCTGGGTTGAGCCTGAGCCTTGGAAAGCCCCAGCTCCGAAGGGATGGGGCGGTCAGGGATGGAAGGGGGGATGTGTTTTAGCCTTCCATCCTTTTGACCTTGCCTCGATGCTCTCCTCCCTCCCAACTCCTCTCCGTGCAGCTGATTCACAGGGGTTGTTTGCTTGGCCAGGGCAGGATCAGGGATACGAGTGTGAGTCACAGCCGAAGGTACCTGGCAGAGTTCATCTGCAACCCGTGCCTTTGATCGGGAGCCGGTGCCTGCTCTCAGCCAGGACTGAAAAGTCCCTTTGAAACCTCTTCTGATCCCCCTCGATCCCTCTTATCCCCTTTTCCTCCCAGCCTTGGCAGAGCCATGGCTGAAACACCTCTCTGTGAAAGTCTGAAGATGCATCAACAGCCACCCTCCATCAGCGAATGTCAGGCCGTGAAAGGCAAGGGGGCGGTGGGGGAAGAGGGAGAGACAAATTTTGCGATTCATTCCCACACAGGGTGATTCAGAACAAGATGCTTTGTAATTACGCATCCCTGATGGAGACTCCTTCTCTCTCCACCCGCCCCCCCCTCCCCAAAGAAAGGCTAAGCCATGCCTGGGTGCCAGCATCCCCCAGGAGCACAGCGCCGGGAGCAGCGTGTGTCTGTGTGGCTGTGCCACACTCGCAGCTCTACAGAGGCTAAAGGTTAATTTTCTCCCCCAGTGCCAAGCGAAGTGCTGGGAAATGGCATTTAGGGGGGCATGAGGAGCTCATCGCCTCCCCAGCCGTAGCCTCCAGCCCTGGGTAGGTGCCACACAAGCAGAGAAGCAAGCAAGGACTCCCCCCACACACACACCCCGAGAGCTCTCCAAGGAAAAGGGGCAAGGCAGGAAGCTCCGATCAGGGCAGATTCGTGCTCGGGGCAGGCAGCTGCCTGTCCTTCCGAGACTTTGCCAACATTGCGGGCTGAGGAGTTCCGGACCCCAGGGCTACCCTCGAAGGCACCGCGGCTTCCCAGCACTTGGCAGTTCAGCCCCGGCTGGCTCTGCAGCTCTCCTGTCGCGATCCCCTGCTCCTCTTCCCTCTCCTGGCTGTCTTCTCCCCACCCCAGACAAGCCAGTCCCCAGCTCCTTTCCCCGGGACACGTCTGCATTTCCCCCTCCGCATCCTGCAGGCATTCAATATTTTCCACCAGCGCTTGATGTTTGCCCACAGGACCTGCATGCACAAAAGTTAAAACTTCCCATGTCAGGGAATGATTACGCTCTAATCAGTCCAGATTGCGGAGTGCAAGGGATGGAAACATCCTCCGGGTGCTGTTTCCAGGGGCAAAAGCCGAGGAGTGGGTGCCCACCGCTGCCCACATCGCCGTCTCCCCTGGGGATGGAGACAGACCCCCCTGCGCTCCAGGCAAAGCGCACCCGGAGAAGTCGCGTTCCCCCTCTCCCTCCCCTCGATGGAAGAAGGAAGGGTGGCCGGGAGCCCCTTACCTTGCCGAGCTCCCCAGGTTTTATATCCTCCTTCTTCCCTTCGTCAAATTCCAAATGGAAACCAGCAACATATCCAGGGGTAACCAGCCCAACATTGGGCAGCGAGGGAAGTCCAAAAGGATGGCAGAGCTCTCTCTCCCCCTCCGCTTCCTCCACTCTTGCCTCTACATATATATATACATACACATTTATATATGTATATATATATGTATATAGTAAATGGAAAAGGGAGAAAATCCTAAAAGAAATGGGGGTGGGGAGGGAGAGGAAGGGAGAACCTTTGGTGTCTCTGCAGACAGGCAGGTAGAAGAGAAAAGCTGAAAATAATTAAGCCTTTTTTTGAGGAATCCTTAGGAGAGGGGAAAAACGCAGTTAAAAGCCAATAAATCATTAGATCCAAGCAGACAATAAAGTCTTCTCCTTTGGAAAAAAAAAATACAGCAGGGTTCAGAGTAGCTTTCCCAGCAGCGAGGAGCAAGAATGGTCTTCTTCAGAAAGATATGTTTGTTTAAAATCCACTCGTCTGCTTTTCCATCTTTCTCTCTCTTCTCCCCCCACACTTTTTTTTTCTTTTTTTCTTTTTTTCTTTTTTTAATTCTGCTTCTGAATCTCTCTCTCTGAAACTAGATCCAGTCTTTGTAGCCAGGGGCTGCATTAAGGATTACATCAGGCTTTTATAAGCTTTCCAGATCACACATTAGAGTGAGAGAGAGAGAGAGAGAGGGAGGGAGGGAGGGATAGGAGGGAGGGATGAAATGCACACACACATACACACGCACACGCACGGATCGGAGCTTTGTAAAACAGGCAGCTATAGGCAAGGACCCGAACTGACACGGTATCGCATCGGGCATGCTCCGCTAGCCTCCAGCAGGAGAGGATGGATGGATGGATGGATGGATGGATGGATGGATGGATGGATGGATGGATGGAACAGAGGAGCCAGCGACAGCCGGAGCGCGCTGGCGGCTCAGCAGCGCAGCCTCCTCGGGACAGCTTAGCCCTAAGCGGGGAGCCAGGAGGTGAAGAGGGAGCCGGGATGGTGGTGGTGAGGATGGCGAGGCTTCTGCTTCCCCCCCCCTCCCTCTCCCCGCCCCGCTCCCCCAAAAACCTGCGGAGGCTCAGCACGGAGAGGTGCCGCTCGCCCGCAGAGGGATGCGCAGAGATGCTGGTGCCGCGGCCGGGGTGCCGGCAGGGACAAGGGGGTGCTGGGGCTCTCTCATCACTCCTCCGGAGCCTCCCCCGGAGCTGACAGCCTGGGAAAGGGGACGGGACACTGGACAGGGCGGCGGGGACCAGCGGGGCAGTGGCTCCCCAGCCCCTCAGCTGCGGGGAGGGAGGGCGGGGATGGGGGGACCTCCCCCAGCACCCCGGCTCGGCCGTGCCTTTGCACCAGGGCGCACGGCTTGCCCAGGCAGAAGACGGCAACAGCCATTAACCCTTTCCTAATTGTTTAAATTTTACCTCTCTCCTAGCATCCTCCTCAACTCCTCGCTCCGTTAACCAAAAATTTGGGGGGCAGTTGTGGGGGGTCTCACGTCCAGGCAACACCTCCGGGTAGCAGGAGGCTGGGGAGGGGGAAGGCAAAGTTTGATCAGATGGAGGGCGAGGGAATGGGCTGGGGTGAAAGGTACGTGCTACATCCCGGCAGATTTGAGGTAGGGGTGCTGCCTCCAGGTTTGCAGCCTGAGGAAGGTCCTCCGGTAATGAGAAGCCTGCCGAGCAGAGAAAGCGGGGTGGGAAGGGGATGGAAGGGAGAGGGATAAGGCTGGAGGTGTGTGGAGAGCTGGGGGACTTCAGCATCCTGTCAGACTTCGGGACCTGCCCCTTGTTTTTAACCCTTCCTACTCCAAAAGGGGGGAACCGACCCTCTTTCCCTGACAAAATCACCTCCCACCCTGCCCGGGGCTACTCTCCCCCATCAGGGAAGGGGCACAGACCTGCCCAGGGGGCAGAGGTAAGGATCTCATCTGCCACCACTCTGTTTCTCTGCCTCAAGGAGGGAGAGGAGCCCCCCATTTCTCCCCCCAGGGACTCTCCAGGGTATCTCCACCCCCTCCCCTTGGCCTTCTTCCCCTTTCCTCCCTTCCCTTCACATCATCCAGCCCTTTAACCCCTATTTCCACACCTTCAAACCTATTGCATCCCTAAAAAAAAAAAACTCCTGGGGGAAAGAGAAAAGAAAGAAAATTCTCCATTTAGACGAGCTGAGCTGCAAACCCTGGCTGTGGAGGAACGCAGCAAAGCAGCCTCTCATCCCCAGCCAGCACTGCAGCATCGCTGGCCAAAGGCATCTGTGACATCTCCAGTTAAGCGGGGACTGGAGCAAAGGGGCAGCTGGGGCCTGAAATGCAGGGTTTTAGCCGACAGGCGGCTATGCTGGATTAGCACAGTGCATGCTCCGAATGGAAATCTCTCCCTTTCCCTCGCCAGCATTTTGGGGGTTTGTTTTCCTTCAAGAAGGCTTGAAGTCACCCAGGGATTTTCTTCCCTGTTTCTGCAGCTCCTCTTTCTCTCCAACCCTCACAGGCGCCAGCAGGAGAGTGGAAAGCTTCGGAGGGAGCCAGGGAGTGCTTGGCAAAAGGAGCTCAACCCTAAACCTCACCCTAAGCCTAACCTAACTCTGCCTCTGCCCTCTGAGCCCTGTGGGGCAGCTCTGCCTCGCTTTTGGGGTGATGGGGGGAGAGGAGGGCACCCACCCTCCCTGCCCTGTGTTTGGGGAGCTCAGGCAGACCAAGGTGCACTTGGCCTCTCTCCTGTGTTGCAAAGAAGCCCAAGCAGAAGGACAAAGCACCAGAAAGTGATACTGACCAAGCTAAACCCATTTTCTGTTGCTGCAATGGGGCCTGATGGAAAACTCACCTTTGTGGGAATGGGGAATTGGGCTCCACGAGTGTGAGTATTGCAGAATATCCTGAGCTGGAAAGGACCCACAAGGATCATCAAAGTCTACCTCCTGGCCCTGCCCAGGACCAGGAATCCTACCCTGGGCCACAGAGCACTGTCCAAAGATACTGACAAATGTCACTGCAGACCATTTTTTCCCAGTCTTAAGTAGAGAGATTTGTGAATTCCTAGACCCCCATTTAACAGGAGGGTAAACATGGCCCACACCTCGAAATTAAAATGATGTCCCCGTTTGTCACAATGTGCCCTCCAGGAAAAGTGAGGGTGAGCTGTGACTGCAAATAGGATGTGAGGATTTGGGGTCTGCAACTGGCTGAAGTAACCAAGTGTAATAATTCACCTGCTCTCTTCATCTGTGAAGTGAGGAAGGCAAAATAACTTTAGCATAAAATGGATCTGTGAAATTCCCTGCAGCAGGATAATTCTGAAGGCAAAAAAGGCCATTGGCAGAGCAGGAGGTACTCTCAAAACAGCAGATCTCTCAGAAATCTGAGTTTGGGGAGATATAGATCCTTCCTTCCATCCTGCCAACATAATCCAAACATGGGATCTGTGGGGAGAATGGTCTGTACTGGTAACATAACAGATTTAAAGACACCTTTGTGTTGGTGGTTGTCCCCTCTGCTCCCCATGTAGAGACTTTGCAGGGACATAGCCCTAGGTCAGCACAATTTCTTTGTGACACAGAAAGCCCTGAAACAGAGATCTCTGCCCTGTTT
The DNA here is from genome assembly GCA_037013685.1 of Acridotheres tristis. Taxonomy (NCBI): domain Eukaryota; kingdom Metazoa; phylum Chordata; class Aves; order Passeriformes; family Sturnidae; genus Acridotheres; species Acridotheres tristis. The sequence goes on along the minus strand of CM072886.1, from coordinate 147,586,592 downwards.
TGCTTGAAACTGTACAGAAATAACCAAAAGGCCTCAGCTCAGCCCAAACTGGCAGCCTCTGTCCCATCACAGTATGGTGTGAGGACTCCTGAAGTCACTCAGGGCAGACATGGGCACCATCAGGACCTCCCAGCATCATTCCCAGAGGAAAAGAAGCAGACAAGAACAGCAAATACAGAGGTCACAAGGCCCAGAAGCTTTTGGGACACACCATCCCCACAGCATCAGGGTGGTGCTAATAAGTCAAGACCACCCCTAAATCTCCTTGGTGAGGTGCTGGGTGGGTTTTGTGACAAACACCGACTTTGCTGTCCAAAAACACAACCAAGAATGAAGTATCTTTCTCTTCTCTGCTCTGTTTTCTGTCTGGGTTTTGGAGGTGGAAAGGATTGAGCTGGATCCAGCTGTAATTCTCCTCTTCTCCCTGTCAAAGGAAAACAGCAAACTCAAGAGAGATAAGCAAACCTTTGCACACACTTTGAATTTAGAACATGTTTATTGCACATAAAATGCCTCTTGTTGTCAGAGGCAAAACAGGTCCAGAGCAAAAAAAAAAAAAAAAAGGGAATGGGAATATCCATGGTTAAATGCAGCACCCCTGGGAATATGCAAAGAGATTTTGGGAGAAGGATTAAGCTGCACACTTTAGGAGCCTAAGCTGGTCTCAAACTACAAAGTACATGAGGGAGACATGAAAGAGGCAGAAAAACATTTTCTATCTGCTCAATTTTTCCACCTTCTTTTGAAGCACAGAACACGGACAGAAAAAGGCTGTTTGGGCTGGTAGCTGCTCAGAGCTGGTTTAAATTTGTTAACTCTGTCCTCCCACCTCCCACATTGCTAAGGTAGGCTGGTGGTGCCGTTGGAATAAAAGATTTGCCCCAAAAATCTGCTGGAAGCATAACTGCAATGTAGAGAAAGTGAGTTTAGTTTTTTGGAAGAGTCTGCTCCTGCCAGTGGTACCCCCAGATATCGTAGGTGTAGATGAGGATGGCAAGGGAAAAAAAAAAATAAGGGAATGCCTGGGATTCCCAGGGGGATCTGTTTGAAGAGGATAACTGCAAAGCAGGACAGCTTGTAGGTAGTCAGTTTACTTCCCCTCCAGCAACAGATACCACTGTGTTTACATCTATAACACTTTCCATTGTGTCTGGTTAAAATTCTCCTTGAACATTTCAAATTTTCAGCCAGCCTCATCCTTCTGCTGAAGGGAGACATGGGACAACTCAGCTCTACCCAGGATTTGAAAGGGATTTTCCCATGTCTGCCTCTCACGTGGCTGCTGTGTTTTCCACCTCACTTTTGCTGTTGTTGTCAATTTTTATATATTTTTAATGACTTTTTATTGCTGCTGCCAGCTGTGGTTTCTGCTGGCAGTGGCTGCTCAGGAGGGTTAATGCTCACCTACCACAGGTCAAACCCAGCAATCCCAGCCTCTCCTAAGGGCAAGGAAAAACTCCTGTTCCTCCTCCCATGGGCTGCATTTATTAAGTGTAGGAATTGTTTGTGTTCAAGGAGTGTCTTTGCTCAAACTCCTCCATTTTTTGGACAGCGTGGTGAGAGAATTCTCCTAAAACAGGAATTTAGCATCAAGCCCATTTTATAGACTTGTAAAGTGAACTTCCAGCTTTCCCAAGCATGGAAAATCTTGACTCCAGCCCTCTCCCCTGACCAGCCTGCTTTGCACACCAGAGCCAGGGGACAACTTCATGGAGCCCCAAAAAGGATCGTAGTGAGGAGAACAAGCAGCAGCACGGCATGGTCACAGCCAGTGATGGTGGAGGGAGCTTGGATGGGTGACTCCTGCTTTGTTGAGGAAGCCAAACTATTCCCAGAGTTCCAAAGCTCTTGGATGACCTGGGGAGAAGATGGAACCCCCCTCTGAAAGCATTTGTGATGCTGGTTCTGGCAGCAGGAAGCTGCCAGATGGAGCCCCAAGCCCAGATGTTCACAGCTCCTCTTTTTCCAGAGCTTAGAACTGATCCTGAAATCTCCTCTTTCCCCTCTCCCTGTCCAGAAGGGGAAAGAGTGGGGAGGAGATATTAATGAAGCTCTTCTGCTGGTGAAGATCCTGGAACCAGAGGCTGAGAACTAAGAGCAAGAGCAAAGGCAAAATGTACTTTGATGTTATTGCCAGTGAAGACAAATTGGGAGCATCCCAAATGGTCACAATAAAAAGAATTTCTCTAAAAGTGCTCAGCTCTTCTTTATCCTTGTTTAGAAACTTTCTTCAAGAGAGAAAGTGCTGAACACCTTCTAAAAATAGCAATGTTAATAATAATTACTGCATGTTTCCAGAGTCACGGGTTGGTTTGTGATGGAAGGGACCTTGAAGATCATCCAGTTCCAGCCCCTGCCATGGGCAGGGACACCTCCCACTAGACCAGGGTGCTCCAAGCCCTCCTGGTGTTCCTGGCTGGGCAGCCTGTAGCAGACCCCACTCCAATGTCACCTGTGTCTGCCCTCCCTTAGTCCTGACCCATAAATTCTCCCTTAGCTCCTCTTCCATCCTCAGGCAAAGCTCCAGTATTCCATCTGCTCCTCAACACAGAGGGAGGCAGCCCCTCCTCATCTCCTGTGCTTGTTCTAAAGAGAATTCCTGCTCCTTTCTGTACCCTTCCATCCATCCCAACCCAGTCACAGGAGCCATCCCACCACATCTCCTCGATGCCAACTGGATCACAGCCCTACAGAGCACATCCCTAAGCCTCTGGTGTATTCCACGTGCTCAGGTGTTAGAACAGAGGAATTTGAGCTGGATCAGTGATGAAGCCCTTTCCCTGTGTGGAGTGCCTGGAATTCCTTTGTGCTGCTCTCCAGGTGCTTTCCTGCTGACCTGCAGTCCCTCTCCAAGCTCAAGGCATCTCTTGCCGACCCTGGCACCAAACTGGCAGGAGAGGGATGGATTGAGATTCCCCTTCCCCTGGGAACTCTATTTTCCCACACCAGCTGCTGGAAGCTGCGAGCCACTCGTTTATAACCCCGATTAGCACAAAAGGTTTCTTTGATGGTAGAAAAGCAGTTTCCTTTGCAGGGCTCTCAATGTGCTTCCCAAGCAGAGCCATAGATGGCAGTACGTGGTATTTACAGAGTTATTTCCACAAGTAAATCTTCTTATTTTAGGAGAAAGCGACAGAATTTCATTTTCTTGTAGTTACAACGCGCTCAGAATGAGAACTCCTAAATCAATGGAGAAAGCAAGAAAAGCCTCCTTGCCTGAGCACCGGCAGACAGAGCTTGAAATGCAAAATCCCTCTGTGCTCTACAGGATTCTCTATCCCCTTTCACAGGGATGATACCTGAGGAGTTGAACAAGAAAACAATTTTCCATACTGGAAAAAAGTTGAAGATCTCTCAAGTGACTGTCATAAAAGCCCGAAATAAGCTCAAAATTCTGGGTTCACTTTCACAAATCAGCAGTTGAGAGTGTGAATGTGTATTTAATTCAGGCCAGACAAAAGATGTTACTTTGATTTCAATTTGCATTTCCACTTTGTTATTCTTTAATATCACTAGGCTAGCTTCAAAAATCCAAAAATAATTTGTAAGTAACAATGTTTGGGATTTACTTCCCTCCTTTTCTCCTTGTTATAGCAAAACACTTATTTTCCACACACTGAAGTCTAATTTCAATGAACTGGCACTTCTAGCCCAAAATATCATATTGAAGCAATATGCACTTGTTGCAATTCCTGATTTGATTTGCATTAAAATAAATTAATTTCCCAAGTCCAGCCTGTTTGGCCCTTGAGGGTAACTGGTGACTGATCTCTCCCTGTCGTTTCCTCAACCCAGGAGCCTTTCATTATTTTTTCTTTCCCCTGTCCATTTGAGGGGCCTGACAGAGCAGTTTAGGAGGGCACCTGACATCCAACCAGGGCCAACCCACGACAGTCACCTTCTTGTCCCATGTTCCCAACATCCAGAGGCTTAATCTCAGTTGGTTTCTTTACATCCAACTATCTAAGTCAGCTTTTCACAGATATCATAAGAAATAAAAAAAAACATCTCCAAAAGTTCAAACATTGGTGGTTTCCAACCTCGTTTTTCATATTTAGACATTTGAAATCACATCCCAGATCTAATTCTTGTGAGGCCAAGTGCTTCCAGGCTCCCCCAGAAACCAATGGAGCTGGAGAGTGCTCAGCATCTTTAAGGGTCTGTTCCTTTGATGCTCTCATGAATGGAAATCTTTGGTTTTCCAATATCTGTATTTGACCTGAGCATCCTGAAATTGAAGGCTGATCCTGTGGCTGTGTAAATCATTTGACATAAGCATATGTAAAACAAGTTTGATCCCATAATTTATAGCCTATTGAAACTGGAAGTCCCTCAGTGGAAGGTGGGATTAATACCAAATCAGGGAAGAAAAAGCAATTAAGATAAAATAAACCATTCACCCAATCTCAGCCTTGTAACCTTTGTGTTTGTGTTATTTTCCCTCAGATGTAATTATAATCTATGCTGGGACACATCTGTTTATGGTAATGGAGGAGCCATTTATCAGGTAACTTATCTCTGCCTCCTGCCATAAATCAGAGCTGCTGGGACGAGCCTGGCTCTGGAGCACACGACTCATCCTTCACTGCTGCTCGTGTTCAGAAAGGCTCTGAAAAGGCTTCCAGCAAAGATCAAGAGCTCTGCAGGTGCAGAGATGGTTTTAAAGGCCATGACCTGGATCCTGGGCTGAATTTAAGCAGAACAACCAGCAGGGGAGGGAGGGGATTCTCCACTTCTACTCTGCTTTGGTGTGATCCCACCTGGAGTGCTGCTCCGGGGTTCCCAGCACAGGAGGAAGATCAGTTCGTTGAGACAAGTCCAGAGGAGGCCACTAAGCAATCATAGGGCTGGGGTACCCCTGCTCTGGACACAGGCTGGGAGAGTTGGGGCTGCTCAGCCTGGAGAAAGCTCCAGGGAGATCTCAGAGCCCCTTCCAGTACCCAAAGGAGCTCCAAGAGAGCTGGAGAGGAACTTTGGACAAGGGAAAGGAGTGACAGGACAAGGTCCTAAATGAAAACAAGGTAATTTTATTTAGAACAGGTATTAAGAACAAATTCTTTACTATAAGGTTCATGAGACACCAAGAGTGGTTGCCCAGAGAGGTTGTGGACTTTCCATCCCAGGAGATGTTCAAGGCCAGGTTGGATGGGTTTTGGAGTAACCTAGTCTAATGGAAGGTGTCCCTGCCCAAGGCAGGGGCTTGGAACTGGATCTCTAAGATCCCTTCCAATCCAAAGCATTCTATGATTTTATGCTACACGAGTCCTTCTCTACTTACTCTGCATTATTAAATCTAAAGTTCTAAGATGAATCTCTTTGAACAGATTTCAGCAAACTGTTTGTTGGTGGTGCTCTTCTAAGGAGCAGTTCTGTCTCTTCTCACAGCTGTTTCCCTAATCTGAAAATAAGTCACTTCAGACAGAAAGAACACGTTTTTCTCCCTCTGACTGTTGAACACAACATCATGACTCGTGCATAAAGCCTGTTTCAATTATGGGTAACTTTCTTCTGTCCTGTTAAACCTCTGTGAAATCCATATGTACTCAGGCATGGAACAAGAGAATAAAATTAAATGTTTAAATGAGCTTAAGAGACACAGTCATGTCATGTTAACCTCAAAATACGCAACCAGTGTGACTCGCATGAGTTTTCTGTTCTGTTTGCTTTTTTTTTTTAGTTCTTATTTTGAATGGCATTCAAGTTTTATACCCTACTTTAGTACTAGAAATTGGTGGGGGGGTTGAATAAAACCTAACTCATTATTTTCATTATGTACTTCAACAGAAGGCAAGACCCTTTACACTCTAAGGTATTTTCCATCTTACCCAGGGAGAACATAAACTCTAGAAACCATCTCCCCCTCTGGTTTTGGGGTCAGGCACAGCCTTTGGAGGGTGCTGGAAAATCTGGAAGGCAATCCAAGAGGCACGTTAGAACCAATAATGTACCTTTTACATAGGGAAAGCTGTTTATCTGCTTTGGAAAACATGGACCTGAGGAGACTGAGGCAGAGAGAAAAATCATGGTCCAGAAATGTGTCAGTGGAGCAGATGACCCCAAGGCCAATTCCAGATCCCTAAATCTGCCTCACTTTCATCAGTCTTGGCAACACAGCCTAAAAGCCTCTATGCTGATTGGATGTGTCCCTCCCCTCTTCATAAATGACATTTTCTTTCTGCATTTCCATCGAAGAAGGCTGCTCTATCCAGAGGCTCATTTAGAACATAATGAACCATATTTGTTTGCTTGTTTGTTGTATTGGGTTTTTTTTCCTTCTAATAATAGTGTTTTTACATCAAAACCTACATTTAGAGTCGGATATTGCTAATTTCAAATCTTGTCTTTCCATTCCTCTCCTTACAAGCCTCTTGGAACCACAGAGTGCCAGATCCACTGGGGAAAGTCTGGGATTAGCAGAGAAAGCTAAAGCCCAAGCTGAGGCATCCATTGGTGCTGGAGACAGGAGAAAGCAGAGGAGACTTCATTTTAAATTTGTTTATTTGGAGCAGGGGGTGACAAATATGTCCCATATCAAGGGACACAGAAATCTTTCACACAAGGCAGTCACAGCTTTGTTCTTCTGCTCTACTGGTGTGTAGGGACATGGGAACAATTGTGTTCAATTTTGTTCAAGCACCACCCTGGTTTTTCCTTCAACTCCTGCAGACTTGACAACCTCATGGGCCTTTTCCAACCTTGATAATTCTAAGATTCTATTTACCCCCAACTCCAGTGCAACCCTGCTGAAAAAGCCCAGGAGCTTGTAAAAGCTTAGTGAAATGAGAATAAAGATCTCCAGGGATGTTCAAATTCACAAAATCAGCAAATCCATGGGAGTGTAGGAATGGCTTGAAATAATTGGAAGAGACTCAGAACATGCCACTCAATGCAGCTGCATATTCCTTCCCTGAATCCACTTTCTTTTTGCTCACTAAGCTGGTTTGCTTCAAGCTGCATGGAAACTTGGAAGACACCATGCCTTTCCTCACATCACTAAAATATTGAGTCAAATGGCACCATCATAATATTTTTACATGTGTGATGGTGTTGAAGCCAGTTAAAGGTGTCACACACTGCACATTGTAAAGGTTTTGGGGCAGAGACCCTTTTCTGCTTTGCCTTCTTTGAGATTGGGAGGAGGCAGGGCATAGACAGGACAGAAATTTATAGATTATATTGTTATTTTAACAGTGCATTACTCATCTTTTGGGTTTCCCAGATATCTGTGTCTTCACAGATATAAACCTGATAGTGATGCACAGCTGGAAGAAAAATACAACCCAATACCTGCAGACAAATGGCCTTGTAGTAGCAATGGTCCCAAATTTGAACACATGCATGTCCTTTCCTTTGGTCAAATGTGCTCATATTGACATATAAGTTCTACACAGGTGGTTGGTAGGAGCTGGTGATGCACCTTCCCCATTTTCCAGAATGGATATCTCTCCACTGACACGGATTTAGACACATCTATGAAGAAAAGGTTCACCAGAGCATATTTAAAATGGTGTTTGGATGTGAATTCCAGCACAGAAAGGAGAAATGGTTCTAGGATTTGCTTGCATGGGACTGACATTTAAAAGGAAAGGCTGATCACTAAACCAGATGACAACCCAAATCAGCCTGAGTTCATCAAATATTCTAAGCACAACACTAGGCTACAAAAATAGTTTGGGTTTGGGTTAGGCTTTTTAGCAATCTCCAAAGGAATTTGGAACAATAGATTTTTTACAGATTTTCAGTGTCTATCTTCATCAGAACAACACATACCTGTGAAGAGCAATCTTTCTTACTTGTTGAGTCAGATACTTTTGGGCTAAATATAACTGTGAAACACATGGAGAGTATTTGATACCTGTTGGAAATGTCTCCAGTGCAGAAAAAACCAACAGGGAAAATGCCAAAGTAGATTGTGCCAACCTCGTTTAGATAGAGACCCAGGCTTGGCTATGGCTGGGTCCCTGTCCCAGACTGAGAGAGCCATCAATGCTCGGGATAGGGATAAATGGTTGGAAGAATCCCTGCAAAAACATGTCCCTGTACCAAAAATGTTGTGGACAAGGTGAAAAGTTGCAATTAGCTGATGTAAAAAGGGCTTGGACTCGTACCACTCTGCCTTTTGGGTCTAACCATCTCTGCTTGTTCAAAAAAGAAAAAAAAAAAAAAAAAAAAAAAGGACACATAGACTAAGCCAATTCCATCCCCTGCCCACAGGGAAGAAGGAGAAAAAAAAAAAAAAGAGATTGTTCCTTCCCTTAGCTCCCTGGTTATCCTCACTTGGGGAGATGCTGGGATGGAGCCTGTTTTTCACTTTAGATGCTGTTTGTCAGGCACAGCAGCACAGACAAATGGAGCTGCAGAAGGTGCTGCCATCCCCCTGTGGGCATCATTCCAGAGGGAGCATGTTCAGCTTAACAAAGTTCCCTGCTCCAAACCCAACCCCAGACTCCAGCCCTAGGCTGGTTTGGTGTATTTGCAGCAGAGATTTCAACAAAGTCAGTAGTGAATATTCCTCTTCCCAAAAGCCAGAGTGGAAAGGTATTTCCTAAATGTGCATTTGCTGCTCAGAAAGCCAATCCAAAGCAGGGTGGGCAGCAGGGGGAGGGAGGATTCTTTCCCTCTGCTCCTCTCAGGTGAGACCCCACCTGCAGAGCTGCCTCCAGCTCTGGGGTCCCAGCACAGGAAGGATGTGGAGCTGTTGGAACAAGTCCAGAGGAGGCACCAAGATACTCAGAGGGATGGAGAAGCTCTGCTGTGAGGAAAGGCTGAGGCAATTGGGATTGTTCAGACTGGACAGGAGGAGGTTCTGGGATGGCCTAATTGTGTCCTTCCAGTACCTGAGGGGAGCCAACGAGAAAGATGGAGAGAGACCATTTAAGAGAGTCTGGAATGACAGAAAAAGCTTCAAACTGAAAGAAAATAGGTTTAGATGACATATTAGGAAGAAGCTCTTCCCTTTGAGGATGATGAGACCCTGGCACAGGGTGCCCAGAGAAGCTGTGGCTGCCCCATCCCTGGAAGTGTCCAAGGCCAGGTTGGATGAAGAAATTTGGTTTAGTGGAAAGTGTCCCTGCCCGTGGCAGGGGTTGAAATGTGATGATGTTTAAGGTGTCTTCCAGCCCGGGCCATTCTATGATTCTGTCTCTGATTCCAAAATTCATGTCCTCATGTTCCCATGAGGGATGTCTGACTCACATTGTGCTCCTTCCATGAGACCAGCTTGTTCAGAACCCATCCAGCCTGGCCTTGAACACTGCCAGGGATGGGACAGCCACAGCTTCTCTGGACAAACTTCCCATTACTATTATTGTTATTATTATTGCTATTATTATTATTATTGCTATTATTATCATTATTATTGCTACTACTCTAGAGTTATTTCTCTCTTTTACTCTAGAGTTATTTCTAGTCTGTTGCTTATTCTCATTTATATTAAAATGTTATCTGGAGATCTAGAGCAATTTCTGGACCCCTCGAGGCACTGATCATGATATGCTATTTCCTAAATTGAGATGTGGGAATAACAGGTTTTCCATTTTTGCTGCCTATTCCTCAAGGTAAGCAAATAAATGAATAAATTGGAGGCAGATCTTAAATGGAACTAAGAAAACGAAAAGAAAATCAACTGACTGCAAATGGAAAACAAACAAACAGACAAACAAGCCTGGCACATCTGAGTTTAACTGAATCTTGTCTTCCACCCACAATGAATTTCTTCATGTTGTTTTCAAGTTTATAATGTGTTCCGTCAGCACAGCAGAAAAGAAAATCTTAATGGAATATCGTTTCAAATTGAAAGAAATAAAAATAAAAAGGAAGTATCTTTTTTTAGAAGAAGAAGAATATGAAATATTTTTTTTTTCTTTTTCTGAAGATTAAAAAATAATCAACCCCTCTGTGAAAAATTAACATGGAGTTTTTTATTAGTTTGGAATCTACCTTTTCCACCAAAATTCTTTCAGCTGGAAATTTTTGGACTGCCTTAGAGCAAGTCACAAAATAAGCAAGCCTGTGTCTGGGAAGCTGGAAGAGCAAACCTGTACTTCAGAATAGCAGTCCCCTTATCCTTGTCATGATTCCAAGTTTTAAGTCACTGGCATGGAATAAAGGAATTACTTGCTCTGGAAGTGTCTAAAATCAGAGAAAAGTAACTTCAGTTAGTAGTTAACTTCAGAATTCACCAATTCATAAATTCAGGGCTATTTAAAAAATATTGAACATTTCTTCAGTTGTCAGACACAACTGCAACTTTAGGGGTGTGCCTTACTCCAGCGTGTATCCACGAATCCCACGGAGCTCTTTAATAATTTATATTGATAATTAAGTATTCAAGAACCTCCTAATAGATGAATCACTGTCTGAAGTAGGAAATTAATCTTGTCAGAACTCTACTGATAAACTTCCTGTGAAATGATATTGATACTCCCTTCTCCCAAGCATCTGTTCCATGAGGGGCACTGGAGGATCGGGAACTTTCATGTCAATCCACCAAGTGCTAACACATGACAGGGAGAGGAAGCTTTGATTTTTCTTATGTATAAAGAAGTGCAAATACAAAGTTTTGAACGAGTTGCCAACCCTGGAATGCTTTACTGAACTTTGAGTATTTGAAAAATCTCCTGAAAGCTGCTCAGTAGGAGCCCTCGTAGATCAATAGAAAGAATCATGGAATGGTTTGGGTTGGAAGGGACCTTAGAGTTCCAATGGGCAGGGACAACTTCCACTGCCCCAGGCTGCTCCAAGCCCCATCCAGCCTGGCCTTGAGCACTTCCAGGCATAGGACATCCACAGCTTTTCTGGGCAACCTGTGCCAGGGCCTCACCAGCCTCTGAGCAAAGAATTTCTTCCTAATAGATGATCTAAATCTCTCCTCCTTTAGTTTAAAACCATTCCCCATTGTCCTTTCACTATCTGCCTGTGTAAAATATCACTCTCCATCTTTTTTACAAGCCCACATTAAGTACTGAAAGGTCACGAGTTGTCCCCAGATGCTTTTCTTCTCCAAGCTAAGGATAAAGAAGTTGACTGTTCCACCCACCCTGATGGTCTGGCTTGAATCACCATCAAGGAGAGCTCTGTGTTGATCTCAAACCAGCTGTCCCAACCCTGCCTGTAACCAGCACCATGCCAGGTAGGTGACATGGATCCTGTTCCCCCCTTTCACAGTGTCTCTTGTTCCTTCACAGTTCTGTTTTGGGTTCATTTCTTCCTGAACGTGCCTGAAAACCCAACAACTCTTGCAGTGAGTCTGTTCCTACCTGTGCGTGGCTTTGCTGATTAAAACAAAGGTTTTTCCTCTTTTAAGTTCCTGTTAAGTTCCTGTAATTCCTGTTACAAGTGCAAAATCCTCCCATTTTCTCCTGAGTAAAGCACAGAAGAGCAGGGTTTCTGGCAGAGTTGGTCAAAGGGACAACAGGGGACACTGTCCACAGTACATGAGGGCCAGCAGCACCTGCTCACACCTGAAAGGTTGACCTGTGAGAAGAAATCTTTGGGGAGGGAAGCAGAAAAGCAGGCTGAGTATAAAACTGTGGAGAGAGAAGAGCTGTAAAGTGGATCAGTTGAGGGTTTCACCAGTGGACATTAGGATCAGGGGCCAGCCTGTGACAGGACATGAAGGGTTTGAGATAATCTGGTATCCTGAAGGAAATCTGGATAATCTGGTATCCTTCATCCTTGGAAAACTGGCAGAGCTTGTCAAGGAGGCAAGAAAAGAAGAACAAGTCACATCAATATCTTACAAAATGATATCTGGGATACACCTGACCTTGTGTCCTCCTGAGGGGTGTTACCTTCCTTCCTCCTTTTCTGTTTGCCTTGTGGTTTTATCAAATAGTCCACCAATGTGGATTCCCACTTTGATTTTCCTGCTGGACCTTTCCAGCTTCAGCTGAGCCTGGGAAAGCAGGTTAGGTGGACATGGCCAAATAAAAGGTGACCAAGACTCATGGCAATATCTCAGGATAATTTGTGTTTTGACTGTAAAAACCAGCTTTTCATCACATATCAACTCCTCCGTGTTTCAGGTGCTATACAAATATTTAATTTCAAAATCTGAGCACAAACCAAAAGAATCATCCAGTCTTCTGTCGAGATGCAGTAGGGAACCAGCTCGAATTGTGAGAGCAGCCCTCATCTCCTTATTGATGCATTTCTCACAAAACACTTTAAAATCTTCCATGGTCTCAGGCATCTTCAAGTGTCCAAGAGAAAAGGGACAAAATAAAAGATGGGGTTAACTGCAGATCATTATAGCAATTATTACTGCCCCAAATTCTTACTGTTGAGAGCTCAAATTTCTCCAAACAACAAATAAGCCCCAAAATTTCCCAGGTGTTAGCAAGTGGCAGGCTCAGAGAAGAGGATCAACCTCTCCCAAGCACTAATTGAAACTCAACAGGTTTCTGCTGCTATCACAGCAGCTCCATTATTGATTTTCTAACAGGAACACTTGTTTCCCAAGCAAGGCTTCTGTATAGATAATAAGGGTGCTTTAAAAAAGATGAAAAAAATACAAAAATAAAAAATAATAATTGCCTATCTGAGTCCTCATTTTCTTTCCCATTCCAAATCCAATTGCAGATCCCTCTGATAGCTAATAATTTAACGGTCATTTATGTACAGTTTAGGGTCCATTGTTAGCGAATAAACCGATTAGATTAGCTCGGGTCTTGCATTCATGTAAAACAAATACATATCAAAGCAATTAAATGTGCAGTTTAATCACTCCCCAACTATGAAGAAGACAGTTGCCTGAAGGTCCCAGCATTTTTCCTGCCTCCCATTCCCAGCTCCTGATGTTGATGAAGTGAGGGCTGCTCTCTCTGTGGGTTTGGAAGTGCTTATCTAGCACGGCAAGGTACACAAATTATTGACCTCACTATTTCCCAGGTGAGGAGGCTGAAGCCCTGAGGGAGGTTTCTGCAAGATGCTGAAGGTGTCAGCAAGACTGGGAGTATTTTTATTTTTCCCTCGTTGCCCACATGTGCTTCTGCCCCACAAGGTTTGGTTTTCCCTCGCAGCCCTCTCCCACGCAGATGATTTAGTGCTGCTTAGCACTGTGAGGTCTGGCATGTTTGTACACTGACAGGCAGAGGATGGGAGACCACAAAAGAGATGAATTTTTAATCAGAAGTTGCTACTCTCAGAAATGAGGGGGTGATCTCATCCACCCTCTGGAAGAGACCCTGGAGGAAGATGAGTCCTGCAGAGGGTGCCTGTTGCTTCTTGCTGACGCAGGGGATCCAGATAAATTCAGGTTCTTCTACCCAGGCTTACTCAAAGCCCAGGGAGGCCACCAATCTCCACCTGAGCAAAACCAGGGCCCTCTCTTTGTCCTCTTGTGAGGTCAGAGGACAGCTCTGCCTTACTTGGCACTCATTATTGATGAAATTCCCTCCATTATTTAAGAATATTCCATACAGCCACCCTTGGTTTAATGCTTCCCCTGGTGCACCCTGGGAATCTATTTCCTTTCTCACTACATGACCAGAGGAATTGATCCAAGTCAACATTATAACGTCTGTTTCTGATGGAAAAATAGACTGGTTTGGGTTGGAAGGGACCTTAAAGGCCATCCAATTCCAATCCTCTGCCATAGGCAGGGACACCTTCCTCTATCCCAGGTTGTTCCAAGCTCTGTTTAACCTGACCTGGAACATTTCCAGGTACTGGGGCAGCCACAGCTTCTCTGGGAAACCTGTGCCAGGGCCTCAAGAGTAGGAAATTGCCCTGACTGCTGCTGTCTTATCTCCTAATTGGAAGTGCACCTGGTCTGAGGGTTTTTTACTCAAATGTTTTTATCTTTTTTTTTTCTTTTTATACTTCTGGTATCAGCAATCCTCAGCTCATTTTAGTTTATCTGTCACCCATGCCTGGACTTATCCAAAAGCTTCCCTGGAGCTAGAAGAGATGTATTGGAAAACAGCAATTAAAAGGATTTCCCAAACCATTGCAAAAGTCCTGCTCCAGGTATCTCTTCATGTTAATCACTAGAAACTCTTTCTTGGCTGTCTGCAACTGGTCTAGACATTTCTGCAGTCTAAGGAAGGGAAGACTGAGAAAACAGATGGAGAGTTTCAGTTTTCCTAGAGGGAAGCATCCCTGCTGGGTGTGGGAAAAGCCTTGGCTTACATCAGAGCAAAATCAACATATTCAGCAAAGGGCAACTCATAGTGAGAACGCCTCACAGGGGATGGGAAGAGAGGGAACAGCCTCGAGGTGCACCAGGGGAGGTTTAGATCGGATATTAAGGAAAATATTTTCACCCAAAGGGTTGTCAGGCTGCTCAAGGAAGTGATGGGGTCACCATCTCTGGGGGGATTTAAAAGATGTGTGGATGTGACACTTGGGGACATGGTTCAGTGGTGGCCTTGCCAGTGCTGGGGGAAGGGCTGGACTCATTGAACCCAGAGGTCTTTACAACCCAAATGATTCCATGATTCTCCACCATCACTTGTGTTATGTAGTAGCTCCAAAGGGCTGCTCTTCTGCACAGGTCAGGGAGTTGACATCACCTCCTTTATTGATAATTATTGATAATTTACTGATTTTTGGGGAGCATCAGTGGCCAGAGTGTGCACCAAATGTATTGCATGAGATCTGGGGTCTCAAAATTCAGGTGATGGTGTCAGTTTATTGTAGGATTCACTTGACCTGTGGTTCTTCCCTGAATATCTCATCCCAGCAGGCAGAGGAAGGCTGAAACTTCCAGAGGATGATTCATTTGACTTTCTTGTCAAGTAAGTCTTCATGCTCAGATGGTGCAATGATGGGACAACTGGCCTGTACCCTGTCACAGAAAGTGGTGCTGAGAAGGAAGATCTCAAATCTCTGGATATTTAACTGGTGCCATTTAAAGAACAAGGTCAGACAAATAGAACCTTTAGAGAAATAACAAAATTATACTTTTTTGTTTGTATTTTTTTTCTCTTAATATACAAATGAAGGACAGCGGGACATGCTTCACCTGTGGTCTTCTGTTCAGTCCAACAAAGTGGTTTTTTTCAATCCCTGTTTATGTCCATTTGCAGTTGAAAGTTCTGCAGCCAGATCCTCTCAGACAAATCTCTGTTCTTCAGCTCTATTTCCTCCCAGTTGAAGCTGTTTTTTACTGATGGCATCTGCCCAGCTTCACTCAGGATGTTAAACCCAGAGGAGCCAAGTCAAACCACCTTTCCCAGCAAAATCCAGGCAACAAGCAGCTTTTTGCAAGCCTTGCAGATCAACTCCAAGTGACTGATTTTGGAGCAGCATTATGTCAAGCCCTGTCCTATTTGTACAAGGCTTTTAAGGAGCTGTCAGCTTTCTTCTTTCTCTTTTACACTGTCTTTCCAACACTGTCACTTCAGCTGAGCCTTCAGCATGGAAATGCCAGGTAGCAGTGGCAATTGCAAGCTGCAAGTGCAAAGCTGGTGGTGCTCTCATTGCTGCACCAGGAATGAGGAGCTCCTATGACACACACAGAAAATATCAGCTTGGGCGAAATGTTTAAAGAAATTTAAAAATTATGCTATGAGGACAGTCTGAGAGAGTTGGGGTTCTTCAGCCTGGAGAAGAGAAAGCTCTGGGCAGATCTTAGACCCACTTCTAGTGCCAAAGGGTTTCCAAGGGAGCTGGAGAGGAACTTTGGACAAGGCCATGGAGTGGCAGGACACAGGGAAAAGCTTCCACTGCCAGAGGGTAGGGATGGATGGGATATTGGGAATAAGTTCTTTACTCAGAGAGGTGGTGAATCACTGGCACAGGTTGCCCAGAGAAGCTGTGGCTTCCCCATCTCTGGCAGTGTCCAAGGCCAGGTTGGATGGGGCTTGGAGAAACCTGGGATAGTGGAAAGTGTCCCTGCCCATGGCAGGGGTTTGGATGTTCAAGGTCTCTTCCAAGCCAGACCATTCTGTGATTCTGTAATGCCCTGAATCTGTTCCCTCTACCCAGCATTGAGGAGCCACACCTGGAATCTGTGTCCCATTCCAGGCTTCCCAGTAAAAGAGAGACAAGAACACTGGAGAGTCCATCAAAGGTCATGAGGATGATGAAGAGACTGCAGTATCTGTCCCATGAGAAGAGGCTGAGATCTGAGATTGTTCAGCCTGGAGAAGAGCAGACTTAGGAGGATTTTATTAATGTCTACAAATACTTGAAGGGAGAGAGAAGAGGCTCTTTCAAGTGGTACCTGAAAAAGGGGGCATAAACTGAAACATAAGAATTTCCTTCTAAACAGCAGGAAATGTGGGTGTTTTAAGGGTGATTGAGAACTGGCAGAAGTTGCCCTGAGACTTTGTGAAGTTTCCATTTTTAGAGATATTAAAAAGAGACCTGACATCATCCTGGACTATTGGCTATAGGTGACCATGCTCCAGCAGGTGGGTTGGACCAGATGACCTTCATAGGTCACTTCCAACCTCAACCATTCTGTGATTCTGTGATTCTGTCATTCTGTGATTCTGTGATACTGTGTGGCACTTGTTCCCTAAAGTGAATGATCTCAGTGTCCTCTGTGCTAAACATGGCAGGACAACATAACTCAGCATAACTCAGCCCCTTCACAAAGTAAGAGAGAGCTCAGAAATGCAGTGCATTTATTGCTGAGAAGGCTAAATCCTCTCTCCTCATCCCACCTACTTTTTTTCCCTGTCTTTACCCTTTATTTCCCCCCTCACCCTGTGAATTCTGTGAATTTTTACAGGTGTAGATCAGGGGCAGGGCCACAGCTCAGTCTCATTCCCCAGAGCCATTGGGAATGTTACCCCTGGGTTTTTCTTACACGGAGAATCCTGTAACAAGTCGAAATACAGGTCAGCTAAAAACACTGTGAAACCTGGCAAGCACTTTATTAACTGTTACTCTCTGGCTTCAGGATGACTTGGGGGATTCAGTAAGTGGGTTAAGGAGTTTTCCCATCAAGGTCAGTGGCAGGAATCTGGTGCAAAGTGGTAATAACCACAAGGAGTTTTCAGGCCAACAGGAAGTCAATAAGTTTGGGTTTCAGCTCCTGCTGTGGGAAAAGGAACATTAGGAAAAAACCTCTAATAATAAAAATGGAGGGGTTTGGTTTGTTGTTTTGTTTTCCTTCCATTTTTTGTCCCAGACAGCAAAATGTATGAATGATTGCAAACAGCACTGTTTTCTCTAAATCAGTTTATGGAAAATAAAGGAGAGGACAGCTCCATCATGGTGGCATTGCTTTGGTACCCTGCCTAGAGCCAAGGGGCAGTGGTCCCTGGATGCTGTCCTTCATCTTTGCAAAGTCTCCATGATTAAAAGGGTCTGTGGAGTCCAAAGCATGTGTCCTACCATAATCTGGCTGAGTTTTAATACTGGAAAAACCTAGCTGGATTCCTTTTCTATTGAGGAATTTTTGGAAAAAAAAAAAATCACAGACTGAACACTGAGGATTTAGCACTGCCAGTGTTAAGAGATATTTTTCAAAACAGAGATGTGAGGATACATTTTTCAGGGTCCAGTTGGTCTAGTTGTCTAAAACTGAGGCCATCTAAATCCTAAACCAGGTGGATATTTTCATTAGATGGCTGATCACCTTATTTGCACATCTATCATAGGATGGGTTTGATCACACTCTGAGACAAAGACATGGAGGAGTTGTTTACAAGTATTTCCACTATTTGACTTGTCTGGGGTCTACCCTTCCAATTTAAACTGTCCATGTTTAGTATTTCCACCTGCTGCCCACTGTAGTCATGGAGAATAAGTCAACACATCCAGTGAGAGCAGGGATGTGATTCATCAAACCTCATAAGTCTCAGAGAAGCATCTTCTTCAGGATAAACCAAATCTTGTCCTGAACTTCTTCAGTGTCACTGACTGGCTCTCCTGTGAGAAGAAAGAGAGCCTGGGTTGAATTTTTCAGTAGGCACTTCCCCTGTGGAAATGCACAAATATTAGGATAAATCCCATCCCTGAAGATAAATCAGGTGAGTACCATCCTGAATGTGTGAGAACGAGTCAATCTTCACTGCCTGGCCGTGCTGTTACCAACCTGGTAACCAGATGTACTGAAATCCTTGTTCTGTTTTAGCTGCAAGACATCCTGTTACAAAGGCAATAATTCCCCTGACAATGAGAACTGCATCCCACAGCTGTGGAAAAGATTTTGAGAAAGCTCTAGAATGGCCCATCTGCCATAAGATCTCTTGGACTTTTGAAAGCCAAGTTATAAGCATAGAAATTAAATTGAAGCATGCCCCAGACCTGTCTTGATGCCACCCTGTCTGGGTTGATTCCATCCATCCTGAAGAGGATCCATAGGTCTGACTCGACCTACAAGGTCCTTAAAACATGAGGGGCCATTCCTACCTGTCCACCATCACAGCAGGGAGATGAACATGGGCTGAAGACTCATCTGAGTGGAAGAGGGAAGAGGGCTGGTGTCAGAGATTCCCTTGTGTGCACAGCACTTGAATGCCTGGATTATCTTGCATCTGTGGACCTGTCAGGCCTGCCACCAAGCTCAGCAGCTTGACATGGGCTGGCACACCAGCAATGCATGGGCTTCTCATCTGAGCTCCTTGTTTTCTTGTTCCTGTGATTTACTCCAGGGTCACATATGGCTTGGCTGGGTGCTGAGGTTTATTTCTGTCGGCACATCCAGATATATCAATATTAATTGATCTTTCACAGCTTTGGCTACTCCTCCTTTAGCAGAAAAATATAAACTCCACCAGTGATGAATTCTTAGTTCATGCCTATAAATCAAGTCTGTGAACTCAACCCTGGATTATTATTGTTTGTTTACAGATGATCAGTTGGGAAGATGGAGAGGGACCCAAGCACTGCTGTCAGCAATATGTTGATGAGCTCCAGTGCCTTGCAGTGATGTTCCTGACCCTCCTTGTAATCTGTCAGGATGACTACTAGGAAAAGCATCTGGCTCCAACTCAGCCTAGCAAAACTGAGTACACCTTGACTATAAAAAAAATAACTTGAGAAACTCCCTTTGTCACAATTTTTCTGGTCATTATTTTTTTTGTCACTAATTTTTTTAGGAATTTACTTTGTCACTGTGTCCCGAGGACCTGCTTGCATCTGCAATTTACTATGAATATTAGTTAATAGCTGCATCCCTGGATTTAATAGTACCTACAAAGGCACTTCATCAATCTGGTCACTGACAGGCTTCCTTCTCTGACAAGAGCACCTAGGAGGAAAAGGGAAGGAAAAGGAACCAACACAAACATGTTGTTATGGAGAAAATGAATGGAATCCTCATTGTGCATTACATGGCTTAAAAAACATAGAGATCTTTAAATGAGGAGAAAAAATGTGGGGAAGTTTGAAAAATTCAATATGTGAATTAACATCAGACATATATTCTTTTCATCAAATAAGATGAAATCCAAATTTTTTTTTCCTTTTAGCCTCCTCTCTCTCTTTCTCTTTTCCCTCTCTCTCTTTTATTTTTTCCCAATAAAATAGCAGTCCAAAAATACCAAGAGTGGGAAAAGTAAACTGGCAGGTATTAATTAGCTGGACAGGTAGCAAAAGTAAAACCTCCACAACTATGTACTCTGGAAATTCCAAGGCGGAGTAGGAGGGGACAATTCACATTTAAATATTTAACTCTTTTTTTTTTTTCCCTCAGCTTTCTTGCTGAGTTAGAGGAAAGAAAGATGGATCCTTCCCTGATGAGTTTCTTGTCTTTGTTCACTTCTGATTTCTGCACCAAAATATCAACAACATTTCCTGTAAGAACAGCCAGTGCTCCCACTACAATGTCCCAGTGCCTTACTTCCCCCTGCACAATGCTATTCCTGGACCTGAGTGCCTTTGAAAACCAAGGCTTCAGGATATAAGTAGAAACACAGAAATTCAGGTTATTTTTTAGCTTCCATTTCCTTTCACTGCACTTAAAGAAAATAAACTGAGTTTGTTCATTCAAAAACCAGCCGAGATATTTTTAAGTACTCACGATATCCTGTGTCTTTCACGTTACAAATTCAAACAATTTCAAAGCCACTCTTTTTTTACCTGATATGAGAAGTAGAGGCTGTTGAAGAGGCCAAGCATCAATTTCTTGACATTTCTGTTGGCAAATGTTTTTCTGTAGATCCACAGCACGCTGGATACAACTTGTAGTTCCACTATGTCTACACAGCTGGAACATGAGATATTAGGGAAAAATTTCTTTGCTGTGAGGGTGGTGAGGCCCTGGCACAGATTGTCCAGAGATGCTGTGGCTTTCCCATCACTTCAAGTGTTCAAGAACAAGTTGGACAGGGCTTGGA
The DNA here is from genome assembly GCA_037013685.1 of Acridotheres tristis. Lineage (NCBI taxonomy): Eukaryota > Metazoa > Chordata > Aves > Passeriformes > Sturnidae > Acridotheres > Acridotheres tristis. The sequence continues at coordinate 147,566,352 of CM072886.1, read as the reverse complement.
GCAACCTGGGAGCGGGGAAGCCCATGGCAGGAGTTTGGTACTAAATGAGCTTTAAGGTCCCTTCCAACCCAAAATATTCTGTGAGTCTGTGATTCTACTACATAAAGTTCTTCCCAGAGTAGCTTTAAAAGCTACAAATTTTCCTACTTTTTCATATTTGTGGTAGGGACATCAAAAGAAAGATAATTTTTTTCCTTATACAGTCCTATTGCTGTACTTGTCTTTCGGGGGAGCAGAAGTCCAGTTTCTATGACCTTAGCAGTTCTTGTTTTTTCTCCTATGGCTGCTGAACAAGAATTCCCGTGTCAGGCTCCTCCAGAGAACTAAAATCAGGAGCTGATTAATGACTACATGGACATCATCCTGACATGTTCATATAGTCCATAGTGCAAAGCCCCATGAGGGCTTTGTAGTCTCTGATCCAGCACCATGTCACCCATTGCCAGCCCTGAGCTGGAAATTATCCAGGGTTGTGGTTGATCAAAGACTGGGATTGAAAAAGAAACAAAAAAAAAAAAAAATAAAAATAGGACAACACCACAGAGGGCTGATTGCTTTGAAATGATAACCAGATTATTATTTTTTTAATTTCTCAGGAGACACAAGTGTGGAGGTCACCTTTCTTTCTTCTTGACATGTCAAAACAATTTTCTGAAGTCTCTGTGGAATTGCCACCAAGGTTTATTTAGTGTCATAAGTCTACATTTCCCAAGTATCTCCTCCTGGAAACAATAAAATACAGTAGAAGCAAAGAATCAGATGAAATGAAAACATCCTAAGACTCATTCCACCTGTCTGTCTCGTCGTTATTATCTGTAAAATAACCTGAGAGTATTACGGAAGAGAGGAGTATAATTTGACATTATTAATATCATCAGTCAATCTTCACCTGTGCTGAGGCACACAAATGCTTGTGTTCCCAAAGACAGGAATGCTTTGCTGTGGTAGGAACACCACGGCAAGAGTGACTGAACACATTAGAAAAACCCTGATACAGGAATTTCCCACTCTGCTGCTCACTCACCAACACATTCCATAGCGTGGAGGGTTGATCAGGCAGCTCAAGAAATACAAGCTATAAAGGTAGGGTCTGTTTTTCAATATTTTAGCAAAATTAGAGAAAATCAGAGAAGATCACCAGTGTGGTCTAATACCTGAGGGAGAAATAGCCAAAGCCCTGGAAGCAGCAATGGGGGAGAGATGAATTAACCTGGTTCTTTTTCCAATAACATTCCAGACTAACAGCATCTTCAACTTCTGGTTTTGCCTCTCATTACACTTTGCTTTTATCTCTTCCCTACACGAAGGTCTAATCCCTTGGACATGTTGCAAAGTCCTTTTCTTTAGATGAAAGATGGGACAAGAAACAACAGATGGATATAAACTGACGACACGGCGCAGGGAAATCATGAGACAATCTGGTGCCACCATGCTCGAGATATTCCTCCTTGCAGCTCTCTGCAGGCACTAATTTCTCTAGACAGCTGCTTGGGGAAGGTTCTCAGAGGTAGGTGTGCCGTAACTCCCACAGCTTGGGAATCTCTGGGCTAGAGGAAAGAGGATATTTTTTCCTCCTTATGTTCCAGAACTCAGTGAAGTCCTACATCCTACACAGAGTACATCTCTGCTGAGATGTTTTTCTAATCCCACCTGCAGTCTCTCTCCATTCCTGTCCATCCCCAGCACTGACAAGGCTCCTTGGAAGTCAATATTTCCACCAGAAATGGATGAGAGCAGCAGGAACCTCCCAGGAGGTCTAAAAGAGAAAAGAAACTCAAGCTGCAATAAAAATAATCACTAGATATGAGAAACTTTTTTTCTGCAGGGCGATAGTCAGCCTAGGAGAAGGCTTCTGAGTAATCTGCTGAGAGAGGGAGGAACCACAGATCCTTCCTTCCTTGTGCCATGGTGAAAATTGTAAAATGTGAAGTAACATCAGTGCTATGAGGAAGGATAACTGGACATGTCCCATGAGCTCCATGACCATCATCTCTGTATTAAACACTGTTTGATTCTTCTGCTTGGGCTGAAAAGACAGCTTGGAAATCGTCCATGGGGCCACCACCACCAGGGGAACAGTGAGGGACAGGAGCCAGGCAATAAAATCTTGGAAATTATGCAGTTCCTACACCTCCAGGAAATTCAGTTGCTTTGCTGGAGGTTGCCATCAATTGCCACCAGCCTTCTCTTTTGGTCTGTGGGCACATTCTGAGCTCATGGAAGATGGTGGGGATGTGACCTGATTCTTATTCAGACTAAATCATGAAGCTATTTGCTATTATCTTGTTCTGTGTGCATTCTGATAGGTGATGTGTTTGGGGTTTTTTTGTTGTGTTTTGTTTTGTTTTGTTTTGTTTTGTTTTGTTTTGTTTTGGTTTGGTTTGGTTTGGTTTGGTTTGGTTTGGTTTTTTTAAAAAAAATGTGTGTGGTTTTTTTTTTTTTTTAATGTTTTGTAAAAAAGTAATGTTCTGCCAAGAGGTTTAATCACAAATCACAGAATTATTTGGGTTGAAAGGGACATTCAAGACCATCAAACTCCAACTCCCCTGTCATGGTCAGGGACATCTTCCACTATCCCAAACCCCATCCAACCTGGCCTTGGACATTTCCAGGGATGGGGCAGCCACAGCTTCTCTGGGCAACCTGTGCCAGGGCCTCACCAGCCTCTGAGTAAACAATTTTCCCCTGCTATCAAACCTAAACCTTCCCCCCTTCATCTTAAAGCCATGTGAAGCCACTTTTGTTGTCACCAATCACCTCTTTGTTTCTTAAAGCACAGTTTCCAGGAGGATTTGCTCCATGATCTTGACAGGAAAAAAAGTGAGACTGACAAGGCTGTAATTCTCTGGATCTTCCTTTTTTTTCCCCTTTTAAAACATGTGGGTTCCTTTTCCAGTCAGTGGGAATGATGGCAGACCAGGGAAATGAAGGTGGGTGAACTATTTCAGAAGGTTGGTGTTGATGACACAGAGAGGTCAACCCATCAGGAGCTATTTATTCACAAATATTCATGGGAGATTTTTCTGCCTGCACTCATCTCTGAGCTAATCCTGTGTCCAGGTTGGAATAGAGGAGCTGCAATTCAAGAATCAATTAATGCTTCACCTAAGTACATTTTTAAAAATGAGCAATACTTACTCCATTTGGAAAGTGGAGTGCCTTTATTTTCCCTGATGTCCTCAAAGACTCATTTCTGAAATTTTCATACTAATATTCATATTTACAGGTTGATGACCCATTTAATTCCTGTACAAAATACAAGTTTTTCCTGCCTGGCCCACTCCCTCTCAGAGCTGCTGCTGGGAAGGGCAAGCACAAATGAACTTTCTGTGCTGGATCTTTTCCTGCTTTCATAACCTCACACCTTTCTGACAGGTGCAAAACCCCAGAGGGTGTCGAGATTAAATTGAAACACTTCCTAAAGCCTTGCAGAGGTGCTTATATGAGAGGAACCCCTACTAAATTTTCCACAGGCTGAACTCAATTTTTGCCATCAGCAACCACTCCTTTTCAAGTCAAAACAGCAACACAAGTTTAATTTATTTAGTTCAAAGGGTGTAAAGGCATTCACTGAAGACTGAGTGAATGGTAAAACTGCAATGCAAAAGTAATCGAAAAACTTAAAGAGACACTAAGGGGAGTTAAGTTCTTCCATGTAGATCAGAAACTTCCAGCAGAAATCATGAAAAGTGATGCTGGGAGAAGCTAAAAGATATTTTTTTTCCTACCTAAAAACGTTTTCCCATTCGTAATTTAGGTGCCTGGTCTTCAGGACTTATCTCACTGAAAAGAGGCAGATATTAACACATAACATAGTATTAAACACTAGAAATGTCTTTTTTTTTTACAAGCCAAGCTGGACCTTGATATTTGCACACAATTAGGTCTTTTCATCCTCAGATTAACAACACTTTTTATCTGTATGTATATCTGAAGAAGAGACTTGTGCACACACTCCCATGAGACACACACCAGGCTCAAACCTGTTCCCATGTGCTAAAAAACAGTGGAAAACTTCCACCTCTGCCATCCTGGCCACTGGAGTGTCAAACTTACCCATTCAGAGAGTCACCATTTTATCCCAGAATTAATTGAAATGGAAGAGCTGCAATGAGGGTTTCATCATCAGGAGGGAAAACAGACAATTTCCCAGAGCAGAAAAGATCAATTCAATGTCTGGCAGCCTAGAGGGTTGTTCTTCCTTAAAAAAAATCAACCCACTTTTCCTTAAGAGCAGCAGATGATCCAGTCACCAGCACTTGAGTGTGTGACAGCCCTTCCCAGCTGATCCTTAGGGCTGTATAAAACAGCACTAACAACTCTGATAACTTTTTTTTTTCTTTTGAGGGAAAGAACACATCATAGTTTACAAGAAATTGTGCTAGATGCTAATTAAGCCAAGAAATTTTGGAATTGTTATAGTGAGGATAAGACCAATATTAAAATCTATTTTTTTCTGCAGCATAGTATAGAAGCCTAAAAAAACCCACCAAAAAACAAAATTTAAAAAAACAACAAACCAAAACAAAGTAAAAAGGAAACAGGGCAACAAGGAATCTGGTCTTCTGCTTTAGTAACTCAGGGGTTCCAACAGACTCTTAGGGATGCAGGACTGTTGTGTTGCTCCATTGCCTGCAGGATTTCCTGGGATCATCAGGGAATTGTTTCAGCTCAGTGTCTCCAATCACGCAGGACAAGTCTGGGCCATGAGGACCAGACTTTTGCTGTTGATTTACAGGATGGCTACTCAGGTCCCATAATGATGGGACCATAAAAACTACAGAGACAGACAGAGCTCAACCCATTCCCCCCTGCTCATGGGCACAACTCACCAGGACAACTCAAGGCCACTCATAATTTGAAAAGTTTGCCTTGGCCAGAGTGACACAAGCATCCCCCTTGTTTGTGCAACCTTTGACCTTTTTTTCCCCATCAAAATATTCAGGGGAAGGCTTTAAAGATTTTGGGAAAGCATAATTTGCCCTGAGGGACACTGCAGGAACTTGCACTGTCAGTACCTGAGGGAAGCTGCTGAGCACTTTATTCTGTTACCTGTAGCACACAACATAAGAAAGCAACGATCTGAACCATCCCTGTGTAAGTGGCTGCCCAAGAAATTCTACAGAGAGCATTTCCTCTGGAATTCTGAACACAGATCAGAATCTGGAGAGTTTCAGGATGGTCCTGAAGATGGTAGTCAGAACCAATAGAAGTATTTTAAAGTACAATTGCAAAGAATAAGTGTCAGAGGAAAGAAGTCGAAGAGCAGTATTAACATTTTCTTGCCCCTCTTACTGTGTAATTTGGGGGGGGCTATGAGTCAGAATGAAGAGTTAATCTCTAAAAACACCTTTGGGGGACTGGCTACTGGTAGGCAAGAAAGGAATGACAGAGCTGGGAGAAAATCAGAGATTGCCTTCAGTGAAGTTGGAGAAGAAGAACCAGCTTCCAGGTTCCAAGTGAAATGTGAATGTGGGATGCCAGCAGGACTTTGGCTGATGAAAACGCTTCATAATTTATGGATTTCTTCTGTTCCATAGTACATCTTCCTCCAATGCAGCTGCTCCTTCATTAGACCAAATGCTGGTGGAAGTCTCTGTGGACAGGCTACATCTGGTGTATGAATATGTAATTATATTTCTCTGTGAGTGTCCAGGTAACTGTGGCATTTGGTATCTAAGAAGATGATGTGTTATCTAGGTCAAGTTAAAAACAATCAAACAACAACAACTAAAAACCCCTTCCAGAATTAAAATAAGAACATGTCCTGGTCATCAACCCTTTGGAGGTCTTTTGTTGACCTACCTTACTCAGTTCACTCTTTGGAAGGAAGTATGAAAGAGAAATAAATGCATGAAAAGTGGTCTCAGAAGTGTTTCAGACAGAGAAACTTCTTAGAGGATTATGAGAACATAGATTTGCCTCATATCCTTTCAAAATCCACCATGTTCAGCACTTTCAAATAAACCTGTTTCAAAGAAGATTTGGAGCTATTGCTTTTGTCAACACGCACAAAAGTAATAAAAAGAATAAAACTGAAGCTTTAAAATTACTGGATTGTTAATAATGCAAAAATTAGGATCAAATATTTTGGTAGGACAAAATTTTTTTGAAAAATGCTAAAAATGAAAAGATTTCAAATATGCATCAATTCAGAAGGGCGCAGAAGCTTCAGCCTTACATGCTTTCTCTAAACGAGATGAAAGCAAGAATCTCAGGTGTGGGTACTCTGAAATTTGAGAAGAATTGAACTCCAGATCTGTCATTTGCAATTCTGACCCAGGCCTACAATTCCCAGCAAAGTGTGATCTGAATTTCCTTCTCAAACCATGCCCCAAGCAGGCTGAGCTCCATTCCAAAGAGTTCTGCTCTATGCTCTGGGGAAAAAAAAGGATTTCAGGCAAAAATCAGAGTCTGAACCACTGCCTGAGATTCATCTTACCTTTGCTGAAGCTCATTCTCATTTCCCTCCCATACACATATGAATTTTTAATCTGGTGAGGAACGGTGCCTGTGCTGTTAAGAGCTGGAACTGAATGATGAGTTGAACTTGTCTAATCAAACATGCTTTCCTGCACAGCATCAAGCTGCCTGCTCTGGCTGCCACATTCCTGCCAACTGCCCCTCTGGAAAGTCTATTATGTTCACCACCATCCTTTTAATGATGTGGAAGGATTCATGGTCTGGGTGTCTGGAGGCAGGAGCTGTGTTTCTCTTCAGCACCAGGAGCTCTGGGTGTGCACTCCCAAGTTCCTCCGCACAAAAATATGGTGAGGATGGATGGATGTGGCTTTTGTGCTGAGGTCAATGTGATTTTCTGGGCAGGCTTATGGGGGCTGACTCAAATCTGATTTCACTGTTATGATATCAAATAGCCTTTTAGCTAATCACAGCTCTAATTTTCACAGAGCTCCTTCTGGCCACAGGCAGACGTGGAATTTCAGAGCTACTCCATGGAAAAAGGTACAGGAGTTATCTGACCATCATCTGCCACCAAGGGAAATGAATAAAAAATAATAAATAATAATAAATAAATAATAAATAAATAAAATATATAAATATAAAATATATAATATATATAAAATATATAAAAATAAAAATAATAAAAAATAAAATACATAAAATAAAGAAATAAATAATAAATAATAAATTAAAAAATGAATAAAAAATGAATAAAAGGGGGAAAGGCTCCCAAAAGGCAGCTGGAAATAGCTCAGCAGAAAGCTGGTGAGAAAAGGGGCAGCCACAGTCCTCATTGGACTGGTACAGGGACACGAGGCTGGTGTTTAAGGTTGGATGGGGATTGGAACAACCTGGTCTGGTGTCCCTACCCAGGGCAGGGAGGTGGGACTGGGTGATCTTGAAGGTCCTGTCCAACAAAAAACATTCTGGGATTCTCTGGCTGGAAACCATGTTGACTCCTGACTTTGCTGAACACGTCAAGGCTCCCAGGAACCTTTCACTCCTCACTAAATCAGTTCCTGGAGGAAGTGGATCCCTGTGCATCAGGAAATGAAGACTCACTACCACGACATGCACACTCTCTATTAAAGAACTCTGGATCCAGCCCTCAGATGCTTTGCTAAGTATTCTCCCAGTCCTTTCATTCTCTTCCCTGGACAAAAAAACATCAATTTATGCCCTTGCTCATTACCAGCCTGACTTACCCCTGTGTTTATGCAGCTTGTAGCTCTGACCTTTCCTGTGACTTAAGCATTTGTAGCATTTTCTTGTATTAGAAGTTCCACAATCCCCTTTTCTGTTCCATTCTCACTTGTCTTTATCTTTGCCTGGGTTTTTGTTCTCCTAACCATCACTCCAAAGGGGTCAGCAACCCCAGCCCTGGGCAAACCTTTTATAAAGGGCTTGAGAAAATCAGAGTTGTTCCACCTTTTAAGTTTTATTGATCTCTGTAAAAAACTCAGCTGCTCTGTTAAGGGTGTTATGTGGATGAACACACACAAACAATGATTCCAGCCAGAGGATGGGAAAAAAAATAAAAGGAATATTGTTTAACATTTTTAACTGATCGTGGGGTAAAATGCACAAAATCTGAGTTGCACATGGCCTTCCAACCCTCATTTTCTTGTTACAAGGTTTTGAGGTGTCTCCCTGCTCCCCTCAGGAGTGGGTTGGTGGCTCAGGAGAGAGATTTGATGATGTTCAAGTGCCCAAAGACACATGGAGGTGTCTGGGGAAAACTTCAGACCTGTTTTGACCTGAACTGCACACAAATATTAGGGATAAAACCTTTAAAGATCCATCTGGAGATGTCCATGTGAGGAACCACGTCGTCCTTTCTTCTGTGTTCCATAGAGAGACATGGAGAGAAATGATTCAAATTTAAGCTGGGCTGAGTCACCCCTGAAAGATGCTGAGCTTTTCTACCAAAAAAATCCCTCAAATCCTCATCACTAAAAAGATAATAAGCTCCCCACCCTTGCCTCTGTGTGTGTTCATCTCATCTCCTCAGATGGCAGTTCACTCGGGAAGGAATTATCTCTGACTAAGTATTTTCAAGTGGCACAAAGCATAATGCAATTAATCACATTTTGTTCAATAATATAAATTAGGAAAACAGCAACAAACATCCTGGAAGTTTAACAGTTTTTGTGTCCTGGAAGAATTGGCCTGAAAAGCTGCCTGTGGCCCTTGGAGAAGCTTTGGATGCATTCACCCAATCCTACATGCAACAAAAATACCCAATTCCATAGCACATTTATGGCCACATTTTATTAACACCGAGAAAATTGCAGCAAAATAACAAATAAAGCAATTCAGGTGGGTGCATCTGAGATGAAAGAGTAGAGGAAAAATACACACAGTGGGTCTGAAAAGAGACAATTAATGTAGGGAACAAACTGTAAAGAAATCAATGCAGGTCCACCCCTGGGCTGTGCCACTCAGATTCTGATTCTGCCTTTGCCACGGTGTCACTGGTAACCACCAGGTGCCCCAGGGATGTGTTCAGCATAATTCCACCAGTCTGTTGTCATCAACACGAGAGGTTAGGTGAGCTGAATGTTAGAATTATTTTATAGAGGACGAAGAAAACCCCACCTGCTCTCAAGGTATAGACAATGTTCCATCAGCACCTTCTTCCTCTTGCTCTGGGCAATTTAGCAGTTACAGAAGTTAGTAAAGCAAGCAGACTATCAATTGTGTCTTAATTTTTTCCTCCGGAATAAAAATCGAACCAACACACAATTAACTAAAAATATGCTGTAATAAAAAATACTCTTTTCAGTGCTAGTAAATATTGAAGTGCAATTTTCCTCCTGGAATAGAGTCAAAGACCTCTTAACTTGCAGCTAAAGCAGCATCATTTTATGGCTCTCTTCTTCCTTCTGAGCTCCTCCTGTGATCACTGCTCTGGGTAGTCTGTGCTGGTACAGCAGGTCCACTTCTCTCTTCTCTATCAGTATTTTCTTCTTGCTATCAACATCATAAAATCAGAGAATGGTTTGGGTTGGAAGGGACCTTAAAATCCATCCAGTTCCACCCCTGCCATGAACAGGGACACCTTCAACTAAACTAAGCTTCTTAAGGCCCCATCCAACCTAGCCTTGAACATTTAATCAACTTTTTCTGACTCAGCTTCCCAGGAAATCCACCTGAGACTGGTAAAACTGAGATTGTTTCATCCCATTCCTCTCCCTGACAGCTGCTGAATTCTTGGGCTAATTTCAGATAACTCTTGGCAAACACAGGAAGCTGGAAGAGAGTCTCATGCAAAGAAGTGGCTGTTGCATGTCAGCTTTTATTAGATTATAAAGAGTCCATGTCTGAGAGGTACGATTAGAAAGGTATTTTGAACACTCACAACTAAAAGGAAAGCTTTGATCATACCCTGGGTCAATCAACAGAGACAAATCCAGGGGATTTCACAGATCAAACAGGTTTGGGTTTGCAATATCATCCTCTACCACTTTGAAAGGTGCAGCTGCTGCCAGATTAAGAAAATCAAAAACTGATTCTTGCCACCAAAAGGGACAGTTCCACTTCCTGTGGCATCCCTGGAGATGTGTTCACACAGCCTCCCACGTGTCAGCTCTGGCAAGTGTGGTCACACACAATGACTGCTCCACTCACTGATCCAGCAGGAAACCACAAATTCTCCAAGAGAAGAGGCAGAGGGAAAGGTGCTCCCATCTGTGCTCACATCCATGGAGAGAATACTGTGCCTTTGGCTCGGCAGGCAATGACTTAAGCCAAGTGTAAAGTCACAAACTAGCAGTGATTGGTCCCCTTTTTCCTAAAACCATGGATTTTTACACAAAGCCATGTGTACACACACTGGGAAAATTGTGGGAATTAATGCTTGAAGGTGGAGCTGGTACAGAACGAGCATTAATATGATCTTGGGACCAGTGGTGTTCCATTCCATACCTTCTCTGACTGCATCCCATCTACTCAGATCCCTCTCTGCAGTTTTCTCATGCTGATTCCTGTGGAGAGGTTACCCCAGTGCAGGATTCAGCACCCAAGGAAGGTCTCTGCCAGCTTTCCCACCCCATGGGCACCACAAAAACCTCAAGGCCACAACAAAAATCATTGATGCTTCAGTTGTTGTGAGGCGTCCTGCAGTGTAAGGAAAGCTTTGTGGTGTGTTAAGTGACAGCTTGGAAAAATGATTGATGGCTGAAGGGAAACATGAGGGGCCAAAAGATGCTGAATAAGGTAATAATAATTTAAACTCCTTTCTAAAACAAGGAGCTCTTGGAGAGAGACTCTTTCATGCTAAGTTGAAGCTCTTTGCTGGATGGTGCTGCTGGTGCTTGCATGGATTTAAGTGTTTGGATAAACCCACAGGGGAAAAATCCACATGGGACTGCCTGGCACCATCACCCCAGCTCTCGTTCAGAAGGTCTCTGAGCCCTGCCCAGCTTGGGGTGGCCCAGGGATGTATTTTCACTGCATTTCCTCAGGTTTTGACATCTGCTCAGGGCTGCACTGCTCTTTGCTCCAACCCATCCCTGCAGTTGTGCCATCCCAGGGAGAGGCTCCTGCCCAGATGTCTGAGGGATCACACGGTGGGAACTGGCTGATTTTCTGCTCCCACCTCACTTTGGGCTGCTCCCTTCCCCTTGGCAGCATCCCCCTCTCTCTCCCCTCTGCTTTCCTGAGCCAGATGTGAAAATTCAGCCTCCCCTGCACCCCCTGCCTTGTTCTCCTCTTCCCTCCCAACTTTCCCTGCTGCTGTCCTGTTTTCCACAGCGGGCAGCCCACACCAGCAGAGAAATGCCAAACAAAGGGGCTGACGTGATGCTCGTTGCCCACCAGCTCCTCCAAGTTCTGCCAGAGCTTTGGTATTAGAGCTGCTGGGATTTTTAAAACTCCCCTTTAAAACCCCGCCTGGAATTTGTTGAACAATTGTTGTGAACAGGGAAGGATCTTGGTCTCTATTTGACACCTCTGTGAATCAGAATGGAGAATGGTGAAATTCGGAGTGGGGCTGTCTCCCCCTTCCTTTCTGCCCCCTTTTTGTCCCTTTCCCTGCCCTTTCCTGCAGCTGCTGGGGCTTTCTCAGCCTAGGAAGGGGCAGAAGGAGGATCCATGTGAGGATGCAGCTAAACCTGCCCCACACACCTTGTGCCCACCAGCAGCACCAGCAGCTCCCCCACACCCCACAAAATGACAAAGGAACCTTGATTACTGACTCACCACGCCAGCTGAAGGAGAGGGGAGGGAGGAAAATAATGCGTTTATAATAGTGGGCTCTGAGCCTGCTGGGAGATTGGCTGGCATTTCAGCAGCTGAGGGGGCTGCCCCGTGCCTGAGCTGTCACACTGACTCACCTGCCACAGCAGCAGCTCTCAGAGGCAGTGGGAGAGGGAGAAGCAGGGCTTGGGGGAAGATGTGCACTCCCCAGACAGGCAGAGGCAGGGTCTCTGCTCCCTCCCCTCCCATTCTACCCCAGAGATGCACATTTGCATCTCTCTCCCCTTCATTCAGAAGCAGGACAAAAATTCATGTTGCTTCTCAGCCACCCACAGCACCCCATCCACGTTTGTCACAGGATAACGTGGCATGAGGAAGTTCAGAAGTGAGAAAGACAATTGTTCTATCTCACCTGCTGCCCCACTTCACCAAAATGTCATTTTTTTTTTCTGTGCAGGAGCCCCCAGAAGTGTTTTTTTGGGTGATGGACCCAGCCTTGGGACAGGAGCAATTTCCCCTCACCAGGGTCTGACCACGGCCATCCCTGCTGAGTCAGTGCAGTCCCTTCAGTCCATATTCAGTCCCCCTGAATATGAAGTCAGAAGACAAATTCTGAACTTTTACAGGAGCTTCAAACTCCCTTTCGAATATTCATCAGTGATTCCAGCACACTGTGGATAATATCAGTGTTCATTTTAATACCAACTACCTTCTCTCTTTGGGAATTTCCCCAGTGTTTTAGGACCATGGGGTGAGTTCCTCTTCCTGTCTTGGGTGCTGCTCCCTCTTTCTGCCATCCTACTCCTCTTTCCTTTTTCCTCTTAACATTTGTCATGCCATATCTGGCCTCTCCAGCCCATTTCCATATATTAATCCCTCAATCCTTGCTACTTCCTCCTGCTTTTGCAAGTCTCCTATATGATAAAAAGACACCCGAGTATCTGCCTTTGCATTGACAAATCATTGGAAAATAAGTGGGAAAAAGGAGAGTTCTAAGTTTTTTCATACTTTTATTTCATTCTGCATTAAAACTTTATCCACTGCTCAGAGCCCAATCCACTCACCTCACCATTAATGGCATCCTCAAAGGATTCAGTCTCTGCTCTGACGGTGTGTTTCCAGCCCTGAGTGGAAAAGCAGAGCTTTGATAAAGGGTTATCAAGAAATCAGTAAAGAAGGATGAGGAAAAACTCCTCCAGGTCTGGGACCAGGGAAAGGAACATCAGTGGTGCAGAGGGGTGGTGGGTAAGAGGTAATTAGCAGGAAAATGGGGTTGATAACCAGGATGATCTTTTGGGTTCCATCAGCTGACTGGCTAAAGCACCTCTCACCTGCCATGAGCCCTTGGAATGCAGAGCCCTCCTCACAAGGAGGTTTCTGTGTGTTTGCAACTCCCAAATGCTTCTAGATTAATAAGAATTCCAAATGATAATTGTTAACTGTACACTGTAATAAACTTCCTCTCATTTCCAGTCCTCCTACAAGCCAGAAAGCATCAGAATCCCCAGAACATTATTATTCAGGACATTAAACCCTCAAAGGAGAAACCTAACAGTGTACAGGCTGCAAACCACAGGACTTCCATCCAACGCAAACAAAAACTCAATGAGAGAGAAAGGAAAGAAATCACTAATTCCAGGGGATTTTGTTCCTCCTTCCAATACTGTAAGCACATGGGAGAAACTTTTCCCTTTCTCCCTACATAGAGCACTCCAGTGTTTGATTTCTACCCTGAGGCCTTGTTTGCTGCCTTGCTTCTGAATCAGACTTGACTGGCACAAGTGTGATTGGGGAAAGCTCACAGTTGGTTCACTCCTGGCAAAAGGAAAAGAAACAAAAAGGAAAAAAAAAATATGGGGAAAAAAACCCAAACAACCCTGAGGGAAGAAGGAGGGGAACACCACAAAGAAGTTTAAAAGTTCGGGGAAATGTTGGTAGCTCTATCTTCATTTCCAAGGCTTGCTCCTTTCATATCCAATCAATACTGAGCTGGGAGTAACTCCTCAGGACTGATGTGCAGACTACACCGAGTTATTTAATTTCAGCTTGTACTGGAAAATCATTTCAGTGGTGTTTTCTGGTGACTGGTACTGTTCCATCCACCTCTGACGCACTGGGTTTGGCTGGGAAGTTCTGCACAGAGGAGAGAATGGAATTAAAAACACTGGCAAAAAGTCAAAGCAGAGAGAAACCCTTCAAAAAGAGGGAATGGGGAAAGATGAGGCAGCCACATGGCAAAGGGAGAAGAAAAGAGTTGGTTTTGTGCTGGGAAGTGTGGTTTAGTGTCCAGAACTCAGCTGGTTTTCACTTGGGTCTTTTTTATTATTATTTCCTACAATTGTTGGTGTCTTTGGTTTGCTGGATGATGGCTTGAACACTTTCCTCTCCAGTCTCTGCCTTCATCTTCCCAAACTGAGGGAGATGGGAGCTGCCCATGCTCTCCTGTGCCAACCCTGGGTTTTTTACCAGAGGCCAATATCCCCATGCTGATATTGTAAACCCTTTCTCATCTATGAAAAGTTATTTTTAGTGGAGTGAAGACCCTGACTGGCAGCACAACAGTTCCTTTTGCTCAGCTCTTCATGCCAACAGCCAAATTTGATAGGCAGAGCTGTACTCTTCTTCAAGGAGCCACAGGTCAGGCATTTTCCTGGTGTGGTACCAAGCTGGTCAGAAAGGAACAGCAGCACAGATGTGAATGGGATGGTTTTGGGAGTCATGCATTTATCTTCCCTGACTGGTTGGGTGCTTTTCCCACACCCTTACTCCAGCAGAACAACCCCCTGGCTCTGCTGCCATGTGCTGTCCAGCGTGGGATTGTGGGGATCTATTCTGCATTCCCTCACAAATTCTGGGAATTGACCTCCCAGCAGTTCAAGGCAGAGGGTTCTGCCCCTCTGCTCTTCTCAGGTGAGACCTCACCTGCAGAGCTGCCTCCAGCTCTGGATTCCCCAGCACAGGAAGGACATGGAGCTGTTGGAGTGAATCCAGAGGAGGCACCAAGAGGATCAGAGGGATGGAGCAGTTCTGCTGGGAGGGAAGGCTGGGAGAATTTGGGTTGTTCAGTCTAGAGAAGAGAGGGTATCAGTGGCTTTGCAGAATCTGAATGGATCCTACAAAAATTTCTGGGAAGACCTTTTACAAGGATATGGAGCGACAGGACAAGAGAGAATGGCTTCAAACTGAAAAAGAGTACGTTTACTTTAGATATTGAGGAAGAAATTTGTATTTATGAGGGTGGTGAGATCCTGACACAGGATGACCAGAGAAGCTGTGGCTGTCTCATCCCTGGAAGTGTCCAAGGCCAGGTTGGACAGGGCTTGGAGCAATCTGGGACAGTGGAAGGTGTCCCTGCCCATGGCAGGGGGTGGAATGAGATGATCTTTAAGGTCCCTTCCAACCCAAACCATTCTATCATTCTCTGAAATTCTTCAATAACGTGATGAGTCTGGCAATGTGAATCCACTGACTGACAGCTTTCCAAGGAAAACTGCAAGCAGCAGGTTCATGGCAGGGTGGCAGGGAAGCAGGAGTGCCTTTCCCTTCTCCATTTCTCTGACCCAAGTTCTGAGTTGTGGAACCCAATTGCCATTGACTTTGCTGTCCATCCTTTTTTACAGACCTCTTCCAGCATGAATTGCTTCTTAGGCTCTTTTACATTATATTGACACATTTGAACTTATTCCTCTGTATCTCCTCACATCCAGCATCATTTCAGTCTTTTCTGGCACCAGTTCTCAATTATGAGCCATCCCATCTACTTTTCTTCCTTTTCTCATTGGTTCAACCCTTAGTGCTTCAGGCACCTTTAAAAAAGAAGTCATGAATGTGTTAAGAACTGGCTTTATAACTAAGATAATTAAAACCTCTATGGGTCCTATTTCTATTCCATCTTCTGTGCTATGCCTGACCTTCCACTTGCAGTTTTTACCTGGCTTCCTATTAAATAAATCCAAACTTCCCTAAATCAATGCTTTGAGCAAGTTTGGTGAGACACACAGGCTTTTTGACATTTTCTGAGTCTAGATTAACCCTTAATGCAGCAGAAAAATGTTACTTAGAATAATTTGCAGGATAGCTGGTCCTCCTCTTGATCTCTGTTGATAGGTGGATCTCGTAGTGTTTTATTTTTTTTTTTTTTCTGCTGGATTTTCAGCTGGTTCCAGAGGAAGCCCAAGGTAGGAATGAAGTGTTAGTCAGATTCCCCACCAGCTGGCCTGTGAATAATCAAAGCTTTAGCCATGCATAACTAACATTTTATAAGGATGTCCTGGATGAGCACAGAGAAAAAAGTCCTCCAAGCCTCTCCCTTCCCATCCCTCTCACCAAGAAGTCAATAAATCCTTTCAGCCACCACAGCAGCAGCTCCCAAACCCTACAGAGGGATGCAAGGAGCTGACCTTCTTGCCTCTGCTGGTGTCAGAATCAGCACAAGAAGTTCCCCTCCCACTTCTGATCCCACTGGGAATGCGGGCACAGCACATGCCCCCACAGCCAGTGCAGGCAGTCAGACACACCAGGCAGGATGCTGTTACCTAGGCAATGGTTATCACAAGTCTCTGGGAAGGGAGTAGGGGAGAGGTGCAGGACAATGCAGGACTGGGGAAGGAGAAAATGAAGCCAACAAAAGAGATCAAAACTAAGATAGGAGGCCTGAAATGCTGTGATAGGGGCAGCAGCGGGTAGTGGGACACTGAGTTTGGGAATTATGATTTTGTTTGGGTTGGTTTGGGGTTTTTTTATGCTTTGACTCTGATTTCTTCCCAGCCTGAGAAATGCTGTGAGCCTGTAGGTTTGGGATCTAACCTTGCAGAAGGGCAGGGTGCTGGTCAGACCCCCTGTGATGTCATGGCTGGCCAAGATTTTGGAGCAAGGCTTGTCCTTCATTCATAGCTGGGCCTGAGGAAAATCCATAAGGAAGTGTTGCCTGAACATTTTTTTTTTCCTGGTTTTCCCATAACAAAAATGGCTTTTCTCTTGCTGGACTTCACCCCAGACTCTGTCTTTTTAAACCAACCCCAAAGAGAACAACAGTGAGTTTATGACACAACCCTCCCTAAAGAGAAATCCTTGTTAGAAAAGTTGATCCCAGGCATCAATACATGGATCACACAGGGATAACACAAGAGTACAACTGCACTGCTAATGAGCTCATCTGGGAAGCTTCAAAGCTTTCAGAGGCAGCATCTGAACTGTTTTATGGTGTATTTAAGAACAAACTGTTCCCTGTGAGGGTGGAGAGGCCATGGCACAGGTTGCCCAGAGAATCTGTGGTTGCCCCATCCCTGGAAGTGTTCCAGGCCAGACTGGACAAAGTTTTGAGCCACCTGGGGTAGTGAAAGATGTCCCTGCCCCTGGCTAGAGGCTGGAACTGGATGAGCTTTAAGGTGCCTTCCAGCCCAGGACATTCTGTGATGATGATTTCAGCCACAGCTGGACTGTTGAAGTGCCCTCTGCAAGGAGCTCAGTGGGCATCATGTGAATGCAGGAGACTAAACAGGATGAAATCCTTCCCCTTCCTCTTCGAGCATTTGTGTGTGATGCTTGTGAAAGTAAAGGAAACATTGGGAAGTGGGGGGAGACAAAGCTCTGCTTGCAGGTTTTGTTGTCAGTTGTTTTCAAACCAACAAGAAAAGAAATGTGGAAAAGAGGGCTTAAAAAAGAATAGGGAAGAAACAGAAAACACCCCACACATACTTAAAAAAATAAATGCCTCCCCTCCCTGGCAGCTCAATATCACAGGGCAGGGAGGTATTTTCCTTGCTTGCAGCATTTCCTGTGTCCGCCTTCCCACTGGGTCTTTCTGGATTTGTGAAAGGGAAAGGATGTTGTGTACAAAAGGAACCAAGCTGCCTGGGTGGAAAAGCGAGGGGGGAAGGACCAAAGAGAGGGAAAAAGGAGTCAGGAATAATAGAGGACACACAAACATCTTGTGCAAAGCAGAGGGGTTTGGAGCTCTTAAGCATTTAAGCCTCTTGTTGGATTGTTTATTCCCCCCCCAAAACAAGAATTGCTGATTGGTGACCAAAACAGCATTTTGATGGTTACCAAGGGGGTGGAGAGAGGGAGGTGGGGTAGCAATGAGCCATTTTCTGTGCGTGGCTTTGAGGAAGATTCAGTGTGGCAGGAAAAGAGAGGCCTTGTTAACACAGCATCAGGGTGGTCCCTGTGATGGACAAACCAGACAGGAGCCCTTGGCACGGCTCAGCACCACCCCAGCCTTGCTGTGCACTAGGGCAGGAACCCTCCAAAGGAGGAGAGAGCTCCTCCAAATCCTCCAAAGAGCCTGGAGAGAGCACTGGGAACATTCCTGGATTTAAAGTGAGCACAGACCAACTCACAGCCTGAGACATCGGGGGAGTAAGAGGCTGTTTAAATTCAGGAATTCTGCTACAATGAGGATCTACTCAATCAGGGCTCACCTCACTCTTATCTCTCAAAAAGCAGTGGTGGGTGTAACAGCAGTGGCACTGAACCACAGGAGTTGGTTTAGTTGTGTTGAACCAGGTTCTGTGATATCCAGCAGTCCCAGCTCCCAAGAAGTCCATAATTCCCCAGATCCAATCCCAAAGGACAGGCTGGAAGGTTCCTACAAGAGGTTACCCTGTTGGCATGATGTGGCTTGCAGAGATATCCAGTGAATCCAGCAGTGTGGAAAAAGGTCTCTGTGCTGAGTTTAGTTTCTAACCCGTGTCTCTTCCATGGTTTGCTACAGAACTTCAATTCTATTTAATTTCAGCACACCAAGATTTGCCAGGCCAACAAGGACCAGCAGTGCATGATTGCAGAAACAACTTCTGGTTGGATGGACATTCCTGCTCACCTTGGATTTACTTCTTGTTGAACATTTCCTCCAGGGAAGTTGCACTGGATGTAGCTAATCTAGGTAAAAACCAGACTTTTCCAGGCAAAGCTCTGGAATTGCCCAGGGAAATGGTGGATTCACCACTCCTGGGGGGATTTAGAAGAAATGTAAATGGGGATGTGGTTTAGTGATGGCTTGGCAGTGCTGGGTTAATGGTTAGACTCTATGACATTAAAGATCTTTTCCAACTTAAACAATTCTATGATTCCATGATTCCATGACTCTATGATTCAGGGATTCCATGAACAGCTCAGTAGCAAACACCATGAATTCCTGCCTGGAATATCAACCATTTCTGTGAGATGGAAATGTTTGCTGGAGCTTTCAGCCTCAAAATGCATTTCCATACCATGCCTTTTAGACAGTGATGATTTAAGAACTTCTATTCTCTGCCATGAGTCACTTTGCAAAGGAAACTCTGGCAAAATCTGAAAATCTTAATTTCAATTTGAGGATTGGAGCCTGGTTGTCCTTATCTCCCCCTGCAGTCCATGGAAGGGATACCTCACTCCAGAGAGGCATGCAGGGACCTGGTCTTTGTGTAGAAATGTTTGGGTAGGTGGGAAGCATTCAGTCCATATGAGGATGTCCATTTATCTCTGTTTTTAGCACAGGTACCAACCTGAAATTATCTGAATCAAGGCCAGCTCATTGGATTATGTTTGCACTGACTTCTTTGTGCAATACAGATGAAGCACTCAGGACAGGGCAGGAGAAGAAGAAATGAGCTCACACAACTCATTCTAAAAGCTGTTCCACAGTCCTTAACCTTGATATATTCCTGCTGCCTTGACAAATCCTTGTCTCTGACTATTAATCATATTAAAGCAACCCAGAAGTTGTTATCCCACCATTAACCCTGGACTGCTTGTTCTTTGCTTCGCTTGCAGAGTCTTTAAAGAGCAGGAAGATGCTGCATCTATTCAAACACCTCCAACAAGCACTGTGAGTAAGCAGCCTTTGGTCCTCGTTGAGGAGTTTTGGAGAGAGAGTCTTTAAAAACCTAATTTATGGAGAGGGGTTTTGTGTTAGAACAGCCACTGCTGCTGAGCTCAGTCGAATGGGAAAGGAGGGAGCACAAGCAGGAAAAAAAATGTTCAAAAAAATAAAGAAATAAAGGACAAGTAATATCAGCCAACATAAGGGACCAGTGAGTGGTCAAAGTGTTTACATGTAAATGTTTGTGTCAGATGGAAAATCTTAGATTGCTTGAGGAAGCACAATATGAGATTTCTTCCTGGACAGGGAATGTCTCTCTGCTTTTGGCAGGGCTCAGAACTGGGTGATCTTTAATGTCCCTTCCAGCCCAAACCATTCTGTGACTCTCCCTGCCAACATCTGCCAGGCAATCCTGGAAGAGCTATAAAAGCAAGACACAGGAGTACAAAACATTTCCAATGAGTAGGCCAAACTGCTGGATTTCAAGCTGATAGAAGCTGACAATTTGCAGACATAACAGGTAAATTAGTTACACCAGGAACATTTATCATAATCAGCCGTGGAGTGTGAGCAGTCCTCCAGGAGGAGCAGCAAATAACCAAAGAAGGATGCTGTCGAATTTTTTTAAGTATTTCCAGAAAAACAGCTCCAAAGGAAAAAAAAAATAAGACAGGGCCAGGGAAAGACAGAAGAACATAGAGGAACACTGAGAATGGATCTGAATATCAGCTCCAGCTCTCTTACTGAAAAACAGACACCTGAAAACAGGGAGGCTACCAAAGTCTCAAATGTGACTGTGACCAGCAGCCCACAACATCCTTTTTAGCCAAAGTTTGTCTGGATCTGATCTGTTCCTTACAGATAATTATTATGTGAAAAATTTTAATTAATCTCTAACAGATTAAAAAACCCAACAAAACAAAAACTATAGAAAACATTTCTCTATTTTGTCTTCCTTTTAATCAGACACAAATTAAAAAGGTGCTGCCCTAGATAGATTTGACTGGAGCTGTTGAACCCTTAACTTGTGAAAGGAGCTTCAACTTCTGCATGGTGACGCCAGAATATAAATTTAATTTCCACCACGTGCCCATCACTCCTCTGCCAAGGAGAACACACCTCAGACACCTGGAATCTCCATCCCTCCTGCTCTTCTTCCTCTGGCTGAAATCTCAGCTCACTGAGAGGATTGATTCAATGCACACATCTTTCTCTTTTTTTTCTCTTTTTCTTTTATTTTTTTTCTCTTTTTCTTTTCTTTTCTTTTATTTTCTTTTTTTTCTTTTTTTTTTTCTTTTTGCTGATGTTGTTTTATCCCTTGTCTCTAATGGGAATGTATTATCTTTAACTCTTCTCAGAGCACTCAAGATGACGGGAAAGCTGTTGAAAATAAATTAGACTAAAATAAACTCCAATTGGAAATGCTAAGTACTGCATGTTCCTGCTTTAGGAAAATGAAATACTTCATTCACATTCCTGAAACAGGACTTGGGACCATTTCAAGTGTTGTGACTTTTTTTAAATCCTCCAAAAATAGTGAGCAAGTGTTATAAATTCTTACTTTTCTCATATGATAAGGAATGAATTCATTATTAACAGAGCTTTCCTCTCTATGCATTTAATCAGAGCTGGGCCTCATTAGCTAAAATGAACACATATTACAAGAGATTTTTGTCAAGTGCCTTTTTGACTGGTCACTGGGGAGCACCTGAACACATCTATGCTGTAATTAATAAAATCAAGATTAAAATGTTGTTGCACCTTTACCTTACCTTTAAAGGCGAATTTGGCTTTCTGCTAAAAACTGGGTTTAGTCTAATTTGGAAAAGAATCATAGATTTAAAGGATGATTTGGGTTGGAAGGCACCTTAAAGACCATCCAATCCCACGAGCACCTTTCAATATCCCAGGTTGCTCCAAGCCCTGTCCAGCCTGGCCTTGGACACTTCCAGGGATGGGGCAGCCACAGCTTCAGGAATGTTCCAGGGATTTCTATAATTTACAAATAGGTAGAGGGACAGACTGCACTGGGGAATCCGGAGGAGATGTGTACTCCACCTTCCTTTGTGTCTCATTCGTGATCCCAAATTTATTTTGCTTAGAGCTCCTGTTCCCCTCATCATTTTTCCAAGGACAGTATCCATGTAGATTAAGCTCAGACAAAACACCAAAGTACAAGAAAATGACATACTGCAAGAACTCTTTCCTGGAGGAATAACCTTCCGGAATGAGCTACAGGATTTTCAAGGGGAAAAAACCACGATATATGAGGGTGGAGGGTGACATCCCCTGGGGATACAAAGGCTCCAGAGAAGTCCCTCTTCCCTCTCCCATAACTCCATTTATCCAACATATTTTCTCTTCTTTCCCTTTCATTTACTCCACCCCAGCTGGTCCTCTTAAACCTTTAAGTAATTCCTCTCTTCCCTCCCTGTCTGCTTCACCTTAAAACTCATGATCTGTCCTTCCAGGTCATATTCCCCTCCTGAATTGTTCTTCTCCAAAGTTCCCCAGCTGGTCCTTGCAATCTCCATCCCTATTTATCCCTATTTATCCCTATTTATCCCCATTCCCTGTGTCCCTGTCCTGACTAAAAGGCCTGGGGATGACCAACATTTGCTGCAGCCTGAGACCTTGAAGTGAGAAGCTTTGAAAATGGAGCAGGGACATCTCATCTCCTTTGAGGCTGCCCCAAAGGGGAGTCAGGAAGGGAGTGGGGAAATTAAAGAGCAGAGAGAACCTTCTGTCACAAAGATTCTTCACCCTTTACACCTTATCCCTCTTATCCCTAAGGCTCCTCTGCTCCTTTCTTAGCAGACAGAATGGGGAAGGGAGATGGGGTTGCTGTAGGGGCACGGTGTCCAGCTCCACAGCCTGAGAACTTCTGCAGTAAGGTGAAGCATAATGCACACCGAGCAAATTCCTGCTGAGATTTTGCTGTGTCACTCAGTGAGCTTGGCAGAAACACAGCTCGGGTCTGAGAACCCTGGGATGATTAAATTGCAGCAAATACTACTATGAAAAAAGATGTTTTGTGGATGGTTTGAATCGGTTATGTTTTAGAATCGTTAAAAAGAGATTAAAATGTTAATTAATGGTTATAATAAAGTCACCATTATACCAGCCCCTTAGGGTATTGTGTTTAGATATCCCCCCCAATTTAAAAGGGTGATGAAGATGATTGTCCCGAGCTTAGACAAGGAAAACACTGTAGGCAACACTGTAAATAATTTATTTTGTATCTCATCACGCAGCTTCTGTTGTGCTGCTCACAAGTTGCTCCCACCTTATTTTGTTAAGTGAAAAGCTCCTACCTTTGAGTTTCTGATAAGCCCCATTTGTTTTGCTGATAGCCAGCCAAACCCACCTAATTTTTCACTTTGGGCCAGCTGTGACAGGACCTGGGTTAGGGCTGTGGCTGGGGAGCACTCCAGGTTCTCAGACTGTCAAGTCCTGTATTGAATAATATTGACTCCTTCTCCTGCTGGCTCTCACCTTGTGTCACCCACAGGTATGGTTGGTGTAAAATTCTCTCCCAGCACTGCCCTGCTCTGCACTGCAGCCATCCTGAGCCCCCAAAGGATGGTGCAGAGCAGGGGGGCAGCTCTGGGTGCAGCAGCTGGCAGGGCATGGTGATCAGCAGAGATATTCTAAATTTTTAGAACTCTAAACGTTCTAAATGTTTTCCCTTTCCCCGCTGCTCTGTGTGCACAGCTGTGCCCCTCTATCCTGCCTGTAGGAGGAGAGTGGGGTGGACAACAGGAATGGTCAGACATCCCTGAACACACTTCTTTCCCTCTGTGCCAGAACTATGAAAAGCCCCAGTGAGCACTGGGGAGAGAAAACTGAGGCAGAATCCAGCAGCTTGGCCCAAAAACACCTTCCCTTTCAGCCCCTCCGTGCAGCAATGTTTGCTATCCCCACATCTCCCACCCCCTCCAAAGAGCAGAGACAAGGCTGATAATGCAGGGCTGTCCCTCCAGCCCTCTGCCCACGGCTGTCCTTCTTTCCACCTTCTTTCCTTCCCTGGAATCTCCTCTTCAGCTCTTCCCAGACTTCACTCATCATCAGTCAGAATAACAACCTTTGATTTTGGTGAGGCTCTGGCACAGCTTCCCAGAGATGTTGTGGACTCCTCATCCCTGGAAGGGTTCAAGGCCAGCCTGGATGGGGCTCTGAGTAAGCTGGAAGTTATCCCTGCCCATGGCAAAGGATTGGAGCAAGATGATCTTTAAGGTCCTTTCCAAGCCAAACCATCCTGTATTTGATGATTTTGTGGTTTTGCTCACAGCAGACCTGTCTCTATCACAACTATTTTAAATGGTGTTGTAGCCATGAAAATCTAGAGAGAAATTCTAATTCCCAGGAAAGATGGCTCAACTCTGGACACAGGATATGAGCCCTTCCTTCCTACAATCTTTTTTTCCCCTGAGGAATATAATGCCTTGGGTCACTGGATGAGCCTCACTTCGCATTAAGGCAAATCCTGAAGCCTTCAATTAATTTTTGAACAGTCTTCATCCAGTAGATTGGACTGTCTGCTTAAAAGACACATGAAAATGAATGTTCTCAACTGTCAACTTTGCACCTCATTAGGAGCAGTGCAAACCAGAAGGAAAAAGAGACAAATAAAGGACAGCAAATCTCTATTTCCAAAATAGCACTCAGTGCATACACACAGCTCCAAAAACAAATGGTTGATTAAATTAAATCAGATTAAATAAAGAAAAGAAACAAAGGGAAAGCACAGATAAGAATTTGGCTCTATGACTGGTACTATTAGGCGGGGAAAAACAGTTAATTTAAATTTTAAGAAGGTTGCTGTTTGTCAGGGTGGTTTCATTAGAACAGATCTATTCTGTCCATGACACATTGCCAGATCTCCTCTTTGTGAAGCCAACAGGGAAAACCAGTGTTATTTTACAAGCCCTGTGCTGTGGAGAGATTGGAATGTATAGACATGAAGTTTTCCTATCAGAAAGAGCACTCTGGGCAGGATTTATTTCTGCTTTAAAGCATTTTGTACATGGGCAGCCCACCAAAGCCTGCTGAAGCCACCTGTGTCTTGGTGTCCAGGGGTGTCCATGTTCCAGAGCCTTGGATATATCCCAGCACCAATTACCCAGCAGAGCTTTCACTGGTACCAGTGTGTGTCAGGGGACAGTCAGGAATAAAGTGAAGCATCATCTGAGTCATACAGATTCACTCAACCTTACAATTCCTATTTTTTCTCAGTATTCCTGGTTTAGTAATGTATCCTTACCATCTTCACAGGATGACTCTGGGTTCTTTTTTCCTCTTTTCTGGATGGAAACAGGGTCCAGCTGAAGGTTTTCATTGCATGTCCTTGATGAGGATTTCTGGTTTGCAGTTCTGCCTTTTCCCCCTCAAACACTCAGCCATGGGGGAATGTCACCAGTGGCATTCTATTATTTCTCCAACTCATCAATATTAATTAAACAGGAAACTGCCAGCATTGATTAGGAAAATACTCCCATTAGCTGCACAAATGAACACCAAAGGAAAATCAGCAGGGACATCCCTGTGGAGAGGATGCCACAGTCAACACAGGGTTCAGTTCTGAGCAGGGAACAATGAATGTTCTTGCTTATCAGCCACCCAAATATTCCTCACAGCAGAATTAAAAGAAGACAGATTTTCCGCAGAATTGTGTGCACAATATTTTGTAAACAATCCTGCCACCACATCCCCAGCTTTCCTCTCATGTACAGAACCATCTCCTCCTACTGAGATAAAAGAAGGGCCTTCCCAAGTCCCAAGTCTGGCAAAGCATCAGCTTTGCAGATCCCAACATCTCCAGGACTCCACAATCCTCAAACTCCCCAAATCCCTCCAGTTCATCTTCAGAACCCCTGAGCTCCCATCCACACTGTCTCCAGTCCCTCTCAGGTACCCTCATGATCAGTTTATCAGGAAGCAGAAGCAGCAGCAATGTCCTCAGCACAGACACACAGTGACAGGGAAAGAGGAATGGGTAATCCTGGTTTTCAGGCTGAAACCCTGCCTTCCTAAGGCCAACAGATGAAATCTTCTGTTCATTTCTAGGAACAAATTCTCAGGGATTTGAGTAATTCTTTCAGTCTCATTGAAACTGGCAAGCAGACAGAAACAGTCCTAGGAGGGGGAAGCCAGACTGACAGTCAGCTAAGACAGATGGACAGTTGCAGTGTGATCATGTTAAAAATGAAAATCAAGGTAACAACCCATTTCTGAAATGCTTCCAGAGGTTTAGCTACCTGTCACTCCATCTTGAAGTGCAGTTAAATGCAGTTAAACCTCTAGTGGGATGGGGAAAGGAGGGATTAAAACAAAAGCAGCATTTCAAAGCTTGAAATCTTCCAGGAGGCCATTGGTTCTAATCACCAATGTTAGCATTTTTTGTGGTGTCATATGAAAGAGATCACCCCAAGGGGTCCTGTACTGTCTGCTCTGGAATCACTCCTGGTTGAGCTCTCTGAGGTCTCAGATCCAGACAAAAATCTGATCAGAATTTCCAAAAACCTCGAGGTGAAAGCTGCCATCCTGAATAAAGGAGTCAGGAGCACAGGTGGGTCCATAAAGAACTTCAGGAAACACAACAAGGCCAAATGCAAGTGCTGTACCCAGGTCAGGGCAATCCTCAGTATCAACACAGGGTACAAATTAATTCCTTGAGACTGGCCCTGGAAAAAAGATTTGGGGACAGTGGTGGATGAAGGACTGGATACTGGCTGGCAATGTGATCTTTTAGGCCAGAAAGAAAATTGTAACCTGGGCTGCATCAAAAACAACGTGGGCAGGAGGCTGAGGGAGGGAATTCTGCCCTTCTACCCATCCAGGAATGTTGCATTCCAAAATAAGGGGGATGTGGAGTTGTTGGACCGAGCCCAGATGAGGCCACAAATGTGGGATGGAGCATCTCTCATACGGAGACAGACAGAGAGGGTTGGGATTGTCCAGCCTGGAGAGGAGAAGGTTCCAGGGAAAATTTAGACCCCCTTCAAGTGCCTGAAGAGGCTCCAAGAGAGGGACATGGGGATGCAGGGATGTGACACAGGGGAATGGTTTTCTGCTGAAAGGGAGTAGGTTTAGATTAACAATTATTAGGAATAAATTCTTCCCTGTGAGGGTGGTGAGACCCTGGCCCAGGCTGCCCAGAGAAGCTGTGGCTGCCCCATCCCTGGCAGTGTCCAAGGCCAGGCTGAGGTTAGGAACAACCTGGGAACAGTGGGAGATGTCCCTGCTTATGTCATGGAATTTGGACAAGATGATCTTTTAAGGTCTCTTCCTACCCAAACCACTCAACATTTCAATGTGAGTGAGTCACCTCGTGTTCCCCATGCAGGACTTGGAATATAAAGACAAATTGTTCCTACAGCTGCCTGTAACAGCTCAGGTTACTGAAGAACTTCCACAGAATCCCTGGTGACTGCATGTGGAGCCTTGACCTCTCCCTCATAGACAGAAACACATAATAAGGGGTTTTATCACCTCCACATGGGCATGTTCAAACCCTTCAAACATTGATGATAATCCAGAAGAGAAGAGGTCTTCTAGGTCCTCTGATAGGTCCTCTGTCACCCCTGTCACCCCTGTTCCCTTGGACACCCTGGGAACTCTCAGAGTGCAAATTTTTCATGCATTTGCAAGCAAATCCCAGCTCTGGATGTAGGTGAGATGTACCACGAAGTTCTGATGGGTTACAGATGCTCCAGGCAAGGAAAAACCATCCTGCACTTTGCACAGTGGGATATAAGTTGGGAATGCAGACCTGGCCACAGTATTTTTAGTTGTGATAATAATAATAATAATAATCACAAGGACTCAGATGTTTAAGTTCAGCCCTCGAGAGACTGTGACCACAGAAGTCTAACAGCAAGAAGCAGCCCCATCTGCTTTCCCATCTGAAATTAGCTGGAAATAGTCTTGTTATCCACTCGGCCCAAGCATGTCATCCCAAACCGCTTCTCAGCATATGCTTTTCAAAATATATTAGCTTGGTTCTGCAGGGTTTTGGCAAAACATTTTCCATCATGGTTTGTGAAGTCATCAGAATCTCAACCTTCCTGATTTCATTTCGATGTTGCTTAAAACCAGCTCTTACATAACATATTTCAGTGTTTAGTTGGTGGAGCTATTCCATTTGAAATATATATTTAGGATACATTGTTTATTCTGATTTATTTTATGTTAGACGCTTATTTATTATGTTCTCTTTTATTCAGCATTTATTTTCACGTTTAATTTTATATTCACTTTCTTATTATAAGTTCATATTCTACAGCTTTATCTAGTAAAAATGAAATACTAGAAGTCAAACAAAAATAAATGTTGGAATAGTTTCAGTGATATATTCTCATTGGCCAAAAAATGTGATGTTTTTTAAATTCACGAGAGGCAAAAATCAAAATATAGCATTATATTACAGATTGCAATGGAAAAAAAAATATCAGAACTACTGAATTTCTCATAAAGCTGAGTCTCAATAACTCTCCTGGCTCACTATACATGCTGATATATTTATTCAATCATGCAAATATAAAAGACTCTTTTCCTAATACTGACATTGCTTGTGTCATTAAAAATTGATTTACAAATATTTTTGCTTTTGTGAATAAACACTCCACTTGCTGTGATTTTTTTTTTTTAATTACATCATTATTATTCCTGAATATTTGACGTTGCTTGTTTACACTCGCTGGGTTTGGATCCTCTTCAATCTGACTCTAGATACATCCTGCTTCTCATTAGGAGAGCTAAAGAGCACACAGATCCTCCCTAAGCATATGTGGCATGTGCTATTCCTTATCCTCAGGCTGGAAACATTGATTTTCACAGTGAGGGAGAAGCAGCAGAACAGTGCAGATCTTGCTAATTATCCCTACACTGCAAATTCAGAAGGAGAAATAAAAGTCTGAGAAGGACCAAGCCCCAACGGTTGTGTGAGATTTTCCTCCACCTGTAATTACTCAGCAAGTTTTTAGCTGACAAATGCATTTGGTGAGAGTCAGGACTCACACATCACTGGTGTTTTAACCAAAATATTTGTGGTAAACTCATCTCCAGTTTATCTTTCCTCACCTGCTCACAGCAAACCCTCAATCACAATAATCTGCCTTCCCCTCTCGCAGTGAACAGAGCATTAGGTAGAGATCTGCTTTTGTTTGTGATTGCTTTTTAATGTCTTTTCACTACAGCAGATAGGCCTGACGTCATTAAGGCTGTTGTTGTTATCTTTTGAGAGGATTACTAAACACATAATTGGTATCAGTTTCTCTTCCATTAGAGATTTAGGAACTTTGATGGTATTGAAACAAGTGGGTTTTTTTTAAAATATTCTATGAGACAAAAGAACAAAAGTGTACAATTTCATTATGTTCCTCAGTGCTGAGGGGTTGATTTTTGCTTTTGTTTTCTGGATACTGAATGTTGCTTCACATAACACTAAACTTTATGCAGATGCTGAGAGGCCAATAAGGTTGAATACTGAGAAGAACTGATGCAGAAAGATGTCCAGGAAAGCCACTTCCAGCTCACGAGGGCTCTCCTGGTCTCAGTCTTTTTTTGGTATTCACTAATAAATCCTCTGTTTATTTTCTTCCTTCTGATCTCCCTTGAAATTCCTTGTTTCCTAAAACTGCTGAGTAGAGCAGCATCCAGTCAATGCTCCAGTGAGGATCTCAGACAGGCAGAGAAGCACAGACAACCACCACAGACATTTTGCAGAACCTCACACTGGAATTGCACAGCTTTATTCATTGAACCTGGACTGGTAATAGCATCCAGAGCTGGTCCTGATTTATCTGAGCTCCTGCACCCACACCCTGGGGAAAGGGAGTTTATCTGGCTCAGAGGATGGGCATGGATTGCATGAGAAGGAGACTCTGATACACCCACAGTGAATCTCAGGGCATAGCCAGACATGACTTCTCCATTTCTCCAGCTTCCATGTAGGGTTGAACTTGTAACACAAAGCTGTCTCTGAAGCAGGAAAATCCAACTCCAAAAATGTTCACATTCTGCTTGATCTCTTCTTAAAGATATTATTCTTTATTCCTCTTCTATATTAGACAGAAAGGAAATGGGGAAAGACAGCAACAATCATAAAAACAAGCACCAATTCCTCAAGGCAGGAGTGAAATTGTACAAACTAGATGTGCCCACTGCAGAAATGCCTTTGCAGAGCTCCAAGGCTCATCAGAGGCTGTCTGAGAAAAGCAATAGGAGATTCCAGCAGCAGCAAGGACAGCTTAATGCAAAGGTTTATTTGTGTCTCCTCTTTCAATCCCACTTTGCAGCCTGGGGAGTGAAGTCCCAAACGTGCTTGACACATTTCTATTTCTCAAAGCCAAGCTTTTCCCACCAGCTGCTCTTTGTTCTGCCTGATCCACTGGCAATATTTCCCCAAGGCAAACTGGAGTCACCTGCCCAAGATAACCCAGGAGGAGACCTCACAAAAGGCACTCAACTGTGCTTCAATCTGTGGAGCTGCTCCTTGTGGTCCCAAGCTGGTCCAGGCTGGTGCCCTGAATTATAAAAGACCAGAACAATTAACACTGATTTACATCCTCCCTCACCTCACAGAGCTGCTTTTCTATTTGCCCCATGATGGTGGAAATATCTTGTGCTTTGAACCACATTCATCTATTTTTCACAGGAAGACTGAGCCTGCTTTTGAATTCACCACAGTGGTAATTTCCCATTTACTTGGATTTGGTAGGTGAAGATCTTAGAGGTCTTTTCCAGCCTTAATGATTCTATGATTCTTTAAGTGTTTCCATTGCATTGAATATATAAGAACTCTTTTGCTGGTTCTTATCTCTTCCTTAGCTTTGGTTTCCCTCATGTTTCAGAGTATTTGGATCAGGGACACAGCCAATCAATCTCTCAAAGATATTGAGCTCTCTGGTTACTTTCAGTCCTGGTCCTTGAGGTGCAATTTGGATGCAGTCTTCTCCAAAGGAAATGGATTTGATAGCAAGGCAAAATCAAAGAATCATTTGGCTTGGAAAATACCTTTAAAATCATGGAGTCCAACCTCAGCACTGCAAAATCCACCACTAAACCATGTCCCCAAGTGCCACATCTACAGCTCTTAAATTCCTCCAGGGATTTAAGCCACTTTCCTGGACCACAGTGACCATAATGAGGTTCTAACCCAGCACAGAGCAGGGACAGTCCATAATACCTTTGGAAAATGTAAAAATTCTCTGATGTAGTGTGTATACTGAGTTTCAAATCGTATGAGTTGGGGACTTTTCCACTGCTCACCAGTTTCCAAAAAAGACCCCAAAATCATCCATTCAGTGCAGGAGACTTTCATTCCCTGAGGGTTGAAGCTACAGGTAAATCATCTGTTTAACCAGGGAGAGGCTGCCCGTTAGAAAAAGGTGCTAAATCATCCAGTGATTTAAAATCTGAATTTAATTTCAGACACATGCAGAAAAAAAAAAAAAAAAAAAAAAGAGGGAGATGGAGCATTAAGAAACTGCTATTTTGTCTCCAAAGCAATTGAGCAGCGTGTAATGAGGACCAGCAGGGACAGATATTCAAGGATGCAGCACAGTTTCCTGAAACATGAACAGATGGAAAGCAACTCCTGTGTGTTGCTGATGACTCCACCCAGATGCCTTTGTGCTGCTTCAGTGCTCCCACCTCCAAATTCATCATTTCCAGGAAAGGACTGATACTGCAGCCCCACCCATTCCATCACCTGGGAGAAGTTCTTGGAGGGAGGTATCACCTGAACTACGTTTGGGAGGCAACAGATGGGTTGTCTCCTGAGAAGAAAGTCATAGAATCATAAAATGGGTTGGGATGATGGAGTCCCAACTCCCTGCCATGGGCAGGACACCTTCTGCTATCCCAGGCTGTTCCAAGCCCCATCCAGCCTGACCTCGGACACTTCCAGGGATCCAGGGACAGCCACAGCTTCTCTGGCTGACCTGTGCCAGGACCTCAGCACTCTCCAGGAGTACAGCAAGGTCTGGAGGTGTAAATCACCTGGGATCATAGGACTCCTTCTGCCCTACAAACTACTGAGATCCCTGAGTTTACTCCCAAGTCCTGATATCTCCAAATCTGTGCCAGCACCAGCACCAGAGTCAGGACTCAGAGTGACTCTTCAGAAAGAGGATCTGCAGGTAGCTGAATATGGGTTTATGCATGAACTAAAGAGGTTTCCTCTGCCCTTGTCCTCACAGGAGAAAAATTTGACCTTGAGGACATGGAGACTGTAAAACTCTTAACATCTTTACCTGTTTGGGTTTTTATTTGGTTTTTTTTTTTTTTTTTGGTGGATTTTTTGTTTTGTTTTGTTTTGTTTGTTTTGGTTTGGGTTTTTGCTTTTGTTTTTGTTTGTTCCTGTGAGATGTAATATGAAACTGCTTCTGTAATTTTTTTTTTCCCCCTCACAAAATATTCTCTTGTTCCCTGCCACAGTGGACAGGAGAATGCCAAGGATGGAACAAACTGAAATCTCCAGGTACCTATCAGCCATTTCAGCTTCTCCACATGGTCCTTTGCATTGCTGGGGTTTCTGCAGTTGGGTTGTTGTTTCAGTTGACATCTCCAGTCATTTCTATTCCTTGAAGAAGTGAAAATGCTGAGCCCTGTATCTAATGGGTGCTGATCTGCAGTGCCATGAGAGCAGGACCTATCTAGGCAGCCTTTGGTGAGAAAGGCAAGACAACCAAGAGCAAAATATTCCTTGGGAGTCATTTCTTTTTAACACATTCCAATTTCCTGGCCCTACTGCTTCTGCATGAACTGCTTCCACATGAGTAAATGATAAAATTCTAGTTCACGAATTACCACCAACTAGTGGATGGCTCCTGTGCTCAGCAGCTACCCACTCACATGATGTCTGAAGCTGTGTGTATATTATTCCCTGAAGTACCAGGAATGTTCTTATACATCTAAATTCAGCTCAAATTTTGCCATGGTTTGTGCAGCGATTAATGGAAGGTCTGAGCTTATTTCGTGCTGCAGGCACTGTAATCAGTTTACTTGGGGATTCACATCGGGGATTAACAATTTTGCAAAGATTGTTACATCAGATACAGTTCCCAGAGGTGAAAATGCCATTTTTGACATGATTAACTGAGGGAAGTTGCAATTATAAATAGACTTACATGGGGCTGGCAGGAACCAAGGAACTGAGTTGCAAGGGGATGCTCAAAGCTTGTTTTTACCCTATCTATTGGTTTCTGTCACTGTTTAGCAGCACCGTGGTTCTTGGGCATTGCCCCATATCTGTTGAACTCCTGGGACCAGGTCTTTTGCCAGTGTAAATTTAAATCTCTGCCCAGTTTGCATTGGGAAAGGCCAGTTGATGTCTTCACACCAAAATATTGCACGTTGCATTGCAAATTGCCCGACACTTTAAGCAGAGAAGAACTCCAACTTATTTCATTGCTGTTACACCCACTTTCATGTGGTGTGAAGTGCAGCAGATTTCAAGATATTTCAGTTTAAAGGACTGAATTTTAATGAGTATCTGTTAACCTCTCCAGTCCCAGCTATTTCAAACACTCTGTAATTCAGTGCAAACTCACTCTGACAACTATTTGGCCTCTTCAAAGAAATCCCTGCCTATTGAGAGGTCTAAGAAGGCTGTAAAATGTCCTTCCTTATTCTTTAAGCACCATATAAAGGTGTCTTTATCTGTTGCTTGCTGGAGAACACTGTGCCCATGGGGATGAGCCCAGGTTTTGGATTAGCTGGGATCATGGATCAAAGCCCCCTTGATCCAGAACACGTCCAGAGTGATCTCTCATCCTCCCAGAAATCTCTATGGAAAGCTTTGGGAAGAAGGAATTTATACAAAGCCATTTTTGGGAGCCCTCTCTGTGACAGATAAAAAAAAGTCAGTCATTCATTTATGAAAAACATGTCACATAATGGATCTGAGTGTTGGATGAGTTTCCCTGCTCTCCTGCAAACAAAAATAATAGCATCTTACACACAGATAAAAGGAAATGGAAGGGTAAAGAAAGCTGCCCGGCCCCTGTTTGAGATACAACAATTTCAGAGCCTTTCTTCTTGCTTTTTCACTTCCAGGTCACTTCCCGGACCTTTACGCACATTTTCTTCCATCAGCTTTTGCTTCAGTCACCGAAAAGAAAAGAAAAACACAAACAGAAACTCGATGGCCAAGGGTGATGCTGGTGAGCAGAGCCCCCTCCCTGCCAGCTTGCTATTTCTGGCTGGATCCTTTTAAACTTGTGGACGGCTCTGTAAGCCTTATTTACACTTATTTACCAAACTCCATCTGACAGAAAACACGGCAGCTTTCCTCCCCTCCTCTCCATGGCTCTGCAGAAGGACTCACGCAGGCAGAGCCACAGTGCCCACTGAATGGCAGGAAATGTGATGGGAATGGGTGTGAATCCTTGCTGCTGCAGGAACAGAGGAGGGAAAGGAGCAATGCATGTTCAGACATTTTCGGAGAGAACTCTCCAAGTGACCCCTGCAGACTCAAATGAGGAGAGTAATGTTTCACACTGGGTGAATAAAACACCTTCTGATTCAGGGTTTGTTTTTTTTTTTTTTTTTTTTTTCCAAGAATGGAGAAAAGCCCACTTAGATGTGGGACAGAGCAGCTGTTTAGCCACACAGAGCAACGCCCAAAATCAGTGCCAGGCAGAAAATCTGTGCAGAAATGAAATGTTTGGGAAAACTGAAGCAGGTAGGATGTGATTTCTTGGCAGTGTGTAATCACAGCACCTCCTGGAACAGCACTAATCCAATTAAGAGCACAACCTTTGCTGAGATCAAGACTACCCTTAGCATCGAGGTGGGACCCTGAAGTGAAAATCACCTGAAACTGCTGCACTCCCAGACAGGTCCTAGAGCAGAACCCTCCAGATTTGGGTTTTTCTCTGCAGAGTTCATCACACATGGATGAGCTTCTGCAATATGGAAATCCATGTGAGATAAATTCTTCCAACCCATAGCAGGGATCTTACAGCTTTTTCAGCCTTGAAAATAAAATTAAATGAACATGGCCTAACCAAATCACTAGACAAGGGACAAGATGTGCCATCACTAGGCCTAGAACAGCCATGAATGAACCTGCAGAAGGATCATTAACATTTAAAAGCTAGGCTCTGGAACAAGATGATCTTTATGGTCTTTCCAATCCAAACCATTCTAAGATTTTATGATTCTATGATTCATGGGTTCATCAGCACTTTCCTTGCTAAAAATTCTTAGGTCTTTTCCTTTACAGAACAACAACATCTTCATATCTCTCCCACAGGGGCTTTAGGCTTCCTTGTTACTTCAGGTCAGTGTAAACTCAGAGTAACTATGATTAGGGCAAGGAAAAGTCACTGGCAGATTTCTCTTCTCTTCTCTTCTCTTCTCTTCTCTTCTCTTCTCTTCTCTTCTCTTCTCTTCTCTTCTCTTCTCTTCTCTTCTCTTCTCTTCTCTTCTCTTCTCTTCTCTTCTCTTCTCTTCTCTTCTCTTCTCTTCTCTTCTCTTCTCTTCTCTTCTCTTCTCTTCTCTTCTCTTCTCTTCTCTTCTCACTTCCATAGCCTGATCATTGGAATTTCAGCCAGAGCTGGTGTTTACCTGCATTCAAAACATGATTGCTTTTGGCATAAGGGGCTTTGGGAGTTTCAGAGCAGCTTTTGAAATCAGAAAGATACTGTTTTATAGCAGAGTGACTTTCAAAGGGGAAGAGGGGCTGGTGGATTTTGTAGCAGCTCCACAGCACCTCATGAGGATGAGAGAGTTGATGATACACTGATACATCAGCCAATGCAGGGAAGGCTGGAGGACACTGAAAAAATAATAATTATGGTCCCTGGCATGACTTATTCCCTCTCTAGAAACTCTAGGAACTCTAGCAATTACCTCAACCCCTCAAAGGCCATTCCTTGCACATGGTGCTTTCTCCAAGAGATTGGGTGGGAGAAGGACTTGGAGGATCAGGAGCTCCCTCTGCTCTCCTGGCCTGCACCCCTTGGCCAAGCTGAAGGGTTTCAAACACATCATCAAACACAACTCATCTTCCTGGTAAGATCCCCAGGGAGATCAGACAATGGATTTAATTTGAAAACAGACCTGGATGACTTCTAAACTAACCAATAACTAATGAAAAGTGCGCTGCACAGGGAAATTGTGAAATCACAGAAACCCCTGGAATAAATAAATAAAAGCCCTGCTTTACTGGAAGTGTTTTTGTGGTGAAACCAACTGCAGTGAGACACGGAACAATCCTGCCAGTAATGGGTAACATTTATCACATTCACGGATTCATGGAGCCATTCTGCACACCTGAGGCTGCTAACAACGTGGGGGACGGGGGGGAGCTGCACTAAAGGCCAACATATGGCAGTAAATCTGGAACAGCTGAACACTGGGATAAATTCACAGCAATATTTCCAAATTTTTAGGGCCGTGACTTCCCAATTGCCCCGTAAAGAAATATCAGTGTAGGGGATTCAAAACATCATTTCATCCGTGAGTTACATGGAAAAAACAAAAGTGAAATTCAGTTTTAAGAGCAGATTTCCTGCAGCTAATTCCAATAATTAGGCACCTACTGTAAGGCAGGAGAAACAGCCACCTCTGCACATCACTTCCCACTTCACCTTCCATTGGGAACCTTGTTCACCCATCACACAGGGAAACAAAGATGTGTGACCCTCATGAAGCTGGAAAAGGACACAGGGTTTAAATTACTAGATCACAGAAGAGAAAACTGATGTCTTAATTTTTATTTCACTGATTATTTATCCTGGCCCTCTGTTTGCCTTATTCCTGCAACTCTCAGAGGCATGTGAGGAAATAATTAAGGCATAATCTGGTTTTTTGCTTGGTAAAATATGGAGCAATAAATGCTGCTAAGACTGATTAGAGGCTGAAGTGAAGCAAAAGCCTGGGGTAGATTTCACCTTGCTGTTTCTCAGGATGATGCAAAGAAATTGAAGTTGAACCTTTTGCAGGTAAATCACAGGCCTAAATTGGGAAAAAATAATCCCTGTGCACGGCTCCTTTCCTTGAGGTGAATGAATTGTTCTGTAGCATTTCTGCTTTTCCTTGTCCAGAAAAACTGGAGCAAAATCAGTTTCTTTGAATGGCTGACCACACTTCAAAGGAAAATATATCTGAAAAGCCAGTGTGAAATTATTTTGAATAATGTGAAATATATTGAAATATAGGATTTTTTCTGAACTAGCTGAGAGGCTGGAAAACAACTTCTTTCTGCCCCAAAGCATCCCCAAAGAGTTGTGGGGCCAGGACTGGTGACAGAAATCAATCAGGAGACTTAAATTCCAGGCTGAAGAGAAAGTGGGGCCATGAATAACCCAGGAGGACACAGAGGACACAAGGACGGTTGCACAGGGTAGAAGTCGCTGGAAAAAATGCAGAAGAAATAACTGAAAATGGGAAATCCCTCCTCCAGAAAGATGCTTCATCTTGCAGTTTAACAAGTAATGGTGCCCTAGAACCAAATTGGCTTTTGCTCTTTTCCTCTTTTCCTTTCCCCCTTTCTTTTACTGTTTCTTTCTAGTCCTTTTGAATTTTCTCTTTTTATTTCTATTTCCATTTCTTTTCCATTTTATTTTTCATTTCCTTTCTCTTTCTCTTTTGCTTTTCCTTTTTCTTTATTTTTTCTCTTTTTCCTTTTTTCTCTTTTCTTTTTTTGTTCTTTTTTTCTTTTTTCCCCTCTTTTTGTTTTTTTTTTTCTTTTTTTCCTTCTTCTTTTCGTTCTTGTTTTTTCTTTTTCCCCCCTTTTTTCTTTTTTAGTCTTTTTTTTTGTTCTTCCATTTTAGAAAATGGTCTATGTTAGTTCATCAGCTGCCTGCCAACATGGCTGAATACCTGCTTACCTGATTTCTCCTCCCACTCTTGGGTTGGCTCCTGTTCCCAGCTCCCTGCCTGAAGGCAAAAATGTAAATGACAAAGATTGTGGAGGCTGGCAAGCAAGGACCATCACTTCAATTTTTGCTGATAGACAAACAATGCTTTTGTTGCAAAAATAGGTGTGAGAAAAGGTCACATGAAAATTAACATGTTAAAAATACAAAATATTATTTTTGTTAAATTAAAAAAAAAGTAGAAAATCATCCCAGGTAGGTTTTTGCCCCATTGCATAGATCACAGGGAATTATTTGTCCTCTGGGCAGAGGCAAATGCAGGATTGGCTGAGATTTGATTTAGATTTAGATTTAGATTTAGATTTAGATTTAGATTTAGATTTAGAGATAAAGGATGTGGGAGTCAAATCTGAACATGGGCTGAGCATTCACTGACCCCTCTGGGTGTCCACTGATGGCTCCAGCCACACCTGTGCCAAGTATTTTGATTTGATGATCCCCATTCTGTGATTTTGACCCCATGTGATCCACAAGCTCATAGTCAGAAATATGGAAATAGAGTGACCAGTGAGGTGTGGAGTGAAAACAAACTCTGATCAAAAGTTCACGCTGGTAGAGCAATATTAGTGTGTGTGGCAGAGACCTGCAGCTCTAAAAAATGATCATGCAACAAATAGTGACACTCTGCTTTTGCCCTTTCTTGATCCCACAAACGCCATAAAATGTGCTCAGCTGAAATATTTAACACTTATGGATGGGATGATGCCCAGAGCCAGGGAAAGCAGATGCTGTGGAATGTGAGCACTCTTCAAATGCCTCTTATGGCTTCACACTTCCCTCCCTCATATTCTTGTCATATTTTCCTTCTTATCTGTAGGTCAAGTATTAATATGAAACAATAAGGACAGAGATAACTTCCTATTGATCTGGAAAATAAAGTGGGAGACACAAAGTGGAGAGAACAAAGAAGACAACCCTGCTGTGGTGCCTTTGAAAATTAACTCAGCATCTGTGTTTGGACCTACTCCTGCAGATTGTGGCAAAGGAGGAAGCTGAAAGGAGAAGAAAGATGTATAAAAGTAACTTTAAAAATGTTTTTGTCCCAGATCCAAAAGGATGAAGACACCAAAAAGAGGAAGATTCATCTTGAAGCTTCCTGGAGATTGATGGAAGCAATCTTTTTTAACGCAAGGAAAGCACTTGGATTTGATCAGTGGCAACTTAGAGCTATCTCCAAACTGAATCAAATTCCTGCTATTTTTGTGATTTTAACTTCCTTCTCCACCTCCTCCTCCCATTTCTGATTCCCAGGAGAAGCCAACCAGGAGCAAACAAGAAGATCCCAACCTGCTGCTGCTGTAACTCAGCTTCCCCCTGTGGGCCTGGGGGGACCTGACCTGGATTGTGGGACTGGGTTGCAAAAACTCCAAGCAGAGGGGAAGGCTCAGAATTCTGAGCTCGTGAATTTATTCCCTGAGAGGAGGGAAAAGGCTTGGAGAAGGGTATGGAGAGCTCATTACAACCTGTAGCTTTCTATAGGCTCCTGCCACACTCATCTATGGCTCCACCTCACTGAACAGCATCATTTAAAAAAAAAAAAAAAAAAACAACCCAGGCTCGGTGGCTTTTTAGTCCATAACGGGTGAAATTTAGCATTGACTTCCATTAACTTCAGGGGAGCTACACAAATTGTGCCAGCTGAGATCTGGCCCTCAATAGTCCATTAGCCTCCTAACCCAGGTAGGAAAATATTCCTATGTCAGACCCACTGTCACCTCACTCCTCATCTGCTCTTCCATCTAACACCACCTCCACCACGATGGACTTACTCTATTGTGCCAGAGGAAAACAAACAGCCCTCTACTTGAACAACAGGATTTGTTTTCTCTCCTGCTTTTCTTTCCCTCGAAGGCCCAGCACTATCCTGGCATTCTGAACTGAGGATGAAACAAAACTAGTTCAGGTGTAGGGCACGTGAGGAGAAGACAGTCAAGCTGCAGAGGATCAAAGAGATCATTTCTCACAGAGGCATCCACAGAAATGAGAAGTAATGAGCTGAGACCTCCTCAACAGCTTTTCAGAATGAAAAGCATTGGGCAGCTGGTCAGGTGGAGAAAAAGAAATAGCCAACCAACCCTCTTTCTTCCTATTATTTTTTTCCCATTTCCTTTTATTTTTAGCCAGAAGATGTGTTTAATCCGGGGTGAAAAAATCTGTCATGTTGGTGAGATTCTCCCCACCACAGCACCACAGTGAAAAGGACAGCTACTCCAAATGGGTCAGTTCTGCCATCAACCACGGGGTCAGCACAGCAGTGGCTGATTAACAGCGTGGGGTAAAAGCCATGTAGGACAAGGATGAGATGAAACCTTGCTCTGAAACGAAGCTGTGGGAGAAATGAGGTGGGTTAGGTTGTAATTTTCCAGGAGCATGCAGCCACAGCTGCAGCAGTGAGCCCTTGAGTTCACAGCTCTGGGCTGCTCTTGTTCTGCTGCAATGCTGGGCATGTCTATGCCCTAAAATAGTCCAGGCTTAGGCTCACAGCTGAGTTCAGTCATCCTGTGAGGGTGGCAGGTGTTGGATAGAAATGTGTCACCTGAACTGAGAGTCTTCAGAGAGAAGGATGTCCCTGCAAAGGCCACTGCACTGGGGATCATTTTAGCCATGTCACGATAGCTGAGGGAGGAGTATCCACACCCATCAGTTTTAGGTTTTCACCTATATCATGGAATGCTTTGGGTTGGAAGGGAATTTCAAGATCATTTTATTCCAATCCTGCCACTAGACCAGGTTGCTCCAAGCTCTATGTTACTGTGTTTTATCTTCTTTTTTCTCTTCCTGCCAGAGTTGGGATTAAAAGCTCGAGAGACGGTATTTCATGTTCAGACTCAGATGTTCATTAATTATTATCTATGTTGCAATGAGTGCTACAGCACCTCTAGCTAACAAGCTAAAAACGGCAAAATATCTCTCTCTCTACAAGGTCTTTTAAATCTAAACTGTCCAATTAAGTACGGACACCTAAATTATTTTTACTTTTGACCCAATAACCAAACACTGGTGACCTGCAATGAGGAATTTTCTATCCAATTACAAAAATACCACCTAGACTCATGAAGAAGAAGGTGAAGAAGAAAGAAACCTCCGCTCTAAAACCTCCATCTTCCTTTCTATATATTGCAGCATTCTAAAATCTGAAATTCTAAATTTTCCACCATGTGGTATTACACACTTCTATTCAAACTACACACCAGTGATCTCAGATCACTCAATTTTGGATGCTTTCTCCAAGGCCTCAGGTGAAAAGCAGTGTTTTCTTGAGGGTCAGTGCCTGTCAGCACAGAAAGTCTAAAATTCTCACTATCTAGGGTTCCAACACCATCCCTCCTGGGTTTGAACTCTTCCAGGGACAGGGCATCCACAAATTCTCTGGGGAGCACCTTTCAGTTTCTCACCACCCTCTACTGACCTGAATCAACAGATTTCCACAGTCTCCTTCTACACCTGACAGTGAGAGAGTATAGGTGAGATTTGTTTTACCTGTCTTCAGGTGTCTATGTCTGCATGGGATTTCTGTCTTCCTGTAATAGTGGATGACCAGAGTCAGTAGAGGTAATGTCACAGATCTGCTCGTGCTAAGAGACATTCCTAAATTTTGTCAGACAAATCATGCCCTGAACTTGTCTCAGTGAAGAGAACCTGAGGTGATTTGTTCAGATGGAGACACCTGTATTGAAGGTACCCATCCAGGTCAGATAGATTTCATCTATAAGAGAGTGTTTGCAGAAGATTTCTCTCTTGGATGTACTTTATTGGAGTTCACTCCAGTGACTCCAAAGAAGACCTTGTGTGATCAGTTGGCTTCCTGTTTTGACCACAGAACTGTCATGCAGACATCAGTCAAAAATCAGAGCTCATCCTCTGACATCTGGTCTAGCACAGGCCACCAAAAACCTGTCAATAATGACTTTACTGGGAAAAATTATCACAGATCTCTCCTTGCAAATGGAAATGACTGTGCTACCTAAATTGTGAGGCATCTGCCACAGAACCTTAAAAGCTTCCAGACTCTCATATCTGAAAGGGAAGAGCTTTCCTCCTGAAATTAAGCTTTTTCTTTTTTCCTTAACAAGGCATGCAATTTATTCCAGTATGACCCAACTACTCACCACAATGAGTAAGAGAGGAGTAAATGTAATCATTCAAATGCAACTTCATGTAGATCAGTAAAAGAAAACAAAAGGAGAGATCCAATAGGAAACTAAACTGTGAAATTTGAAATCACATTTGAATCTTGAGATATCCTGAGACTAGATCTATATGGATGGAGAGGATAATTTCAACTTGCAGCCTTTATTTAGAAGAACTGAGCACTGATGTCCAGCCGGAGAGATGTGGATTCATGTTTATGAGCCGCCTGGCAAATACTTACGCACCTCCCACAAAAACCCTCTAATTAAATGTTAATTAAATGCAACACATTAGGCTTAGCAGACTCTCTGCTGCTGAGTTATATACATACACTGCAGACACTCTAATGAAATACTTGACTTTGATTTACGAACATGAATGCAGCTAGAACTGGGGCTCGCGCTGGTATCTAATTTTGCACTAAACAAAGGAGGCTGCCTTGCCTCTGCTAATGGTTCCAGCCTTTAAATGAATACTTCCAGCCATGATGTAATTACACAGTAACTTACAGGCAGGGAAGTGACACAAGCAGAGAAATGCCCTGCATGGAGGGGGACCTCCTCTCCTGGCAGTGGGAAAGGATTTTTCCGGGTCTCCAGCAGCAAACGCCCTTCAGCCACCGCCGTGATCTCATTTCAGTCCTCGTTGCTCTCGCTGCCATCACAAAGCCTTCCTTGATCTGAAGGGATGGAAACAGCAGGTGAGGCTCAGATTGTGTCATGCCCGTTACAGTCAAGATGATGAAGGGCCACGGGTGAAAATCCTCAAGAGGAAATTAGAGGTGTCACTTCAGGAGTGAACTCGCTTATGCAGATGGCTCCTGATGGAGCTTCTCAATGCTGTATTCACTCGTTTCTCATACAAAATAATCAACACATAACATTATTAACCTTTATTCAGCTTCTGAGTAAGCAAATATCACAGAATTATGGGATATTCTGAGGTGGAAGGGACCCACAAAGATCACTGAGTCCAACTCTTAAGTGAATGTGCCATATGGGGGTCAAACCTACAACCTTGGAATTATCAGCACCATGTTCTAACCAACCTAATTCTGGACCGAGTATGGAGTCAGCTCAAGTTTTCCTCCTTTTTATTTTTATTTTCCACCTGACTCCCTTAATTTCCAGTGCAGACACTGATGGGGAAATTTAGAAACAAATTCTTAAGTATTTCTTATCCCCAACAAGCAAGGTGCAGCCTGGCGCATGGGACAGCTAAAACTCTCTAGGATTTATAGTATTGCTCATTTTCTCCTGGGCTTTTTGGCAGAATTCTCCTTTAGTGTCCAGAAATGGAGGCAGATCCTGTCATGCCATGCATTACAACTCCTCAGTGATAATCAGCACCTAGCACAGGATATGAATCCGTGACATCCACAAAATACACTGGTAGAGGAACAATATTTTTACAGTTTCCAGAGAGCTCTGAGACTACTGGAAAGTATCCACCTGCCAGAGAAACTTTCAGTAATCCTTCCCAAGCACTGGTTCTTGGGCAATGGCCCAACCAGCAAAAATGCAGATTAAATTGCCCCATGAATTTCTGAGGTTTTGTAATGAACTCAGGCAGAGTTTGCGGTGCTGCGCTGATGTCAGTAGCTGGGTTGGGACTTAATATTGGCTGAGATATTTATTGCCTCCACTGTGACTGAGTTATCTTTAAATCTATATATATTTCTCCTTAAAAATGTGTAGATTATATCTCAATGTGAAGGAAAGTATTGCTCTCCAAGCAAACCCAGCAATACAGAAAGACAAACTTGAAAATATCAACCCTTGCTGAAGTGGCAGAAGGCTGAAGTCACTCATGTTGTGTAGTACTTTGAGATCCCCAGAATGGGAGACACGGCTGAAATGCACATTACTGTCTCAGGGACAAAAAAAGGAGCGATCAGATGAAATAATGATAAGAAAAGGCAAAATAAATGAGTTACTCGCCTCCCTGAGGGCAGGCTGTGCTGGTATTATGAATGTGAGAACCTATTCTTGGCCTTGCACAGGCATCTGTGAAAAATGTGCCTCTGCTGCATCCCTGTGTGCGTGGCCCATCAGGAGCGAGCGCGGCGAAATTCAGCGCTCCTGCCACGTCCCGCAGGAAGGGACTGACCACATCTTCCCGGAGGGCTCTGTGTGCACCACAGCCGACTAAAGGACCAGCAAGGTCAGAGACTACCTTGGATGTAGCCCTAGAAAAGCAACCAGGCGCACTAAATAAAGCAGAAGCCAGCAGGCATCTGGGGAGGAGTGATCTTAATGCGTTCGGATCAGAGATGTCGCCGGCAGAAGGCTCCAGCAGAAAAGCTCGGGGCACAAAGACCATGGGAAGCTTTACCTTAAACAGAGGTCCTTACCTGTGAGGAAATAAAAACAGGTGCTGGAAAACATCTCATTATTCTGTATTGCTGAGTGGGACCTTTCCTTTAGAAGTCCCAGACACGACGACAGAAGAGGCTGTTGTAGGAAGAAACCAGAAAAAAATGGACATTCAGGCACTTCACTTGTTAGCACAGAGCTGCAGAAGATCAGAACACTCCATACTCACAGAGAAAAATTATTTTTAAGGTATCAGAAAGCCTTCTGTAGACA
Source organism: Acridotheres tristis (assembly GCA_037013685.1). Lineage (NCBI taxonomy): Eukaryota > Metazoa > Chordata > Aves > Passeriformes > Sturnidae > Acridotheres > Acridotheres tristis. Next base: position 147,522,277 of record CM072886.1, on the reverse strand, counting down.
TCTCCTCCGGGATGAGAAGGTTCACACTAGGCAGTGCCTCTACTCTAAGTTCAGAGAAATGTTACCCCTCAGCCCCTATAAATAACTCTCTTTTTGGCAAGACCGGGGGGAATTTGAAGGACTTGAATTCTTCAAGGGACACCACGCACTGGTTTTGCCTACAAAAGAAGTACAGAATGTAATTTTTGGGACTCAAAAGGCACCTTAATGAGGTTTAGTCATCCAGGAGTTGAACATACCATTGAACTCAACTGATGAGCTACAAAGACCAAATTACGCTGGTGTTAACAAATTATGCTGTTTGTGGAGAAAATTGAGTTCTTGTGTCAGCCTGGCCTTTGTGGGACAAACTATTCCCCAGCCCAAGGGGCTGAAAATATTGAATAAAGTTAACATAGCTCCAATATAAAGCCTATAAATCCCAAAGCTGTGCCTGTTTCAAAATATTCCTTGATTTTTGAGATTTATGGCCTGAATATTCAGAAATTCCATTAAGTTAAGGTACCTATTTCCCCCCTAAAAATCATTAGTTCTTTCCTTCCCTACATGGATCTACATGTAACTTTTTTCCCTTGAAAACATTATAATATATCACTGGATCTCTATCTGGGTTTCAGGGTAAGGTTAATTTATTCTCAATAGCTGTTTCACTCCTGTGTTTTGGGTCTGGAATGAGAATGGTGTTGTTAACACACAGATGGAGTTTTTATTTTTGCTAAGCTGTGTTTAAAAAGCCAAGGACTTTTTCCTTGTCTCATGCTCTGTCAGAGGAGGTTTGCAAAAGGAACTGGGAGGGAGCATAGCTGGACAGGTGACCCAAACTGGCCAAAGGGATATTCCACACCACAGAACATCCTGTCCAGTAGATAAACTGGGAGGAGTTACTGGGAAGGGGCTGATCTTGGTTTGGGAAGGGGGTTCTGGCACTGATCAGCAGGTGTGGAGAAATTCTATTGTGCACTACTTGTGTTTCCCTTTTTATTATCATCTATCTTTATGACTGCATTCTACTTTCTTTTAAGTTATTAAACTGCTCTTATCTCAACCTACAAGCTTTATGTTGATTCTTCTCCCCATACCACCAGGGTGGGATGGAGAAAGGGGAGGCTGAGTGAGTGGCTGCCTATTTTCCAGCTCATCTTAAACCATGAGACTCACAAAGTTCTTAAAAGATGCATATAACTTATAGCAGGTTTTCCTTAAAAGACTTCAAGAGACCAAAACAGTCAGTGAGTTTTAAAACTGGCTGGTCTTCCTACAGCCCAGACTGATCTACTTCCAGGGTGGAAAGAACTGAGAGAAGCAATTAAATGTGATAAAATCTAAGTAAATTCTGATTAAACCCAAATGTTAAGCACAGCAATGAAAATAAATGCTGCTTATCTGTCTGTTGAGGGCACAGTAAGAAACTGAGCAGAAAACTACACAGCATGTAAGAAAATGCACAAGTGAGTTGTTCACTATGAATGAAGTATGTGAACAAATCAATGGCCACCAGGACTTCAGGTTGGCCACCATGAAGTTAATTTTGTAGCAGCAGCAAGGACTCAAACACAAAGCTGAGGAGTGTTGGATTAGGCTGTCAGTGGCATGAGATAACAAGGCAATGCTTTATCTGTACAATCTCATGGTCTGTAATCCTCAGGGAAGAGTTCCAGAGGGTTGGAAGCAGATGATCTTTAAGGTCCTTTCCGATGCAAAAAATTCTATGATTCCTCTCCCTGAAGAAAAAAGTGATTTCACAAATGAGCAAACTTAAAACGTTTTATGAAGAGAAGGTCACTGGTCCTATGGATGTGGGAAATATTAAAACCTCATTTCTTGGGAAACTGCATCTCACACTGTCTGTAAAGGATTATGTTGAAATTGTAGTTTGAATTCAACCCTATTGGATGTCAGATAAAAAGAGATTTTCTTAATGTCCAGCAGAAGGGAGCAGGAGGGAAATCACACTTTGGTGTCTGCAATAGTCAGGATCATTCTCCCAGTGGAACCAGTAATTCTTCCTCTCTTTACCTGGGAATCCAGCCATTTCCACCCAAGCTTGTGAGAATTTAATACTTTCCTTCTGTCAGATTTCACTTATATTGGCCACCAGACCTAAAAGTCATGAGAAAGGAACAAATGACAGGCTTAAGTGTGTAGTGTCAGCTGATTAAGTCCAGAACTCATCAGTGGTGAGTTATGACATGCAGAGATGCAGAGGTTGCCAGGCCAAGGAAGATGCACTGAGACAGAGCTTGTATTTGGCAAAAGAAAAAAGAAAACAGAAATATGTGCATAAGTAGTCTGAAGTGCAGGGGAAGGACTGAAAAGGAGACAAGTTTGAGGAAGACACACAGCTGGGAGGAATGGCTGCTATGCCATGGGACAAGAAAGTCATGGGAATTTTTGTGGGTGTTAAAATTGCCTTTCCCATTTTAAGGGAGTAACTAGTGGTCTGCTCTAACAATAACACACTGACTCTTTCACGTTGCCCACAATCAATTATTCCCAGAACTGGGATCACTTTAATAACAGAGGTGTCAGCTGCTTGTGCAGACAACCTGTGATTAGGTTTGGCTCCATCACACCTACCTAGGAAATGGGCACCCACTAAACCTGCTGGTCTTGGCTCCTCCCTCCCTCAACAGAACAAGATCAGCACCTAGAGAGGTGACTCATCTTCCTCTCTCCCCACACCTGATCCCCCTCCCAGATTATGGTGGGATGAATCACCCTATGGAGGTATCACTCAAGCCCTAATAGATATTGATGAAAATCTACTTAATTGTCTTAACAAATGGTACAATTCTTAGTTGGCTTGAAGTATAAATCCAGCCTAGAGCATGACTTGGTCGCTTCTGTGGCTTCTCTCCCTCTGGGGCATGAGTTTTCTGGGTTTATGAGATGGGGATTTCTCCATCACAGCAGTATTCCAGGTGGCAGGAGCAGCCTCCAATCCAACAGAGCCCCATCCCTGCAGGAACAGCTCAACTTTATCCAACTCCAGCTGGAAGCTCGCTGTCACGAATGATCAAATCTCTTGATATTGACAGGAAATCATTTAGAGCTACAGGAAAGGAAAAAGCATCATTTTTTTTCCCTGTGAAAGCCAATGCTTGTTTTGCCAGTGGTTGCTGGTGTGTGTTATGTGGATATCAAATTTTGGGGAATGAGGGAAGACACACATGACTTTGGAGACTCATCTTCACTGCAATTTGCTTATACTCTGCATGAATAAATTCCATTCAAATGACCTTGAGGAAAATATTAATAATATGATAATAGGTCATTTGCATACACTGCTGAATACGTTGTGAATTCAAACAGAAGAGTTTGAGCAGATCTCTTTGTCAGCAAACAGAGAAACAGAAAAAGTCACTCTCAGAGTAACTCCTACATCAAACTCCCCAGCTGATATCTGAAAATATAGGTGACAAGCTTGACTTTTTGGTAAGATTTTTTGAATGCCAGATCACAGCAAGAGGCAATAGGACTTGGGCATTTTAAAAACATTTCACACTGTTCGGAGCTTGATTTCACTCCGTTTTCACTTTTCCTCTTCTCATGATTTCTTGCATGCTTCAGCATTCCTTAAATATCATATAAAAATATTACCTGACTGTAAGACATGACAAATTCATTCCACTTGTGCATTTCTGAAAATCCACTTGAATTTGAACTTAATTTTATCATTAATGAGCTATATACAAAGAACAAAGCATGAAACCAGTCTTGCCCACACAGTTTTAGGTATTTTAACAGTGCTGTACGTCTCTCTGAAATGGAGCTCTGATAATTTCTTCCAGGTGATCTAGATACTTGAAAATTTCATCCAAAGTTGGAAAAAAATCACACTGTGGACTTATCATTTTCATCTCCCTATCATTTCCCTGTGGTGATCACATTTATTATGGGCAAGGAAAGGACAGTCTCAAACATTAAATATGTGCTTTGTGTGCTAAAAGGGCTCATTCCTCAAAGCTGAGAAAAATTTTGAGAGAAATTGACATAAGTGTAGACAGGAAATTGTGAATGAAAATTGAGAGTCTTTTAGGAATAATTTATTAGATGGCCCAAAGCCAAGCATCCGCAATCAAGACAAGATAACTTTGACTAAAAACCCATTAGAATTTCCTGATAAAGTGAAACCCTCAAGTAGAAGTATCTATATATAGGGCTGTTATCTTTGTGTTTCTGGTCATTTATTATGGCTATTTGCTTCTATACTTCTTCTGTATATACTGGATTTTTTTCATGCAGATAAAAAAAAAGGCATTTATGTATTTTTTTTTTCATAGAATCAGAGAAAGGTTTGGGTTGGAAAAAAGACCTCTAAGATCATCAAGTGCAACTGTTAACCTAACACTGTCATCTTCACCAATGTACTGTGTCCCCAAGTGCCACATCCACATATTTTTTGAGCACTTTTAGAGATGATGATGCCACCACTTCCCTGGGCAGCCTAGTCCAATGCTTGACCCCTCTTCTGGTGAAAAAAATCTTTTCAAATATCCAGCTTGAACATCCCTTGGTGGAACTCGAGGCCATTTCCTCTTGTCCTATCACTTGTTGCCTGGGACTTTGTTATCAGTTTGCATTATTTATTTTACTCAGCATTTCTTAGAAATCTCAGATGGGAGGGCAAACAGAAAAGGACAAAGTTTTAAGAAAGAATAAGTAAGGTGGGAAAATCTCAAAGTGTGAAGAAATGATATAAGAATGATGCCAAGACTCAGAAAGACCAAAAATTTAACTGTGTCCAAGTAATGCCATTATGGAATATCCTGAGCTGGAAATGACCCACAAGGATCATCAAAGTCCAGCCCTGATCCTGCACAGGACACCCCCAACAGTCCCACCATGAGCCTAAATTATCCAAACACTTCTTGAACTCTGTCAGATTTGGAGCTGTGACAACTGGAGACCCCATTCGAGTGCCTGACCACCCTCTGGATGTGAAACCTTTTCCAAAATCCAACCTAAACCTCCCCTGACACAACCTCAGGCCATTCCCTTGAGTCCTGTCACTGGTCACCAGAGAAAAGATCAGTTCTCCCCTCATGAGGATGTTGAAAACCATAATGAGGTCTCCCCTCAGCCTCATCTTCTTCAGGCTGAACAACACAAGTGACCTCAGCTGCTCCTGAAGCCTTGAATAAACATTTTTTACTCTGTTTTAGGGCATCTCAAAACTTGCTGAGATTTTCAGCCTTGGCAAGGTTAAGTTCCCACACACCTGGGGATGCCAGAGACATTTCCAAAGGCAAGCAGGGCAGGGGTCAGTAGGAGTTATGGCCACAGCAATGGGTCATGGGGATGGAGAAGTCCTTCAGGACAACCTGGGCCCATTCCAGCAGCTTCATCCAGCCAAATGCCAAGAACAAGGAGCACAGGCTGCACTCACAGAACAGAATATGATTTTCCAGCTCACAGGGGTTGCAAACAGGAATTTGGGAGGTGAATGACAACCAGCTATGACCTCCCAACACAACACTGTGGCAAGAGCAGCCTTTGGCTGGCTGACCAAGGGAGAAGTGAGTGGGAGTGAAAAGCAATTCTCTATTTACAGAGAGAGTTGGTCAAGCTGGTGTTGCTGAATTTGCGTCACTTTGTGGCTGATCTTTTTCAAAAGGTCACTGGGGGTTCTGGAAAATACTGCACTAGAAGTTAAGATGAAGAGAAAGTTTCCTTATTAAATGAGACATAAAGAGGTCATGCTGTTTATTGAAAAAATATATAAAAAAAAAAAAAGAAAAGCAGTGCCTAGGTTGTGGCACAGACTTACCTGCACCAGAGGAAACTGTGGCTGTTCAAGCTTTTCAATCTAGCAGAGAAAGGCAAAGCAAACACCACAAGCAGAAAACCAAAGACAGAAAAATCCAAATTAGAGGAAAGACACACATTATTAACAGTGATTAATCACTGAAACAAACTGTCCAGGGAGGAGACAGAATCTCATCTCCTGATGTTCTCAGAGCAAATGTATTTGCTTTCTCAGGCAGGATGGTTTCAGTAAACATATATTATTGATCTTGATACAGGAAGAACCAATAGGATTTAAGAAAGAGCTCAAAAATATGACTTAATTACCCTTATTCTCTTATCTCTTCTTCTAAAGATTTTATGAGTCTATGAATTGTACCTAATTAGCAATATTTAGTCATTACAGAGATAATGAGAACACCCTGGTTACATCAGAACCAAGATCATTTGCATAAATCACATCCAAACAAACACAAAAGTCTTCCATACAAAAATTTACTATCAATTGACAATGGGAGGAGTGAAAATACTCTTTTTCTCTGCCTCATTGATCTTTATTCTCATTTTATCTCTGTGAGTTTGTTCTGGCCTGGACATCTTTGGTCTGGGACACTCTGTGTATCCACACCTGTCATTTTGTTTGCAAACCTTTAAAATAAATTTGATATTGTCTCAAAATGTACAATCTCCCCAGCTTGCTGTTTGTTGCAGAGGCTGAATACAATGCCTGAGTTCCTTTTCAGCCTGAGTGTTCAACATTGCTTAAAAACACCACTTAGGGGATGTCCCATAGGGCCACCCAAAGGGAGTGGATATTCAGATGACTAGAGGAAGACAGTCACGGATTGGTATTTGATACAGCACGAATATTAAGGGCTGTCATATAATATCTGTGCAAGAGTTGGTTTATGTTAACGTGATCTCAGAGAGAATTATACAGTCCAAAATTATAGCATCACTGTTATTATTATGACATTATTAAATAATGCCAAAATTAGCATTTTAAGCCATTTTCTTCCCTTAACTAGCTAATCTTCACCCAGAACAATGCCCTTAACAATATTTAATGCAAAGTCTATCAGGCTGGGAACAGAATGATACTGGGGGCTGGAACATTAATTAGGAGTAACAGGATTCTGATTTATTCTATTCCCATTCATCAACACGGCTTGGGTCCTCTTTTCCTGATCTGGTTTCTGTTGTTTACCTGCTTTTCTTTGGCTTGTTGGTAAAGCATCCAGGATTCCCAAGCAGTCTCCCACCTAAATACTGCCAGACTTTGAACGGGTTCATTTCCAAGAAGAGATGAAAGCAGCACAGTTGTTCCAAAATGGGCATAGGCCAAAACATTCAATGCTCACAGCCAAGTGCTCATGAACTGTCTACACACCAAGAGTTATTGGCAGGCAGCGTATGGCAAATGTGCTGCTCTTCAGAAAGCTGTGATCTCTTTGTGAGCCACTTCTAAGTAGATAAACGGACCAAATGGTTTGTTATGAATTATACACGCCATTTCTATATGTCACCAGATGTGTTTCAGTGTAAAATCACCAGTCTGCAATGATTAGTTATCAAGCTGGAGATGAGGAGAGCTTGGACAGGCATTTTCAGCTCGCTGGCTTTTAAACTCTTGCCAAGCTGTATCAAATTATGCCGAGATATCAAATTGTGCCTAATAAACTGCAGTGCTGATAATGAGCACCTGTATTTTTCACTGCTATGTCCCAGTGTTGCAGCAAAGATTCATTGGGAAGAGGAATTGTTGTGTGTCACATAAAAATGACCACTGCAATTGCTCCAGTAATTGCTGGCCACCACAATGTCATTGGTAGCAAGTCAGATGAGGAAGAGTGGGACAGGTTTGTCCCTGTGCTAAATACAGACGTGGATTCACAGCATCTTTTGCCACTTTGGCTTGGAGGGTATCCTCGCTCTTTTGTGTAACTTCAGCTTTCCATCACAGTAAATTTCTGCAATATTTTTCTAGACTTGTGTCCTGTAATTCACTTCAAATCAAGTCTGACCCCTTCACTCTTGAATGTAGAGAAGTATCCTACAATTTAAGAATACAGATGGACAGTCACACAGAAGCTGTGAGCTTTTATCAGCTTCTTCATGCAGTTTTCTCTCTCTAACAAAAAAATTCATAGAATTGTTTAGGCTGGAAAAGTCATCCAAGATCATTGCCTCCAACCTTTCCACCAGCAATTCCAAAGCCACCCCTAAAGCCTGTCCTCAAGTGCCACACACAGCTTTTAAATCCCTCTGGGGATGGGGACTACCACTTCCCTGGGCAACCTATTTCAATGCTTGCCAACGCTTTCCATGAAAAAAAAATTTCTTAATGCCCAACCTAAACCTCCCCAGGTACAACTGAAGGCCATTTCCTCTTGTCCTGTCCATTGTTCCCTGGGAGAAGAGCTCAACCCCCACCAGCTACACCCTTCTGGCTGGGAGCTCCCCCTGAGCCTCCTTTTCTCCAGGCTGAGCTCCCTCATCAGCCTTGGGCTCCAGCCCCTTTCCCAGCTCTGCTCCCTTCCCTGGCCACGCTCCAGCACCTCAATGCCTTTTTTGTTGTGATGGGTCCAAAACTGACTCCAGCACTCGAGGTTTGGCCTCCCCAGTGCCCGGCAGAGTGGGGCAATCACTGCCCTAGTCCTGCTGGCCACACTAGTGCTGATCCAAGCCAGGTGCCCTTGGCCTTCTTGCCCACCTGGGCACGAGCTGGCTCATGTTCAACCAAACCAACATCCCCACATCCTTCACCACCAGGAAGCTTTCCAGCCACGGGAGTCTTTAGATGAGGTTTTCCTCAGAGGGGAATAAGTTCAAGCAAAATCTACCTGGGAAGTTCATTTGGGAAGGGCAGTGGGGAACCCAATCTCTGAAAAGCCAACTGTATAGAACACAAGAACACATAAAAAAACCTCATCCATCCCTCTCTCCCATGCCATAATTTCTGCTTGACTAGCAGGCTGATTGATGCTGGGGTGCTCACCCAGGCTGGAAGGTGAACTTTGTCTTCATGCTTACACAGCCTGATTTTAATTTAACGTTTCTCTTTCTCCCTTGGGGGTTCCTCTCCCTGCCCTGCTCTGTGAGTTCACTGGGTTTTATGAGTTATATGCTAATCATTCTGCCAGGGCTGGGCTCATCCATCATTTGGGCTCCAGTGGATGGATGAAGCTGGGTGGCTGCTCCTCCTCACCCCACACCCCAGAGCCCCCAGCAATCTGCAGGAACAGGCTGTTGGGTAGGAAAACTTTCCCCTGCTGGGAAAAGGGGAGGAGGGCAATGGGATGCCCATCCCCCTCCATCATCCTGGAAGTGGATCTCCTCTCTCCACACAACTTTTCCTCTAGACACAAAGATCCTGCCAAAGTCCAGAGTGAGGATGGGGTGCTGGGAGCTCCAGAAAACAGCATCAGTGTCAGTAAACTGTCAGGAGCCTGCCTTGCTCATCACAGGGTTTGGGGAACTGCCAAGGACCCTACAGTAATTCAGGTGAGTTTCTTCCCTGCTAAATGAGTTTACAGTGATGAATAGTGTTTTCTGGGTAATTTAATAATATTAATGGGATCTCATTAGGCTGGCATTCATTAACATTCTTGAAGGTGTATCCCCTGCTGGCAGTCTTTGGAAAGACTGGGATGGAAAAGGAAAACCAATATCCTAATTCATTCACATCCCTAAATACTTCCAATGAGGCAAAAGGTTTTAAAGCACTTTATTGGTTTGGTTTATTTAATTTACGTCGCTCTTTGTGTATTGTGGTTTTATTTCCTACACAGGCAGTAAAACCAATATTGTTTAGCTGAAAGTGCCCTCAAGAAAAATGATATTAGAATTAGAAATAGATATCAAATGGCCAGAATTATTATTATGGCTATTATGATCCAAGAACCAGATGATGGAAATGCAATAATTTACTCAAAATAAATCTGTCTTCAGAGCTCAGGTAACCTCTCTGTATGAGATAGCAAAGCTGATAGCACTGGTAGCTGTCATCTCTGCCACTGCTCCAGCTATTGAAAAGGGACTGGCAGAGAAAAGGTATTCACAGAGTTTGTTTTGATCTCTCAGAACGAGATTGTCTCTTTCATTTGCATTAAATTACAGCTCTCACTCTGTGGAACTCTCTTCTCTTTTTTTGCTCTGCAGGACACATGAAGGCAACAATCACCACCAACAACAACCAGAATAACCGGATCAGGCCAAAGAATCATTCCAGAAATAAAGGTACTGCCACAATGCTCCAGGAGAACCACGGTGGCAAAGTGAAAGGGAAATTTAGGTTAAAATTTATATTAAAAAATAAATCTCTCAAAATATATTTCTGTGCTTCATGTTCTCGCTGGACAGATCATAATATTGGGTGCAGTTTAATTTTCTGAGCAAATGACAGTTTTCTGCAGAATTTTTGTTTGTAGACCAGTGCAGGAGATTTTAACTTTAACTCATGTGCTCCCTGATATTCACCTTATTGAATTTCTCCCAAATTTTCATATTCATGTAATTTGTCAATAACTTTAAAGAAACCCTTATTCCCAGAAGCTCATGCAGTCAATTGAAAAATGTCTCATTTTTGAGAGAAACTCTTATTTTCAGTAAATATTTACTTCTCTTTCTGGAAAAAATCTCAAACTCATCCTTTATAAAACTGAAATTTCAACTTTTAAATATTTTTAATACTTTTTATGCTATATGGTGATGAGTATAATTTTGGATGGTGAAGATTTAAACAAGCTGTTTCTGTGTTAGAATACAAAAAAAAAAGTGTAGACAAAAGAAGTGGTATTTTTAATAAAATGTGTTATTCGATAAAATACTCCCACATTTTTCATCACAAATCTCAGATAGATTTTTTTTTTTTTTTTTTTTTATGCCAGCTGTAGTTTACCTCTGGTACTAGAATGAAATTCCTATCATGATAAAAGCCTCCACATCCTCAGAGCTCATATTTCATGCCATTTTTGCACCAGAAGAGTGAATAATTCAGCAGATTGGAGTAATGAATCATTTTCTCATCCCAAGGTGGCTGCTGCTCACGATGATTAATACTGATTTATATATTACTCATGACAGTCTCAACCGGGTCAGGGCCTCGCTGTGTGACATCCTGGATGGGAGACACTGAATAAACACTTCCTGCCCCAAATTGCTCCCAGTGTAAGGTTTTGTTCTTTTGGTTCTTGCCAGTGGGTAACTGACCTTAGTGAGCAGCCAACCCTCACCCACACCAGCCTTGGAGAAGAGTGGGGAAGAGAGGAAAAGGGAGGGAAGAGAGGAAAGGAAAAGGAAGAGGAGAGATGAGGTAAAAGGGGAAAGGTTTCCTGATTGTACAAAAACCTTGCCAGTTTATCCTACCTTCGATAAACACCAGTTACTTATTTTCTTTTTCAGCAGCTTTGCCTCATGTCACCTAGAAAAATCTGGATGGTGAAATGTTGCTGCAAACAAGGGACCCAGAAAAAGGCATTTCCAGGCTTCCTGACAGCATTGCTGGGAGTTGCAGTTACATTATTCAGCTCCCCATGCTGGGATGTGTTTAGGCTTTTTGACAGGCTGAAGTCCCTGGCCTGCGAGGAGCAGAGAGATGAAACACAGGTTATGCACAGCTCCATTTCTGCGCCTTTACTTATCCTCTTAAAGAAAAAAAATAATGTATTTTCAATATAGCAATGCCACCAGTTATGTGGTGGTCTCTCTGCAAAGGTAACAGTTTGCACCCAGATGAGAGATGAGCACTGGACAACTGTGAGACAATCACACAACCATTGCATCTTCTCAAAACAGCAAAATGGACTGGACTTTCTGGTAGCAGGCCCTCTAGACATTAAAAAAAGTTTAAAAAAATATATATTTGCTTGTAAGTGGAGATTATGGCTTAGGATCTCCCATTTTCTCACTAACATTGAAGGAATCTGTTGCTATTGTTACTGTTATTATTATTGCTGTTGTTTCATGATTATTACTAGAAAATAATTATGTTAATATTATTAAATTAAACATTATTACTATTCTGTCCCAAGCACAGATTAAAAGGGCTATTATCAAACAAAAGGCATAAAGATATAAAAAAGAGGAAGCCTGTCTCTGTCCCCTGCTTTGGTCCATGACATGGGACTGCCCTGCTCTCCCTGGCATCCCTCCAGCCCATCCAGATGCTGTTTCCACACTGAAGCAGGAGAAGGATGGAGTGGTTGGTACCTTTTGAAAAAATGCTACTTCCCTTCTGATCCTTATATTGTGCTCAGATTTATCTCCTAACTCATCCTGCCTCACACATGACACCTTGGAGTGCTGTACTCAGTGGTGTGTGATGTTTTTAACCCAGAATCTCATCCTTCTGCCTCCTTTGACAGGTGTTTTTACCCAGTCAGCTTTGGAGGGGTGAAAATTAAGCTCATGTAAATTCAAGACAGTGGAGTTTACCCACAATTCTCTTTCTCATCCCTGTCACTCCATAGTGAGGAATGGGATTTCTTTTCAGGAATCCTCTGCGATTTTCTCCCTGAAGGGAAAAATTAACTCAAGGGAGCCTGACTCACACATGCCCAGCTCAGATGTGAAGTGGTATCTGCCGGCTGGGATCAAGCCTCATCTATAAATAGGACAGAATTGGTTGTGGAATAAAGTCCCCTTATCTGAGGGTGGTGCCCCTGTAAAGGCATCATCCTGGAGGAGAGAGATAACTTTATGATTCAAGAGAATCTGTCCCAAAATATTCAGGACCTGAAGATGCAGGGCTGCACCAGTGATGCATTGATACTGGCAGAGTGTTTCCTCCTCTGCTTCCTGCCCAAACAAGCATCATTCATTATGTTATCCTACACCAAGGAGGGACAACCCAGCATTGCAAATGCCTCCAGTCAGTGATGAGAATAAGAAGGATATAATTTCTTAAAAAAAAAAAAAAAAGTAATTTCAGCCTGCAGTTTCTGCCAGAGAGCCCAAAAGCAGTGGTGTCAGTTTATCCCGATCAATAATTTTTCCCTAAAAAAAGAAGTGCTGTTCCAAGTTCTGTGCATATTCTAAACTCAGAGTGTCCCATACCTTTTAGGAATGGAGAGAAGCTGCCTATTTGTTGTTCTTTATCTTCTGTCTCCTTCCTTTGCACTGTTTACAATTGCAAGGTTACGATCTTTTCTGGTTTTTAAGATTTTGTTTCTTCTCAGTTCCTAGAATCTGATCTTAACTTCTGGGGTTTTTTTGTTGTTTTTCTGATGGTGGGTCTCCAGACCCCTCCTCATTACTTTTCTCCAGGAAAATTAACCCACAGACACATATATCCATCACTGTTATGCAAAGGTCCCATAAAAATACCTGTCTTTGCCAGCTACATTCCAAATGGAAATCTCATCCTTTCTCCTTGACACTGACCCATAAATGTCCTGTTGTCTGCTCAAATCTGTGCTACAGACTGTCCCCTTCTCAGAGGTTGGAACCAGATGATTTTAGGGTCCCTTCCAACACAAACCATTCTCTGTTTTTAAGATTCTCTGCTTCCCTGGATGATCCAAACACCAAAACTCAAACACCAGTGAGCCAACAGAGCATTTTCTTTTGGCTCCTGCCTTTGCAAGCACCATTTCCTTGACTGCCATACATTCCTTGAGTGTCCATCAGCTCCAGACTGGATTTGTCACTGGTCCACCCATCCAAATTGTGCCTTGGTTTTGCAGGTTCACCCTGGCAAATAACTCTACAACCTCCCCTTTCTGAACCCTCTGCCAAAACCAGTGGGCCAAGGTCTTTTACATCTCCCCTGAGGCATCTTTCTCTGCATCCCTCACATCTAACTTTGGGAAAGTCACTTCCTCAGGCTATTTTTACACATCTCTGTTGACTCCAGCAGTTCCCTGTGTACATAAAGCTACTGTGCAGTTTGTTAAACACTGTCTTGCTTCTCACCTCCCTGATCTTCTGCTGCCAAGGTGCAAAACCTTCCTGGTGGACAAGATTCCTCCCCACCCAGTAACCCTGTGCCCTTCTCTGGTGTGAGCATCATCTGGAGAGCCCAGCAGGCACCAAGCCCTGAGATTCAGGGCAGGATTCATCCCACCAATCCTCCTAAGCCTATTGTAGAAACATCTATACCACAGCTCCTTGCCTGGAGGTTCCCTTACAGTCAGGGGGAGAAAAAAAGAAGATACTCCAGGGTCCAGCTGACCCACTTTATTTTGGGATGACTATTCCTAATGACAAAAGGCTTTGTGCACAGCTGTACAATGCTCCACTGCCTGAATTCACTGGATATCTCCCAATTAGCTGAGGGCAGGTGTTTCCTGTGAAGACATCACACGTAGATTAAACCTGCTTATATTACCAAGTGTAAAAAGAATTTGCTGCTGTCAAGTGCACCACTTTTTTTTTTTTCTTTTTTTCTACAGTGAGGTGAAAGCATTTAGCTTTCTTGCAGGAAGAAGCCACTGGCAAGGTGTAGGCTCTGAATACCAATCCAGAAATAACACTTTAAGTACTGACTGCTTCCTTGGGAATGAAAGTGCAGACAGAAAATTTATGTGCATTCAGCCTGGGCCTTTTATTCAGCATCCACAACAATTTCCACACAGGACATTTTGGGTTAATTAGGTCAGCTCAGATTAGTCACAGCTCTCCTAACGAATGTTTTTAAATAGGTTTCCCTCCTTAGGGCTCTGTGGAATTAGTAAGAGTCTCGTCAAAATACGTGGACATAATAGCCTTTTCTGGGCTAGGGCTTTACAAAGTTTATTTAGAGAAAGCTATTTAAAAAATCCAAGTTCTAGTTCAGCTCCCTGTGAGCACAAGGAAATAAATAGTGTCCCTGTAGTGCAAAGATGTGTCCCTGGAAGTAAACAAAATAAGGGATACTTGCCATCTCTGCCCTTTGACTTCAGACCTCCAGACCAGACTGATGGCAGGCTGCCCACAGACTCAATAAAATGTGTCCATTATTGCAGTCTGTAAAGTAGAGCACCGAGGTCACACTGCCCTGCAGAAAATACTCAGAGGAGGGGGGAAAAAAGTCTCTTTTTCTGTTTTGTTTTGATTTTGTTTTGATTTTTTTTTCCTTTTTTTTTTTTTTTAAATGTGAATGCTGTTTCAAGTCACCCATGCCAGCCTAGATCAGCCACCCCTTGTCCCCGGCTGTCACACTGCAACTCAGAAATTTTCTGAACTGATGGAAAAGGTTTTGTGGGATGTTATAGGTCCGTGTCTAGTGGTGATCTTTGTGTGTGTTCCCCAGTGCCCTGGCCCATAAATCTGGGGTTCCAGCCATCACAAATCCCTTTGGAACCATCTCTCAGAGAACTGCAGTGATCCCCATGTCCATGGTTGGGCACGGACACAGCTGGGAGCTGTGGAATATCCTTCAAACCTGGCTGTTATCAAGCCTGTATACATCAAATATTCTCAATGATAATGGTCCTCCTGCTGCTTGAGCTGATCTTGAAGGTGTTTCAGCATGGCCAGGAGCTTGCCAAGAGTGCATTAGTGCTGGGTGAGGCTGCTGTCCCCATGGCTCACTCTCTCTGGATGGATACAGTGGTGGCCAGAGCTCTGCCCTGCCTTGTGCTTTATCTCACCCCCACAGACACACAATCAGTGATGGTCAAGGCCATTCCAAGTGTAATTGATGTGTCTCCAAACCAACAACATCTTGTGGATGTCTTGCAGGAGAAAAAGAGGAGGAATGAGGTTAAAAGTGTGAAGCTTTGGGCACTATTTAACCCGCTGCCCATTTCTGCTCCCTCTGACCTTTTGGGTCACCCATGCCTCTGACTCCTCTTTTTATCCTGCTGGGGATCCCCCAGATTCCCTTCAGCTTTCACTGAGATAAGTGACCGAGAAACTGTTCCCAGTGCTTTGTCCTTGTCCCTCAGCACTGGCCTGAGAAGTTTGTGTCCCTCTCATCCTCAGGGATGGAAACAGGACATGGGGGCTGTCAATGCTTCCTGAGCTATAGATGAGGAGATCATCAAACAATCCTCTCCTCTGCAGCCTGCCAGCCCAGCCACAGTGGCAAAACACTCTAGGGAAGAAGATCCCTTGGCCTGAGAAGGAATTGTCAGTCTTGGCCTCATTCTAAGTCTCTTTCTGATGTTTAACTCCAACCATGTGCTGGTTGCAACCTTTCCAGGGCATTCCTTAATGTGTTCTCCTCCAGTTGCTGTGATCCTGTGAATATTTTTGTTCCCAAATGGGGAGGAGAAGAAAAATGTCCTTCTCCCAAATGCAGACTGGGTTACAACCTCATCTGATGGAGAAGCAACATGGAGATCAATAAAAGAAATAAAGGCATTGCCTTCACTGGGAAAATTTGAAGTGACTAAAGATGAACAAAGTCATGATCACTATTTCTGAGGAACAAGAGATTCTTGGGATAGAGAGGGGGCAGTTCAAACCCTGAGTGCAGCTCTTCCCTGCTGCCTCCCTGGGGATGGACACCTGTGCACAACATCACAGGGAAAAAAAGCTCCAGTAATGATTTCTGCTAGGGCTGTCTCACAGAGCAGAGTAGAAACAGTCCTGAGATCATCACTGGGAGTAAACTCTCTGGAGACTGATGTTCTGGGATTGCATAGCTGTAACCCCCAGTAACCCCTACCAGGAACACACTTCAGACCCCCAGTGTTTGTCTGAAGGTGATTTATCAAACCCCAAACACTCCTGAATCCTGGAAGAGACCTGGATGGGACCGCTCTCAAAACATTCCAATTCTGAATATGAGAGGGGAGTCTACCAATAATCAACTCCCCTTCCAAACGGGTACAAATGGGTCTATCCTTGCTTCATCATTGAAACAACACAGGGGCAAATATTTGCCTTTAAAACAACCTTTCCATGTGGATTCATTGCAGCAAGGAAAGGGGCCTTCTGGAACTGACACTGCTCCCAAATCCACTACACACTTGAGGGGTCATTTTCACAGGAGAGAGTCAAAGAATTCAGATACTTCCACTCCTTTGTGCTACAGGTGTATTCAGCATGGTAAAACAACATAAAATAAAATAGAAAGTAAAACGCATAAATAAAATGCACAGAGATAACACGGTAAGAACTGTCATTCCAAAAATATGCAGCACCATTTATGCAGCCCTAAAAATTATGGGCACTATTATTGTGAGCTGAAGTGGTTCCCCGAGTTTAGTTTTACATCTACCTTGTTTAATGGTGGCTACTCCTATTACCTGCTGGCAATGGTGCACAGTTCACGATACAACAGCCTGGAGAGAGTCCTGGGGAGCAGAGGGTGTGGAGAAAAGAGGGATATCTCCAGAGGTACTGGACTCCTCTGTCACTTTCTGGCAAACGGAAATGCTGCAATTTCTAAAATAAATTCCTGCTTGTCTCACTGGATCATGCACTGACATGAAATTGTACAGGTTGAGGGCAAAGCTGGTAAATACAGACAAAACATCAGAGCTCAGCAGCTGTGTGTGAATCCCTGGGCAATTGGGCACACAAGTGTCCAGGAAAAGGCTTTTGGAGCAGCCCCCAGCTGAGTGCTGTAAAGGCCACCTGAAGTTCCCAAAGGGATCATGCACTTGATGCAGGTGCATCATTCCAGCTCCTGCAGTGACTCTGACACTGCCCAGACCCTGTTTCAGACCTTGTGTTCTCAGACACTCCAGGGTGCACTGCCACCAGGAATGACAGCTTTGGGACACCTCGGGAAACTGGTTGGAAACATCTCAGGGGTTTATTTTTTAGCTGGGAAATCAGCTCTGGGATCTACTACTGGGAAGGCAAAGGAAGAATGGAAGCAAGGAGGGGGAGGAAGTGGAATATTTGCTGGTAAGGAAGTAACAGACACCAAATTTGGGTACCTGAGCCCTGATCCTGCCCCTCAGCTTTAGCGTCTTCCTCCCTTCTTGCAGCAGCAGAAATGAAGGAAGGCTGAAGTCATCTTCAGGGCTGTTTAACACAGAAATGGACATTTTGGGGAGGAATCTTTTGTCCCCTTAGACTCCTTCATATTCTCATTCTGAATTTTTCACCAAGACTTCTGCAAAGGGGAGTTCCTTCATCACTATCAGTTGTAAAGAGAGTTTTTGAGATGGGTATGAATATGCCTGACCACTAAAGACCCTCCAGACACCAACATTTGGATGTTTCTGGCCAAGGGCTGATGTTATTTGAAGACCTGGAGGGCCTTTACAGAATGAGGAGAGGTGTCAGTCACCAAGAGAACATCCAGAAGAGTTTAAGCCCCCCTTGGATGTGCATTGAATACTCTCAAGTCTCCATGTAGATGAAAGATAGGGAGAAACTCATAAAAATATCTCGATACCAAGTTGGAATAAAACTTTGAGCCCCTTGTAAACTGAAAGTCCCTGGAAATGGCTTGATGACCTTGGAGGTCTTTTCCAGCCTAAATGATTCTGATTGTAAACCAGGAAGTTTTCAGTGAGGATTCACAGGGAGTGGTACTGTGAGAAAAACAGTTTGGGAGCCTATTTTAAGTGGGTGGGATAAAGCCTGTGACAAAGACAAGACACAAGGACTGGTGGGGATAGCAAATGGTCCATGAGAAACACTTGGGAAACAAAGTTTACACTAAATGGAACTACTACAACCTCCTCTGAAAACTGGATGTTTCTCGATCTTGGGAAAAAAAACCTGTCAGAGCCCTTTGTCTTCCAGTCTGCCTCCACTTCTCCTTGGTTATTAATCACCCCTGGAGAGTTTGGGAAGTCCTCTGGATACCTGCACCCCAGGCAGAGAATTTCAAAGCTTTGCAAGGTATAGAAAAGTGAAAGGAGGGGTGTGAAAATGAGCCACACATGTTGTTTTCATGGCTGAGACTTGTGCCATGGATTCAGAAGCAGCCCTGATTAATAGTCATTCCACACTCACCAAATTAAATTAGGCTGCTTAAAATTAAAAATACATATTTATTTTAGCCAGCCTGGGTATTCTGAATGAACTGAAAAGGAAAAAGGATGGAATATTACAAATGAGACAATTAAGCAAAGCGAGCAGAAGAAATTGTATAAATTACAGTCCTGTGATGAACACAGGGCTTTGATGCAAGGGAGGGGAGCTGGCAATGATTCCAGAGATGGAGAGTGGTGGGGATGGCTAGTGGGAAAGGACTGAAAGTAGAAAGAAAAAAAAAAAAATTAGCTCAGAGAAAATCCATTAGTATTGATTTAGGGAGGTAATCAAGGGGAAACAGTCTCAAAGGGGCAGGATGGAGTGTTAATGGTCACACATGAATGCCCTGATGCTCAGGGCCTCACAGGCTCTTTCAGCTGCACGATTGCACTTCTGGGAGAGCCTTGATCCATCCCTGGCACCTCCTGACCTGGCTGGGTTCCCAGCACCTGCCAGGTGTGATGAAGCTCCTGGGTGTGAAAAAGGATTAGATCAGACCTGAAGGCTCTTCCCTTGGACAATGCTCAGGATGGAGCCAGGAGCAAATGGAAAGGACAGGAGTGAAGGTGGTTGCTGCAGTCAGAGGAAGACAATGGGAGAAGGGACAACTTTCAGAGCAGCACCTTGACAAATTTTGATGCTTTTGGAACAAGTAAAATTCCCAAAAACTGTAGAAGAAGAAGACAAAGTTGGCCATGGACATTATTCACAGCTTGTTGTAAACTAGGGATGCTCAGCATATTGCAGAATCTGGTCCCAGACAAGTGAACTCTTCCTGAATGCAAAGCAAACAAGATTTTCTGATGAAGACACTGAAAATGTTTCCAGAGCACACAAATTGTACTGACATGAAAAGGATCCTGGTTAATGTGGCAGGGACACCTTCCACTAGACCAGGTTACTTCAACACCCATCCAGCCTGGCCTTGAACACTTCCAGCCACAGCTTCTCTGTGCCAGGTCCTCCCCACCCTCACAGGGAAGAATTTAATTTCCATTTTATACGTGTGGTTGTGGAATTTCTATGCACGTTTAAAATATATGGTTTACAATTTTTTTTCTTGAACTATTCAGCACAGTAATATTTTGGTCACAACCAAATCAAATCTCTTTGGGATTAGTTTTTCAAAGGGAAAAATAATTTCCATGCAGAGGCTTGGGCTGTCAGTGGAGGAGATTTAGAGACTGTTGAGCAAGGCATGAGCTGGATTAAAGCAGTGTATGGGCCTTCCATACTGATTTTTACTTCATCCACCTGTCAGGCAGGCATTTTCACCTTTCACAAGTCCTGCTGTAGCTACAAAATCCTAAAGTCACAATTTCCACTGCACCCAGTTCCTGGAAGTGTTCAAAGCTGGGTTGGACAAGGCTTGGAGAAACCTGGTCTAGTGGAAGGTGTGCCTGCCCATGGCAAAAAATTTGAAATCAAATGGTCTTAAAGGTCTCTTCAAACACCAAGCATTCTGTAATTCAATGAAATAATCCTACAGAGATCCTTTTTAATCCTCCATATGAGTGTTTCGTGTTTGATTTTTTTTTAGTCTTGTGGATCACTGCCTTGAGAAGTAGATCTGATTGACTCTGGCTGTGTTACAGATGAAGGGGAATTTAAGTGCTCCTTCAGTGTCTCTTGGCAGGTGTTTCTTTCCAGAGCTGTTTTCTGTAGGTCTGAGATCCTAGATCTGCTTGATCACTGAATATCAGTGCTCTTGAATACAACATTCACTTTCCTTGAGAGCTTCCTGTAAACCCCAGTTTAGCTATGCACTGAAGAATTATATATCTAAATACATACTTAACTACTATATAAATGCAAAGTGGTTATTATTGAGGGGAGAAGAGAATTGCTGTATCCATCTAAATAATATGCTGGTAACTGTCAAAGAGCAAATACACTTTCTGCTAACAGGGTTTTTCTAATTCTAAGAGGAAGAATAACAGGGCTGGAGGCTGGAAGACATTTAGCAGCAAATATGAAAATGGGTTTGTTTGTTCCCCTCCTTTGTTCTGCTAAATTCTCGGAGCTTTGCTGCCTGCCTGTTTTCCAAAGCTCCAAAGCACTTTCACCCTGCAGCAAGCTCTGAAAGCAATTTCACATGGCCAGCAGAGCTGAAGGAGGGAGTGAAGGGGAAACAGATTGAGTTTTCAATCCAAGGAAATGGAACAGGGCATGGAGAGAGGCCTGAGAGACAGGCAGGTGTCATGAACCAAGACAGCAGGCACAGCTCTGGATCTCACAGGGCTGGCTTTCCCTCCCTTTAGCTGGTTTGTGCTGATATGCATATATACATACATACATATATATATATTTATATATATATGCACACACACATATATGTTCATTTGGACATTTGGGTGTCTTTTGGGGACAAATACTTTGTGGAAGAAGAATTCTCCAATTCCATTCTCAAATCCTTCCCTGTGTCCAGGTCTGAGCCCTCAACACAAGAAAGGTGTGGACTTGTTAGAGCAGGTCCAGAGGAGGCCTTGAAGGTGCTGTGAGGTTTGGAGCTCCTCTGCTCTGCAGCCAGGCTGGGAGAGCTGGGGATGTTCACCTGGAGAAGAGAAGGCTCCAGGGAGAGCTCAGAGCCTCTTCCAGAGCCTAAAGGGGCTCCAGGAGAGCTGGAGAGGGACTTGGGACATGGTATGAAGTGACAGGATAGGGGCAACAGTTTTAAACTGAAGGAGAGCAGGTCTAGATTAGATATTAGAAAGAAATTCTTCCCTGTGAGGGTGGTGAGGCCCTGGCACAGGTTTCTCAGAGAAGCTGTGGGTGCTCCCCACATCCCTGGGAGGGTCAGGTTGGGTGGAGCCCTGAGCAGTCTGATCTAGTGAGTGCCATCCTGCCCATGGCAGGGGATTTGAAATAAATGATCTTCAAGATGCCTCCCAACCCAATCCCTTCCATGCTTTTATGATTCTATGGCAAGGGAATTATATTCAATGCAACAAACACCCCTTGTAGCTCAGGTGGGTTTCTGCCTACCCTGATGACAACAGAAGGCAGAGGTTTTCCACACTGCTCTGTTTTTGTCAGCTGAACGCCACACAAGAAACAAGCTGAAACTTGAACTCTGCTCAAGCAGATGAATGGTAATGTTTTCTTCTAGGTCTGCATTGTACACTCCTATTTTTATATCAATTTTTTTTCTGTTCTAAAAAGGACATGGTGTTGTTCAAAAAAGGGAGTTTTTAAAATTTTTTAATTTTGTTTTTATTTTATTTTCTCTTTACATTTATTTTTAGCCTTCGTAGAGTGCTCAGGAAGGAAAGGGAAGCAGAACTGCAGTGGAGCGACAGTGTGTGTTTACAGATTGAGGCAGATAAAAGGTGATGTCAATCATTTTGCTTCATGAGCAACAGAAGGCAGAGTGAGTGCTCAGGAGAGTTTATGGGTGTTCTCTGTGATTAAACTGCCAGACATCCAGTGCCATGTAAGAGCACAAAAATGAGACAGCCATCATGAGAAGGCAGTACAGAGATGCCCAGCTCAGATCCAGACATGGTCTAACACAAGTGGTCAGTGTTGTACCTCATCTAACAGCCCCTGACTCTTCTTAGGCGATTCTGTCCTCCTCAACACCTCTTCCCCAAGTTCCAGCATCTTCCTGCTATTTCAGGCAGGGATACCCCAAAGGTGAAGAGTAAAAGGGGTGAATCAAATGTGACATCCTTTGACATATGTGGGACTCGTAGGGATGTGCAGCACAGTCCCTGTGTCTTTGGAAAAGAGAAGTTCCATGGGAGAAATGAGGTCCTGGGATGTGAGGACCTGCAAGGTTCCAGCTGGTGGTGATGCTCGTATTTTGGATCTAGAGGATTTGCAGGATGTTGATACCTGTCATTAAAGAGCAGCCAGTGAGGAGGGTTGTGGCTGAGGAATATTTTAAAGCTTTGTCTTGGACATATTAGACCAATTAGAGGTCAGCCACCAGGAGATGCCTGTGTTACTGTTTTGGACAGAAGGGTTAACATTCTTCTCATTTAACTTCACATTTCTGTACTGCAGACTTCTCTCAGTTCAACACCAAGAATCCCTCCAGCCACTGGAGAGACACCAATATTTCTCAGTGCTTTGTACCACATCCTTAGGGAGATCCTGAAGAACCACATTCCAAGAGTACCTGTTAATTCCCATCAACTACAAAAAGAATTTTCATCAGCAGCTCAGATGCAGAAGTGTCTCTTGTACCTGCATAAAGCCAGGCAAGATCAATCCTACCTCAGGAGACATCTGATGAAAGGGAAACTCTTGAAGCAGCTACACAGGGATGGCAATTAAAGGGGCAGATGACACCAGCAGGGCCATGAGCTGGTGGGAATGTCCAGCCAGCAGGAGGATAAGGAGAATCCCTCACAAGAGCCATGAGAGGGGTGGAAAACAGCAACTGTGGAAATTAAAAGAGAAAAAGGAGAGTCCATGGTGAGTGAAGAGAAAATGGAGTGCTGGTCTTAGCTTTGGCTTGGGAAAAGCCACTAGGGATTTCTGAATGAGCAATTTCAGTGCTTGGGGCAGGCACTGGAATACAGATTTGCAGGTGGAATTGCCAGAGGGGAGATCCATACCTTGAAAGCAAATGATTCAGGGAGGTTGAAGATAAGTGGTAACAAGTGAAGTAACTCTTGTTTTCGATAAAATAAATAAAATAAAATCTTCCAATCCATTATCACAAATACATATGTGAAATAAGGAAATAAAAGTGGAGTCAGGTACACATCCTCTTTCTATTCAGCAGCTCACCTTTTGAAAATCACTCATACCACAGAAGAGGGACAAACTCTGGAATAATGGCTGGACTTGGTCAAGGACCAGGCAGAAATACCCCCACAAGCATAAGCTGGATTTTTCAAACTTTATCAGAACAGCTTTGTTCAAATAGTCCCTAACGTGGGTATAATCAGTTGTAGCCCATCTCTGGGGGTGTTCAAGGCCAGGCTGGATGAGGCACTGACCAAGCAGGTCTAGTGGAAAGTGTCTCTGCCCATGGCAGGAGGTTGGAACCAGATGATCCCTAAGTTCCCTTCTAACCCAAACTGTCCTGTGATTCTGTGATTCTATTTTAAATAGTTTGGGGAGACGGTTTTTAAGAGTGTTCTTGTCATTGAAGACTTTGCTCGAGAGTAAAATGATGAGAATCCACTCATTGACTGTGGCACCAATTCCCTCTGTAGTATCAGCTTAAACTCATTAAAAACCACCTGCCTCAGTTTCCAGTTGCTAAACAGGTGTAAAACCATCCTTTGCCCTGCTTGTTCAGACTAGAAATGTTCTGGGTTACTTTAGGATGTACAGAAGTACAACCCTGATCTTTTCTGAGGTCCTGGAAGCACCACATTGTAGCCAACAACCACAATTACTTGCAATTTTACTAAAAAGTACCTTTTCTCCTTCTGCCTGTCTCCATCTCCGTAGACATGAATATTAATCCTGCCAAAAGAAAAGAGAAAGGGGGGGAAAGCAGAGAGGGGTGATAAAAATTCAGTACATCCAACTGACTGCTTGATTTACAGTGGGTAATTATCATTCTTCACGCATGGCTGGTCCCCTCTTGTGGGGAAGCAGAGCAGGTGGGGCAGTGCTTGTCCCAAATCCTTCCTCCCCACAATCGCCCCCACCTGCAAACTCCCCACACAGAGAGGAATTGTCAGGACCAGACAGAAGGACAGGTGGGAAAGATAGGTGGAGGCATCAGTGCAAAGACACCTGGAAAAGTTGGGTTAGCCCACACCTGAAATCTCCCTAATTCACTTTTGCATTTAACGTGTCATGGCAATGGTTCTGTCTTGTAACTGAGGGGGTAAAAAAAAAAAAAAAAAAAAAAAAAAGAGGCAGTAAAATTAAAGGCCGTAAAGTAGTATGAAATGATAATTGGAATTATTCAGGTAATGGATTAAAACTATTCCTAGTACCATGATCTAAATCTGAATGGTGAGGGAGGGGGAAGAGGGGAGTAAACTAATAGAATTTGGAATTGATTTTCAAAGAATACAAAAAAATTATTACTGGTAAAATTTACAAGCGCCGTAGATCACGTTTGCTGCTGCCTTGTTTGTAACAGAAATATCCAGTTCCAAAATGAATTGGTCTCTGCTCAAACTAACTCTTGCTGATGGTGGCATGTTGTTAATTAAATGACACTTTTGCACTGTTCGTTTTGAAAGTCTATGGAAAGATAACCCGAGGTTCTCAGTTTCAGAAATGAGTGGGGAGAGGTGAGCAAGCACAGACTTTTTAAAGACTTCAGGGGTAGGGAAAAAAAACCACAAAATCCCTTCAGAGATATGCTCATGAGGACAGGATTTTATCACATAAGCTCTCCACGGTAGGATTTTAGCACACAGCTTGAGTTTGGCTCAGGCCATGTAGCTGTAGATGTCTACAGAATCGAGACTGAACATGTCAAAGCAAGTTGTCTCTATAATTAATGAAGAGATATAGGCACTTTTTAGCAGTGAGTCACCTGACCCTTTTTTATAAATCTGCTTCTTGATCCAATGAATCATGTCCTAAATTCCACTGTCTGTGTTGACTAGCTGTCCATTTACTGACTCAATTTATTCCCCATTCGTTTTGACAAAGATGTTTATTTAATCAGATGTACTCCAAGCCAGGAAATGCAAGAAATTACCTCTTTATGACTCCCATTTCATGCTCTTAGCCTAACTGTTCATGAGATCCAGCTGTCACAGACAGGGGAGTGGGGCTGATGGACAGGCTGATCCACTCTGACAAACCTCTTCAAATCATGTTTCCGAGTAATTAGCTCAAATTCTGAGTAACAAGGTCTAGGGGAAGGTTCTCTGCCTCTGACAGGGACATTGGAATGAGGTGATCTCTAAGGTTTGTTCCCACCTAAAACATTCCACGATTCTGTGATTCTCCACCAAGTCATCTGCATTTAGAATCTGGAAATCTGACATTGTGCCAGTGAAAAGACAATTCTTGTAGAGAAGTAAAGACAAGAGTCCCAGTTTCCATTTCCAAAATTGCCCTCTCTCAAATCAAATCCAAATCCAAACCAGAATGGCTCACAATACTCATCAAAGACATTTCACAGAATCATTGCAGAATCAGAGAATCTTCAAGCCTGGAAAAGATCTCCAAGATCATCAAGTCCCCCCAGCTGCCAGCAGTAGCTGCAGTTTCTGATGGGATGATCACACTTTTACTAAACTATCTCTACTCATTTTTTCCTGAGGGCATGAGCAGAGCAAGGCCACCTACCCTGGAAGGCTTTACTATAATTTGGATGGCTCTAGTGGGATTTTTCTTCCCACTCTCTTTAGAGAGTCTGAACCTAAAGGCCCAGGTTTTGGCAGCAGGGACACGTGGTCTTTCACCCTGTGGAAGAATTCCCAGTGGGAATCTCCACTTTAGATACCCTGCAGTGTTCAAATAAATGTTCAAAGTAGAATTCCAGAATTCTAGAATCATGGAGTCATTTGGGTTGGAAGGGACCTTCAAGATCATCTCATCCCAATCCCCTTCCATAATCAGGGACAAGTTCCACTAGACCAGGTTAACCAGAACCTGACCCAGCCTGGCCTTGAACACAAATAGAATTGGAATGGCCATAGTGCATTTTCTAATGGTCACTTCTCCTCATCCTTCAGAGCTCTTCTTCCTTCCCCATCCAAACAGCCAAAAGAGCAGCAGAGCCAGCTCAGAGTAGAAAACTCCTTGGAATGTGGGACTGGGAAGAAAGAAGGGGACAGTTTCACTCATAAACTTGCCCACCTGATTATTTTGTGGCCAGGACCAGTCCAGCCCTTCAGGTGAGAGCCCCATGCACAGAAGTGTGGGGTGAGGGAAATAATGACACCATGAACTGTGTCACCTTTTGAGTGGTGAGCAGCAGGGGATGGGTGCAAAAGGGGTGAAAGGAATTACAGCATGAAAAATTGCTTTATTTGAAAGAGTTATAAAATTATTGGGTGAAGGGAAATTTGCAGATTTAATATGCCAGTTAATGACTTGACATTTGAAACAGTCTCACACAAAGCACTGCTCATGATATTAATTGATATTGTCTGTGAGAGTACTGCTGAGTTTAAAATTGGTGGGAGCATAGAAAACAAAGAATAACCTTTATCCAGGCTGGTGTGCACCCACAGAGAGGTCTCAATAAACTTCAGTTTTGGTAAAAAGGACTAACAATGTCTTTAATTAAGTACTAAAATCCAAGGGGTTCTTTTTTTTTTTCTTTTTTTTTCTTTTTTTTTCTTTTTTTATGAGATAGGAAAATCAAGATACTTAAAGTACTTAAAGTAATTCACTGTACACAGAATTTGCAAGATTTACTCTCTCTTGGTGACTGAGGAAACAATCACAGCAGAAGATTGATGGACACTCCTCAGCTCTGGTCCCTTTAGTGACTGGAGGAGATGCCCCACAGAAGTACTTGAGATGACAAAACTTCATATTTGCCTTTTCCTGAGAAATCACAGGATAACAAAATCTCTATTTTTGTGATATACAAAATCAGCTCCAGACTGGCATCCAGCTCAGCCAACCAGAAACTCCTCAGTGTGGATATCTTCATGTGGCCACAGGTAACACAGTGCCCATAGCAAATTTAATTAGTATGTCCTAAAAATTGTTCCCTGTGGGAGGGCAGTGACCTTGTCCATGCTGTACCAAAGGAGAAACAGTTCACAGGAAATAGATCCCCTGTCCAAACACAGCAAGAAGATAAATGAGAGGGAGATGGACAAGCACCAGACCTCCAGAATCCAAATCTAGTGCTTTAATAGCAGCATATCCTGCTTTGGGATATGAGGGACATGTGAGTCACAGGAGCTGTCACTTGGATCACAATGTGAATCAATGTCAGATCAATCTGCATAAAAGCCTTATTAGCAATATGGGAGACAGAGGTTGGAGAATCCTATTGGCCAGGGTGAGCTGGAGACTGGTACAGAAACCAAGACATCGTTCACAAGGGAAGAAACACCAAAATGGGTTTAATTTCTCAGGCATTAAAGTTCTGTCAGGAGGCTCATTAGTGGGGAAGGTCATGGAATTCTAGGCTGACAGAATGGTTTGAGTTGGAAGGGACCTTAAAGATCATTTATTTCCAGTCCCTGCCATGGGCAGGGACACCTTCCACTATCCCAGGTTGCTCTAAGCCTTGTCCACACTGGCTTTCAACATTTCCAAGGATGAGGCAGCCACAGCTTCTCTGGGAAACCTGTGCCAGGGCCTCAGCACCCTCACAGGGAAGAATTTATTCCTCATATCTAATCTAAATCCACCCTCCTTCATCTTAAGGCCTTTCCCCCTTGTCCTGTCACTCCAAGCCCTTGTGATAAATCCCTCTCCAGCCCTTTTGGAGCCTCTTTAGATGCTGGAAGGAGCTCCAAGGTCTCCCTGAAGCCTTTTCTTCTCCAGGATGAACAGTCCCCTCTCCCAGCCTGCCTCCATAGCCAAGGTGCTCCAGCCCTGTGATCAATTTAGTGGCCTCCCCTGGACTCGTTCCAACAGGTCCAAGTCTTTCGTTTGATGAGGTGCAAGAACAATGCAAGAAAAACAAGTCCCTGATGTTCTGCAGAAGTGCTGTAAATGGGTTAATTGCACCACTTAATTAGTGGCTTGTCTTCATTTTCCTCTGTCTTCACTCAGAGTCAGGATAAAAAACACGAAGGAGAAAAATTTCTCATGTTTGAGTTTGGTTGTTTATTAAATCTTATCTAAAGTACAGAGAGTTCTTCAGCACTTCTAGCTACCAGCTAAAAGTGAGCAAAATGGAGATGAATTTAGGTAGTTAAAAGGTCTTTTAAAGCTAAACAGTCCAATAAAGAACTAAGACCTATATTATTTATACTTTTGACCCAATAACCAAATACCTGTGACCCACAGTGCAGTACTAACTGTCCAACCAAAAACTACTGCCTGAAATCATGAAGAAGAAGGAAGAAGACAGAAAGGAGACAACATGCAAAATTCTGCATTTTGTCCCATACCTATTATTATATTCTAAAAACCCCAAATTCAAAACCCTTCACCATGTGAAATCACACATTTCTATTTTAACTACACACCAGTGATTCCAACTCCATCACTCAAATTTGGAAACCTTCTCCAAGGCCTCAGGTCAAAAGCAGTGTTCTCCTGAGGGTCAGTGCCAGAAAGCACAGAAAGCTCAAAAATTCCAGGTTTCTGGCTTCCAACAAAGTGCTGCAGGTGAGGTGTTGAGCTCATGTGGAAAAAGATGTGTGGTGAAGAGCCCACTTTGAGAATCTTTGCAGAACATCCCCTCTTCATCCTCCCCCTTGTCTCTTTGGAGAAGGCAGAGGCAGCAGTCAAGGAGAGACTGAGAGACTGAACTGCAGGACAAGTTAGGTAACAGCCTGTGGTTTTTTTTTTCCCTACCAATGACACAGCATTGTAAAAGCCACTGCTATTGCACAAGATGTTCAGTAAAACACAATAAACCTCTCATTGTGAGCGACCTGAAAAATGCTGATTAGAGACTCAAAAGCAGTGTAATAACTTGTGATGAAAAAGGAAAGTGATAAAAACTGGGCTGAATAATGATATCTGAAGTGCTGAGAAGCCATCAAGGGAAAAAAAAACTGAAAGCATCAATTAAAAGGCCATGCACTTTGTGATAGAAAGGGAAAAATAGCAGTGATATGTGACCTAATGATAGATGGAGATGGCTTATGATGTCTAAGAAAAAGTGTACAGTGAGTGTTTCTTTTCTTCACTTTGGAATAACAATAACAGTGGAAAATTAATATCACCTTTGGGTGTCAAAGCCTTTGCAGTTGTTCAGAAACCAAGAGCATTGAAATGTTTATCTGCTGACAGAAATACATTGGATGTTGAGGCAGAGTGATCTGCACCCTGAAATTCTGAAATACAGGGGCAAATGGCTGCATTACATTTGGGGTC
Source organism: Acridotheres tristis (assembly GCA_037013685.1). Lineage (NCBI taxonomy): Eukaryota > Metazoa > Chordata > Aves > Passeriformes > Sturnidae > Acridotheres > Acridotheres tristis. The sequence continues at coordinate 147,492,766 of CM072886.1, read as the reverse complement.
AGCTTTTGAGAAACCTTTAAATGCGGGAGAAAATGCAGAAAGTGTGGGAGTGTGGATGTCACATGGCTGAAGTGGAATTAAACTGATCTGGGGTTGCAAAGCCTGTCTTGTGCATTCTTCTGCAGAGGAACAAACCTTCCCAAAGCATTTGATGTAGCAGTGATGACAAAATTAGCAGATGGAGATATTGATAAAACATGTGGCCAATAGATGAAATAGATAATCAATAATGACTGGTCCTCAGTGGGGAAAAGAGGAGTTTTAGAGGGATACAGAGAGGTGATTTCTTCAGTTCATCTACACAACATATAGCATTAGTAAAAATAGATAAATAATGGATAAATAATAACAAAATGATTCAGTGACATGTTCTATGAAGAAGAGCAGCCCAGCCCTGGAGACTGTTCCCTCCATGTCTGGATAAGCCACTGACCATGAATTTCCAGTGCAATACTGTGGCAAAAAGATTTAATTCAGTTCTTGCTTTTAGAGTGGTGAATATGAATAGGGATTTATTGATGTCTCTCGATTCTCTTTATTTTATATTGTTTCTCTCTAGCTTCTCTTTATTTTGATTCTTTTTTATCTTTTGGCACAGGCAAAGAGGAATTCAGAAAGAAGGAAAGGATGGGTAAAATGCATATTGAATGCTGATAGATTTTTCAAAAGGTTTCACCAGATACCACTAAAACCAGAAAAATGTGAAAATTACAAACAGTCGTGTTTTGTGTTTGTTTGAGGAAAAAAGTCATTTTTATCTAAAAGAAAACTTTAAAAGAAAATATTGCAAATAGCTCTATTTAGGACTCTGGAAGGAAGACTGAACTTAATGCCAAGGAAGGCTCTGTAGAAAGTAAATGAGGCACCAAAAGACTTTCTAACTGCTCCATTAGCCCTCTTTCATCTTCTCCATCTATGACACAGCCAACAGAGACACCCTGAGAGTCTCAGAGCAGGATTTTTACTGGCTTGCTGGGGGATGCTATCAACTAACTGTGGTGCAAACCATCCAATTTGCACTGAACTCTCCCAGCCCAGTTAATTTCTGCTGTAATGGGACAGACAGAAGCTTCAGTGAGATTTATCATTTCTTTCCTTCCATCCAGAAAAATACAGGAACGAAGGGCACAGAGCCCCTGCCAAGAAGTTGGACGGTTGTCATTTAAAGTGTAATTCACCCAGAGCCACTGGAGAAGCATCAGCCTTGGTGGGCCTGGAGTTGCAGGATTAATGGAGCTGAAGCAGAGCTGAAGCTTTTTGCATGCAATTCAGGAAATGTCTAGACTTTGGGAGAAACCTGCTAAATTAGAAGTGGCAGGATTTCGGGAACAGGGAAGCTCCTCTTGCTCTTGGCAAGGGGATGGGCTGGTGGAGGCGGGGGAAGCTGTAGGATTGATGGCTGGGGGGTGTCTGTGTTTGGAGAGTGATGGAGTAGTTGGCAAACTGAGGCATTATCTGACTCAGGACTCCTGTCTCTAAATAAAAGCATGCCCAGGAGGAAAATAATTAGGGGGCATGTCTTGGTGAAAGTAATGGCCCTATGGCAAAACTGCTGTGGAGCCCTGCAACAGCTGAGGAGGGAGGAAGAAGAACTGTTAAGGCTGATGGATCACAGAAACCATTTTAAAGTCTCCTTTCCACAGGAAACCATCCTGCCTTATCTTCATGTCTTTCTTCAGGTGGGATTTTCTAAGAAGCAGAAGAACAAGTCCTCAGGAGCCAAAGCAGTGGCACAAATGGCTGCCCTAGGAGATCTGGTGGTGGTATATATATCACATGGAGTAAGCTTACAGGTTAACCTGGACAAGAATTTCTGCTGTTTCAGCCCGTGTTTGTTTCTTGAATTCCCTCGGTCCTTCCCCTCATCCCAGCTTATTTCCCAGACTCCTGTTATTTTCCTGGTTACTGCACGAGTTCCAAATCTTCAGCTGATCAGAACCAATTATGACAGACAATTGCTGCTGTTTTCCCAGGACATGGTTGATGCCTGGAGAGGATACCTAGAACAGAGACTAGGCAGAGTTAAAGGAATAAAGCAGGTAAAATTAAAAAACCTTCAAAGGATACACCTGGGGCAGCCAAGGCTCCACCCAAGATGGACAATGGGTCACGAGTTTTCACACTTTTATAAGTTTTGGTCCATTCACATTTTGGGGTTAATTGTCCAATTACAACTCCAGGTTATGAAGCCCCATCCTCCCAGATTGCTCTCCTCAATTCACTATTATTTACATTTTTTGGGCCTGAAGCTGCAATGGTGTCCTTGGATCTGAGGCTGGAAAAGGATTGTTTTGTCTGACTGAACTGTAGAGAGAACTTGCTAACACTTTAAATGAAGTTGAGAGCTGCACACTAATGCAGTACAGAATCTGGAAAATATGAAAGCTAAAGCTTGAGGCATCACAGTGATGGGTGTTGGGAGCAGAGGAGAAGCAGCAGAGGTTAGGAGCTGGCAGAAAGGCTCTGGATAGTGTTCCACATGACATTTTCCTCAGGAAAGAAAAGGAAATGTGGTGAAGATGGATGTGGTACCAGCAGAGGGATGATGCTTGTCAGGCTGTCACAGTGAATGTGTGCATCCAAGGGGAACCTGCAGGAACCTGCCAAGATATCCATGCAGGAGCAAAGCTTGCAGGACTCACCCACTCGACTTTACCCACAGATTCCCATCCAGTTTTTGAGCTCTAGAAAGGTCTCTATACCAGCCATGGTTCTGAGCATCTCACTGCTGCAGCAAAGGCTGATTAGGGGAGAGCAGGGAGAAGAAAGAGGCCTTAGAGCACCTTCCAGTGCCTAAAGGGGGTTTATAAGTTGGATGGAGAGGGACTTTCCACAAGGACATGTAATACAACAAGGAAGGATAGCTTTGAGCTGAAAGAATGGAGATTTAGAATAGATATCAGGAAGAAATTATTTATTAAAAGGGTGGTGAAGTACTAGCACAGCTCGGTCAGAGATGTTGTGAACTCCATGGAAATGCTCAAGGCCAAGTTGGATGGGGCTTGGAGTAACCTGGTCTAGTGGAAATTGTCCCTGCCCATGGCAGGGGGGTGGAATGAGATGATCTTGAAGGTTCCTTCCAACCCAAAACCTTCTAGGATTCAATAAGAATTCAGTGCCAGAAAATTGCCTTCAAGGTGTGGTGGCCACGTGATGCTTGGCCTTCCAAGAGTGTGAAATAATGAACCTGAGATGACCCTGTAGTTACCAGAGCTTCTTTTCTGGGGGTTGGAAAACGAAGTGAGAGGGAAGAGGTTGGGAATGGGGGTTTCTGTGGAGCTTAAAAAAGCAGTGAAAGATGTCATCACACCCATTTTGGCTGCTTTGCACAATTTGTGCTCTGGCTGGGGGTGGGAGCCCAGGCAATGCAGAGATTAAAGCTGGTAATCACAGGGAGGGGAACATTTGAGGGCCTGACAGACCCACATAGTCTCATCTAGCACAGAAATTGGTCATTTCCTAAATCTTTTATAGAAGACACCAGGGAATGGGTCTCTTTTTTCACCACCTGCTCTCATTCTGTCACTGCTCTTTTAATTTTCTTTACCTATAACATTAATAATCCTAAAGGTATTTTTAGTGGGTTCCCTAGGAGATATATCTCTTCCAGTCTATGTGTTTCCTTGAATACCAACAGTTGAATATCCTGATATCATAATTATCTGCTAAAAATGATCTAAGTTTTTTTCCCCATAAAGAGTTTCCCACTAAAAATATCCAATAAAATTTGTTTTCTAAATTACCTCCATCCTGTGAAAGTGCCTGTGACAGAAAATAGTTTTTAAAATGTCATTTGTTGCTGCTAAATTTTCAAATTAACTGCAACTTTAATGAGAATTATTGCTCCAGACAATCCCATATGAGATCTTCCAAACTTTTATCTGTTGATATTTGCCAGCTACGATTGTCTTTCATAAATCAGAGCACAGAACTGTTGAGTAGTTTTAAGTGTGAAAGCTCATTTGCTTGTTTGTTTACCAAAAATATGTAAAGAGCCTCTTTTTTTACTGAACAGGCATTTATTCAGCAAAGCATTCAAACCTCTGCTGTTCTTTGCAGTTTTTTCATCGAGCCCAACTTGAACAACTGCAAATTTTGTCACATTGCTGGTACCTATTTTTACATCCACCTGCTTGAACACAGCATTTATTAACACAGCACTCACACCTGGGCACCCTCACAGCAAGAATCACAAAATCACAGAAGGGTTTGGGTTGGATCAACCCCCTGCCATGGACAGGGACACCTTCCCCTATCCCAGATTGCTCCAAGCCCCATCCAACCTGGCCTTGGACACTTCCAGGGATGGAGCAGCCACAGCTTCTCTGGGAAACCTTTGCCAGGGCCTCACCACCCTCACAGGGAAGAATTTCTTCCCAATATCTAATCTAAATCTATGCTTCTTCAGCTCAAAGCCATTCCCTGTGTCCTGTCCCTCCATCCCTCGTCCCAAGTCCCTCTCCAGCTCTCCTGGAGCCCCTTTAGGCACTGGGAGGGGCTCTGAGCTCTCCTTGGATCCTTCCCTTCTCCAGACAGAACAATCCCAGCTTTCCCAGCCTGGCTCCATGGCAGATCTACTTTCTTTGATCCCTTGACAAGACTGCAACTCTTCTCCCGAGGCCACACAGATTCTTAATAGTCTTGTGCATAACATTACCCCAAGGCTTTAGCTTTTTTTCTGGTAATCCAAATAAATCCACCAGGACTTCATCTCATAACCCTTTGCAATATATTCTTGTTGATTATTGAGATATGGTTTTCCCTTCCAGAGGACATTGTTTATTTTCTCTATTGCACCACTGCAACCAATTTTCCTTCTATGGAAAGGATATCTTTCTGGATAACTCTTTGATACCTTTTTTAATGTGTTGGATTTATTTTTTTTTATTTATGTATTCAATTTTAAAAATTTGATACCAAGTTCATTTGATACCTTTATAAAGTTAAACCTTAATACTGAAGTTATTCATTTCATAAAATCATGAAATCATAGAATTAGAGAATGGTTTTTGTTGGAGGGGACCTTAAGCATCATTCAGTTCCAACCTTCCTGCCATGGCCAGTGAACCTTCCACTGGACAATATTCTATGCCAGAATAACTACAATTAGTAATTCCAGGAGCAAACTGGAACTCAGAAATATTTTTTCAGTATACTCTGCATGAAAAAAGTCTATCACTTCTCATTGCTATTGTATTAATTCCTTGCATTCAGACTGCAGCAGCATCCAGACACTATATCAACATCCTGCTAAAGGACAAACCCTTCCCCAAAGAGCTTAATACTGTACCAGTTTTATCATATTGCTGAACATCAATTATGCTCCAGCTGCTCTCTCCACAAAGGTAATAACTCTGTTCTTTACAGGCAGGGTCTCAGGCAACTTTTTCATATCTCAAATAAAAAGTCTTTAGAAAACAGATCTGATTCCAGATTATTACAGGACCGAGGAAACACTGACCTTGCACATTTAAGTATATGGCTTAAAGAGGAGTGTGAAATAACACTCAAACTTGTTGTCCAGGGAGAGCCTATCTTTGCTTTTCCCTCACCCCCTTTCAACAAAGCTTCTTCCACCTGATATTTCCTGGGCAGGCAAAGACTTTCAGGAGAAGGGAGCAGGAACAGGTAGTGCAGGGGAGATAAGACAGCAGTGATACAAAATGAAGGTACAAGGTGCCCCCAGCTCTGCATAATCAATGCCCTAAATCAGCCCAAACATTCTGCCCAGGTTCAGAAAAAGCAGCAGTTTCAGGAGGGGCTTTGTTTGCCTTCTGCTTGGCCAGGGAGAGATTTGACAGTTTGGAGCAGTAGCTCAAACTAACAAGTGTCTGTGTCCTCACCCTGCAGGAGAGGCAACAAGCAGGCAGTGGATTTATGTGCTGGTGAAAAGCACCTTGTTATTTTCAGCAGCCAATTCGACTCTGCAGACAAAGAGCTCGCATACTTTGGCTCACAAGCATCAGTGCACACTTGTGTGTGACAGTGCAAACATGCCAATATTGAAATGTTTGCATAAGAGCAGAGATGAGCCCTCAGAAATGTGGTTGTAGAAGGAGAGACCATCAAGATCATCTCATTCCAACCCCCTGCCGTGGGCAGGGACACTTTCCACTATCCCAGGCTGCTCCAAGCCCTGTCCAGCCTGGCCTGGGACATTTCCAGGGATGGAGCAGCCACAGCTTCTCTGGGCACCCTGTGCCAGAGTCTCACCACCCTCACAGAATTCAAAAATTCAAGAATTTCAGAAGTCAACAATTTCTTCCTAATATTCAATCTCTTAATGTAAACCTGAACTCCTTTGGATTGAAGCCATTACCTCTTGTCCTATCATTCTCAAGGCTGTGTAGAGTTAAGGGTAAATCCCTGGATAAACATGGAAATCAGTAATGCAAAATCTCAAACAACTGCAATGCAGCTGCCAGGCTGTGGGGAACCACCTTTGTCTAACAGCAACAACCAAACCAATGACTTCTTTAAAACAGGGAATTTGTTAAAACATGGGACAGTTTATCTCAAGAAAAGTTTTTTATTTATCCTAATAACTATTCAGACTCATTCCTTCAGATGTCTGCAAATTCCAGAACTTGCAGGCATAGAAACAAGATGCTCATCTCTGGACAGCAGTGGCTACATCCTTCAACTCACATAATTAAAGGAAATGCTAATTTCCAGAAGCATAAGGCTCAGATCTGTGGTTCTTTCAGCACAGTCCCACCTGTCAGCTGGCTGTGGTAGCTATCAGACTGTATTGTTCCTGTGCTCACTATGGCTAGGGCTCAATCACAGAAAATCCCAGTGGGTTGGGCTATGAACACACTTAAAACCAGTCCCTGCAGCTGAGCTGAGCTCATGGGCTCTCTGCTCCCCTGGCTCTGGGACCTCTCAGGGACCTCTGCTTTCTCAGATTCCTGCAGGGGTAGAGGAGATGCTGGAAGGTGACTCAGTCAAGCAGTTGGTAATTCCCAAGTGTACAGATTCCATTGTCTTCACCAGCATTCAACTCATTCAGCAACACCCAAACAGCCACAAAGGAGTTGGTGGCTGCAGAAGGACATATTAGCAACAATATGTGCCTGTAACTGCTTTTTGCTTTGTTTTGCACCAGAACAGCTTTCCTACATATGGCAGAGCTCATCCCAATGATTGATCTGCCTCATTTGACTTCCCAGTTCCACAGCTGACAAAGATTTTGGGGAGGAAGTCCATGCAAGCATCAGAGAGAGGCAAATTGGGCTTTCATGGCCCCATGCTACTTTATCCAATTATGCTTCCCCATGTGAGGGCATCCCACTGGGGGCTCACCCTTGGATTCACTCTTCTTAATGACATTCAATCATTTTGTGCTGAAGACAGTCATTTTCATAGCTGCTTGCATAATAAATTCAGTTACATGCTCACTGGTTCTCTAATTACACCCCATTCCTGCAAAACAAAATTATTAAACTGAGTTTTCACTGAAAAAAATGGTGAGTCAGCAGTTTTATTTTACTGATGAAGTTTGGCCATGTTTGGTTTTGTTTGATATTTTCTTCTGCAAATTAAAAGCTTGTACTTAAAGGTTAAAACATAGAAAATGATTGGGCCAGTGGATAATTGTCTATTGAGATTGTAGGACATTCTGAATTTCCCTCCTGGCCTAAAATGATCTGAGTGACCTTGGGAAAGTTAATCTGCATTGAGTTTGGAGTTTGTGGTGCTTGGTTATGCAGAGGTAGCAGGACTCATGTAAACTAAAGGAGTTTCAGACCTAGAGACACCAAAAAAAAAAAAAAAAAAAAAAAAAGAAGAAATCATTCAGTAACTGTCTGGTAGATAATGGAGAATGAACTATTCATCTATATTTAGATTAGTCCAATCACACACCTTGACATCAGAGAAGTAAATTTGGGAAGCTCCAGAGGAGGTGGTGGAAACCATCAGACCTACAATCACAGTGATTAGACTTTCTTCTATTTTAAGTAACCAGTGCTGAGGTTTGCAAGTGAATGCTGGCTCAGAGGTTTTCTGGGCCTCTTGGGCTGACAGATGATATTGAAATTTACTCTGCAGTGGGTGGTACAGGTTGAGGATGCAATTTTGGGTGTAGAGCCACTGGAATTGGTCATACCAGGTGCTGATTGTGCCAACTAATTGCAAGATGTGAGATAAAAGCAGCTCAGATTCTAAATACAGTTGAGCATGGAAAAAATAAACAACCAGAGGGATAGGCACAAACAAGAAAGCTCCATCAGGAGGAGTCTGCCAGCTTTCCTAATGCATTCTCCAATGTCCTACAAGCCTTCTGGAAATGGCCCCAAAGCCCTCCAGCACTGCTGGCTACAGGGGCTTCAAGATTTGGGACAGAATTGTCCCAATGGTGAAAATCCTCCTGTGACCTTGCTGTGGTCACCCAACCAGTCCTTACCACTTCCCTCCTGTCATGCAAGGGAATACTTTTATTTAATTATTTGTGCACACAACCAAGAGACTAGGACAAAAAATAAAAGAGGTAGATCTCTAACTTAAAAGTTTTCCATATAGAACCAAGTGATAGGCTTCCCTTTCCAACTTGAAAATTTTTGTTAAAACCACCTGTGCAATCAAAACTAAATCTTATCCTAGCCACAAGCCACACATGCCAACACAGTTTCTATTTCAGCTCAGGAAGACTTTTCCAAAATATCATTAAATTATCTCATGTGGCTACAGCCAGGAGTGTGTCTGTGGTAGCAGGGAGCTTAGTGAGGGTTTTATCCCCTAAAATGAATTTAGTTTTCCCAGAAAAAAACCAAACTACTGCAGTGTCAGTACCTGAGCAGTTCTTTTTGGTATAATCTGCTGCAAAGGCTTGGCCTGAGGTGGGATTCATCCCACCTGACACATGGGACAGGTTTTTCTGATCAAATAAAGAAGGAGATGAGATGATCAATGCCCTAAAAGCCTCTGGCTCTGCTGACTCACTCTTCCTTGGCCTTAAAGGGAGCACTGATGGCCTCAGACATTGGCGCTTCCAGAATAGGCACCTCTGTTGCTCATCCAAATCCTGCCCTAAGCAAGTCCAGCTCACTTCACCCAGCTTCTTTCCACACCCACACAGAATTTATCTGCCCTTGCACATGCCTTTTGCTTCCTTCAGCTCTGGCAAAGATGTGGTAACACTGGTAGACGTTGACATGGGAAATAAAAAATCCATTTCCTCCTCCTGCTGGCAGGGAGCTTGATCTGTACCATCTTCATCTGTGGACCCAGCGAGCATAAACTGAGCTCAACAAGCCTGATCTCACTCAGGCAGATGGATCAAAATGCAGGAGTTTTTCTTCTGGAAGGGCAGCTGGAACACCTGCTGTGGGGACATCACCTTGTGGTGGCTGCAATGTTGAAATGGTTTTGCTTGTCCCCTCTGTGTCTCACTGCAGCTCCCCTCCCCAGTCCCCACACTCCCAGCTCCTTCATTTTTAAGGCCCTACTGGAAATCTCTGTAGTCCTTGAGGGCATGTCAATAAATGAACAAAGTGAATGTGATTGTTGCTGTGTGGATGGAGGATTTATGCCACCACTGTTTGTTTCCTACTGCTGGATTCTGTCACCTCCCATCCTTCATCTTTGTTGCCTTGTGACGTTGTAAATTCTTCCCAGCACAGAACTTGCTCTCTAATTTTTCTGTTAAATGTCTAGTCTACAAATGAGTCCCAGCCATCCTCATTAACAATACTTTGTACTTATTCCTTCATAAACTGATGGATGAAAAGCTCCATAAGAGCACAAAAAAAAAGTATTATTTCCCCCAAGAGGAGGGTTTGCAAAGTCATTGCTCAAAGGAAGCCAGCAGACTTTCCCATCTCACTCAAATCCAACACAGCATAACTCTGTCGCCAGAAGCATATCTTGTTTTCCTCTCCATTTTTTTTTTTAATTTTACTTTATCTGCAGGTTGATTCACTTATGAAATTAAAGGAGATTACAATTTTAACTCTTTGGTTTTAGAGCCATAAACAAGGAAAGATACGAGAGCTGCCATCTGCAAATTGCAAGGGACATAAGTGTAAAAAAAAAGGGAAAAATAAGCATTTTCCACTTAGCAATATATTTCAGCAGAAGATTAATTTGCTGTCTGACACTTGATGCTTATTGTTTGCAAACTCCAGATCTGCAACTGCAAATCAAGCTGAAAAGCATCATCTAATCAAAGAGGGGATAATTTAGCAAGAAACCACTCAGATCTCTCTTCCTTCCAGGTTATCCGTGTGCACGCACATGAAAAGTGAGATCCACTCACCTGGTGCACGTTTGTGTCCCTGACAACCTCCTTGGACAAACTGTGACTCGCTGACCTTTATTTCAGGTGAGGGAAAGAGGTGCTGATGCCCTTTCACAAAGACTCAGGAAAACACCCAGCCCCTGAGCTCTGCCAACTCCCATTTCAGAGAGATGCATCCAAACGGAAACAGAAGAGAAAATCTAAATCAGGGAGTGAGTGAAATCGAGTTCCTCTGCCTGGTTTTTAAGGTGTGATGGTTCAGGTGAGACGCTGCCACAGTGATCCAGGAAATTTCTCTTCCCCCACCTTTCCATACATGTAAGATGTTATTAAAGGTGTGAACCTGCAGCCTGGAGCACACTGCAGAAAAAGCACATTAAAAAAAAAAATCTAGACTTGTTTGAACCCTATTAAATCTTTGCTTCAATGGTTCTAAGCCTGTCCAAGTCAACCTGAATGATTATTTTTATTATTAACAGAGTGCAAAGTGAGAAAAGAGAGGATTTTTTTTATTTAAATAGGTTATTCTGCCTGCAGCTGGCTGTGCTGCAGAGGCCTGGCACCAGTTCATATTACAGGCATTACCAATTTCTTGGAGCTTTTCATGGGAGAAGCTTGCTCTGACATTCTCACCGACTCTTCTCTCCCCTATTTATCACCCATAGATTGGATGATGTCCTCTCACAGCAATAACTGCAGTTTTAGAAGCCATCTATGCACTTCTGTCCTCGTGCTGGGACTTTTCTGTGGGATTTCTGTTTCCTGCTGTTTACCAAATAAATAATTTTTGTGATTTCAATGAGACTTTCCTCTCCTTTCCTACCTAATAAAGTCAGTTGTGGCTGTGTAAATCTGTAAGAATTCAGCAGAAAAACCTAAAATAAGAGTATGTTAAAATAAAAAATACTGTGTCTGATAAAAAAAAACCCAAAACATCGCATGTTTTGCCTGAGAATAGTTACAGAATGCAAAAGAAAGGCAGCCAGACTCTGATACTAAACAGTGTATTAATAAACTTTAACAGGTTTTTTCCATTATTTTTTCCCTAGAAACAGCCCCATCCCATGGCAAGGAATGCTGCAACTCAACCACACTGCCTGTGGAGAATCTGCTCCATTTCCTCATCCCTGCTCCACATCCATCATGACTTTAGCCTAAAACAAAAGCACCCTAAAATGTATTTTCCAAGACTGAAGTGTGCACATCTCTTTAATCCTTTTCTGTGCTGCTGCAGCTGTTCCTTATCATCCTTCTGGCATCTCCTCAGAGCCTTTTCCAGGGCCACTAAAGCCTTTTGAGAGGGGAGGACAAGCACCAGACACAATATTCAAGCTGGAGGTCCAAAATACATTTCTTCAGTGGCATTATGATGATTTCTGTTTGGTTTTCTATTCCCTCCTTAATAATCCTTAACATTCAATTTCCTCTTTTGATTGCTACAGAACAACGAGCTCATAATTTCATTCAACTGTTCATTATAAGACCCAAATGCCATTCCTGGGCAGCAATAATCAGCTCAGAGCCCATCACCAAGCACAGGGTTGGAATTGTTGTTTTCCTTGTGTGCAATGCTTGGATTTAATGCTGGTGAATTCCACCCAATATTTTATTACCCAGCGATCAAAAATTCTTCATGGGTGGTGTCAGGAAGCTCCAAGTCTGGGCTGATCCACAAGGGAAGGTGGAATGAAGCACAAGGGCAACAGCAAGGCAGGCAGAGACTTCCCCAGCAGGGTGAAGGAATTTTGTAGGATGATAGAATTGTTAAGGTTGGAAAAGGCCTCCAAGATCATTAACCAATCACTAAACCGTGGTCCATCACTAAACCATGTCCCTAAGCTCCACATCTACACATATCTTGAACACTTCCAGGGATGGGGATTCCTCCATTTTTCAGGGCAGCCTGTTCCAGTGCTTGACCATCCTTTCAGTGAATAAATTTTCCCCATTATTCAATTTAAACCTTCCCTGGAGCAAATGTGAGACTTTCTGAACAGAATTCACTGCCCCCTCACTTCTCCCTTGGGGAGAGAGCTGGGGTAAGATTCTTTCTGGTCCAACCATTCCTTCTTATTTTCTTTGCTAGTGCAGCCTTATTTAAAGGTGGGTGTTTGAGCCTTGCAGCCTAATCGAGCAGTTTACAGCCTGCCCAGATGACAGCAATCATTTGGCATCATAAGTTTGCAGCTCCTTTCAATGTGCGTGATGTACCAGATCCTGGAGTGTTTCTCCCAAAGTATCTCTGAGTTGTTTGCTTTTCATACCAAGGAGTGTTACAGAAAAAACCTGAATGTTCCCAACTTTTAACCAAGAAAAGCAGAAAATCCTCCCATGTAGCCAGCTAAAGTTATGCATAAATTTATTCCCTACAAATTTAGACATTTGAGACAGGTTAGGTTTTTTCCAGGTTGGACTCCAGGAATCCTTGAATGAAGGATTGTGCACAAAGTCTTCTTGATGACATGGCCAGAGATTCAAATAAAGTCTTTATTTGGTAGTGGATCCATCTGAAAAACTGGAAAACAGGGTGGGTATGGATGCCAAAAACGAGGTACAACCAAGACTTCCCTCTGGCTGCCCCGAGAGATTGTGGAGTCTCCCTCACTGGGGATATTCAAGAAGTGAATTCAACCCCTGTGCCATTTGCTCTGGGATGACCCTGTCTGAGCAGGGATGTTGGACCAGATGATCCCACTGTGGTCCCTTCCAGCCTGACCCATCCTGTGATTCTGTGTTAACAGGACCCCTCTCATCTTTGGAATCAGGGAACCCAGTTTGGAATCAGGGGTTCCAGACCAGCTCCACACAGCAGGGCATGGAAAAGCTTTGGCAAACAGAGGCACAAACAGTGGTCAGAGAATCCACCATGAGGAAAAAGTGCCAGTGAGATTTACTTCTATAAAAACCTCATATTGTTCCTGCTTTAGTAATAACTCAAGGTTCACCCCAGGGGAAGTAGAACAACATTGCCCCAGCACCATTTAAAGTGCTATTAAAATATTGTTTAAGGGGATTTGGGAGAACAGGTAGGGAAATTATTCTTATCATAAGAAAGTGCACAAGGAGATGGGCATTTGGAAATGTGCTGAAGGCTGGATTATTGCAGTGCTGTTACTAATGACTACAATACATCATTTCAACTTGTTGACTTTTCTTACTTTAATTTCCAGATTATCCGGCTGTTCCTTATCCTCCACCCATTCTGGGAGTAAAGAGAAACATGTGCTTGAGCTGCAAAAAACTTACTTTCAGCAGAAATTAACTTGTGTGGATTTTTCCTGGTTTAGTGTGTTTGTTTATTTGTTTGTTCTATGGTTTGTTGGTTGCTTGTTTATTTTTAAGAAAAGAAAATCTTTCAGCTTTACCGGTTGGTTTTACCTTTCAATTTCCTTTTTCAATTTTCTTTTTCAATTTTGCCTTTGTAATATTTGCACTGATTTCAGAAAATATAATATCTATTCTAGAAATATGAGAAATACTGACAAAGGGTAGTTGAAATCTCTTGCATAAAGAGATTTCAACTCTTCAACTCAGAAACTGCTGCTTGGGAGTTCCAGCTCAGAGCACTCAATATGACTGAAATGATGGGCTCTGACCAGGTTCCAGCAAGAGGGGATTTTTTTTTTTCACACCTTACTGAGATCTCAGGCATAGGAATCTTCTAGGATTGTTTTGGGAAAACTGACTTTCTTTTCCTTTAGAATCTCAGAACAGTTTGTGTTGGAAGAGATCTTAAAGATCATTTAATTCCAACCCCCTGCCATGGGCAGGGACACCTTCCACTATCCCAGGCTGCTCCAAGCCCCATCCAACCCAGCCTTGGACACTTCCAGGGATGGGGCAGCCAGGACCTCACCACCCCCACAGGGAAGAATTTCTTCCTGTTATCTAATCTAAATCCACCCTTCTCACAGGATCTTGAAGGAGTTCTGAAGTGCACTGCCAACTTCAGCTGCAATAACTACGTGCAACTCTTTTTCAGATGAATAGCTCAAGGAAATACAGGAAAATCCCCCAGAAAACCCTGGTGAGACTCCAGTGATCTTGATGAGACTGCCCAACGTTCCTCTGTAAAATATACAGAAGGTCTGGATCTATCTGCTATATTTTCCTTCATTGCTTTGGAAGACACCCCAGGGGGTTGTAACTGGATGATCTTTAGACTTCCTTTCAACCCAAACCATCCTGTGATTCTGTGATATTTTTTCTCTCACAGAAGCTCTCACTTTTTTTTTTCTTTTTTTTTTTTTTTTTTTAAGGGGGGCAGCTCTGATTTGAAAGGGCCATGAATCACATCCATCAATCTTCAGGAGAAAAATAATCAACATATGGTTATTTAAGATCACATGGTGCCACTCAGATCAGGAGATGCAGGAAGAAACAAACTCTCTTTCCCTCTTGCTTATACTTTACTGAGATCAAGTGAATATACTTTAATATATTACACTTTAGTGAAGTCAAGTCACATCCAGCCTGGGAGGAAACACATGAAATCACCAGTGCTTTGTGTGTGGTCCCAAATCAGGCCACAAAGCTCCAGCCCCAACCAGAAAAAAAAGTTTCTACCTCTTCTAAGTAGAAAGTGAAAGACAAGATTGTTTTCAAGCCACATAAAATAAATACTGGATTGCTGGGAATCAAATAGTTTGATCTCAATACTTGGTGTAGAGCCTGCAGCTATTTCTCAAGCTGGCATCTTCCATTCCCAACAGCATCAACAAGGCCACATCCAATTTTAATGTCAACAAGGACAATCCTCAAAATTCATCCTATGCCTCTCTTATGAAGTTATTTTAGATTAGCTATTAGGATTATTTTTTTAATTATACAATTTATGTTATTTATTATTAATTATATATTTTATAATATTATTATATTGTAATATAATATTATTTAACTATTATATTATTTTAAATTAGGTATTAAGATGAAATTCTTCCCTGTGAAGGTGGTGAGACTGTGGCTCAGGTTGCCAGAGGAGCCAGGTTGGATAGGTCTGGAAACACTCTGGTCTGGTGGAAGGAGTCCCTGCCCATGGTAGGACATTGGAATGAAGTGATCCTTAAGGTCCTTTCCAAAACCTTCCCAAACCCAAACCATTCCATGTTTCCAGATATTTTCATCTGAGCTTGAAGTGACCCTCAGAGGTGCCAACAAACCAACCATCACAGTACGGGGTTAACTTAGAAAATGACTGCAAATTCTGATTATTTTTGCTTTGGGCAGCTTATTTTTAAACCCCAGACCAGTACATAAGATGGAATTTGTCTTTGGACAGTTATGACCCTCCTTTGGTTTCTGTTTATACAAAACTGGACTTATCCAAGAGGAGAATCCAGGATACAACAGAATTTTCTCCCTGCCTTGGAGCCAGGGGCAATTCAAGTTGCCAACAGGCCCTTGATATCCTGGAGAAAAATGATTTTGAGGTCTTTTTGTGTCAGAGTATCCAAGTCTAGGCAAGTGAATTCATTCTCCATGACAACAAGAAGCCACTTGATGCTATTACAACAGCTAAAAATTGAACTGCTCAAAAAGTGATGGCCTTTTGTTGAAAGACTCTTAAGCAGGTTGTAGGATTTGAGATAAGCATTTTTGTCTCATTGGTGTTTGGTTTTTTTTTTTCTGGGAAAAAATGGAACTGTAGCTACAAAAAATTTCTCTCAAAAATATTTTTTCACAGATCTTTTCTGAGGTGATTTCTAAAGAAGGAAGAAGTTCATGGTCTGGAATGCACAGACAATGTCCTGTAAAAACCTGTCACTGCAATGTTCTTAATGTTGTGTGGAAAAATACAGCAATTTCCCCCAACACACACATCAACCCCCCCAAAAAAAACCACAAACCAAACAAAAATAGAAAGTATCTAGAAGGCCAGAAGGAGATCTGTAGAATTGCTTACTTGGAGGAAATAAAGCTTGTTCAAGGGATATTTTTGAGCACTTTATTTGGATAATAATCTTTCAATTTCGAGCAGATCTTAGAAATTTATGTCCTGCAATTCCATGTCCTTCCTTTATTCCATTACACATATGAAGGATGAGGAGCATGTCCTGGTTACATCATTGGACCTTGGCCATTTGTTTCAGCCAGAGTTTCCTACCTGAGTATGGAAAACCTTCAAGTATTTAATCCCAACCTGCCACCTGCTCTTCCCACAGCTGTGGCATGAAGACTGAAATTGCAGAGTTCTTCAGAACTTTCCCATCATTTTCATCCTGCTCTTGTGAATGACGTTTTTGTTTCCTTCACGCTTTATCTTCTCCCAGTGACCCTCTGCTTCAAAATGCACGTTGGAACAGGACAAAAAATCACTCCAGATAATCACTCCCAGTTCCCAAAGCCCACCTGAATCACCCCAACATCAGTGTCTGTCATGAGTAATGCATGGGATGGAACCACACACAGTCTGTTCAAGGCACTGAAACCATGGAAACCCTCCTGACGTGAGCTGCTCCTTGGGATGATCAGAGGAAGGGTGGCTGAAGGAAGCTTGTCTTGCCTGTCTCTGTTGCCCCAGGCCAGATCATTATAAAATATGAGAGATTTCAGGTGTCAGACTTGATCCCCACAAGGTTGTTGACGGTTTTGGTTAACAGAAAAATTTAAACAAGTCCAGAAATGGGCAATCGTGGAGTTCCCTCAATGAAATGCAAACAATTTGAAGTGGGAGCATGGATATTGGGATAAAATTCTTCTCTGGCAGGGTGGTGAGGCCCTGGCACAGGCTGCCCAGAGAAGCTGTTGCTGCCCCATCCCTGGAAGAGTTCAAGGACAGGTTGGATGTGATGTGGAGCAATCCAGACTAGTGGAAGGTGTCCGTGCCCATGGCAGGGGGTGGAGTGACAGGTCCTTAAGGTCTTGAAGGTCTTTTCCAATACAAATCATTCTGTGTCTCTGTGATCTCTGGTCTGAGGCCATGGGACCAGACCACCTTCACAACCTTCAGCTGACCTTGGAGGCACAGGAAAGTTCTTCCTCATGTCCTTGTAGAACTCCCTGGGATCAGTTCTTCTTGTCCCATTGCTGGGCCCCCCAGAGCAGAGCCTGGTCCCTGCTCTGAGCCCTCCCTGCAGAAAAGGACAGACAGGAATGAGGTCCCCTCTCAGTTGCCTCTTTTCAAGGCTAAAAAACCGTGCTCATGATAATTAGACTAGCAACAAGCACAGATTGGATTTAATATCCCACCCCTCAGTGTCTCCCAGTCCCAAAATCAATCTTGCCATCCCTTAGCACCATCTTTTCCATGCTCAGAACAGAATACCCACTACCAGTAAACTTGATACCTCTCCTATCTATTTGGAAGTGTTTCCTCTGCCCCCTCTACTTTTGGGGCACATTTAAATGATCCAGAGCAGCCAATGCATCTAAAATCCACATGATTTGGCATGAGAGCAGCAGCTAAAATTAGGCTGTACTGTGAAAGTGTAGAAAGGAGAGAATCTCAGGGTAGATATCCAGTTATTTTACAGATTCTTGAGTCATCCATGAGGAAGCAGCAGCAGCTGGGTGCCATGGAGTAATGCAAACACTGCAGTGAAAAGGCCCCAGTGCTAACAGGAGCATGCATGGAGAGTCTTTCACTGCCCAGCTTCAAAAGGGACCAAAAAGAATTAAAACACATACTTGGATTGCTTCATCCACCCCTGCAATGATGTGGAAGAAAGGTTGGATGGACAGATTCCCAAAACATCTGCGGGCTTTCAAGGACATTCCTACTCAAGAGTAATGAAAAAAAAACCTAGAGCAACACCAAAGCCTGATTTGGTGAACTCTGGAGTAACTTTTCTTACATGAATAGGTGCAGAAGAAGTGGATACAGAGCTTTAAATAAACATATTTTTAAATTAGTAGCTTCCAAAATCTTCCTCATCTGTGCAGTTTGGTGATGAGACTGAGCACAGCTGGGAATAGACCCCAAATCTGGGTGTGAACCAGGGCTTGGTCAATATTCCTTGGTCGTGTTTTATGTGTTATGTCTTTCTTTACCTTGTGTCATGAAAAGGTGATGTCTGGTGTTCATGAACACAGCTTGACTTCTGATCTCACTCCAGCAAAGAAATTATGTCAATTTTCAGTGTGTAAAGCTTGAGATGAAGCAAAGCAAAGCAAGGCACAACCCTACTGAGTAATGGGCATGTCTAGCAATCAACTGAAGTTTCTGCTCCTACGGAGTTACTTAATACCAAAAAACCTCCACAATTCTTCATTCAGGAGAGGCAGCCAAACAGTGCTGCAAATTGCAAATTATTCCATCACAAAGATGTTTTCTAGGTAATTACTGCTATTTAAATTATCCTGCATATACAGCATGAGTGGCAGATATTAAAATGAAGAGATGACTTAATAAGTTCTAGTTATCCAGATGTCTCATTCTTGTAATAAGATGAAAAAAAGAGAGTGTGGTTATATTTCAGACTTACCAGGTGTACAGTAAATAAAATTAATTTATTGTATTTCAAAATCCTTGTAAACAATATTGCCCCTGCTAGAATTAAGACAAATGACACCAATAAAATAAGCAGATTAGGATATATTGTTTTTTTAGGTGTTGAATCAAAAGTGTGTGCAACTTGTTGACATGAACATTAAAATCGATGTGAATGAAAAAATCAACTCCCATTAAAATCTAGTGGAGGGTGTCCCTGCCCTGGCAGGGGGGCTGGAACTAGATGATTTTTAAGCTCCCTTCAATGCAAACCATTCTATAATTTTATGAAAATGAGTGATTAAAGAGGCAAAACCACAGTGAATGAGAATTGGGCAGCTTTGAGAGAATGGAGAAAAGAATTCCTGGTGCCCGAGTTTCTGTTGAGGCTGCACAGCAAATATTTTTAAAACAGGGATTTCAGCTGCTACTCAGACACACCATAACTGATCCACTGATAGACTTCAAGCAAAGCAAAGACCCAGGGTGTAATGGCATTTTAAGACTCTCTCTTGCAGTGAGAGCTGAGAATTGATCTTTTTTGATCAGTCACAAACACAAGAAAAATAGGGGTTTGCTCCTGCACCTCACAGCTGAGGCTGAAGCTGGGGAATTACCAGACAAGCTGGGTTTATCCCAGTACAATGTGTTTAGATTTGTCTCATTGCAAGGTCAGGTTTTAACAAACAATAATAAACAGGGAAGGGGATTACACCTTGCAAAACATATTCAGCCAGGCAAGCAGAGTCCTGCTAAAATGGGAAATGCAGTCTTGGATGTCTGGCCAGGGAAACCCTGAGTAGAGACAATTATTATTAATTATTATTTTTATTAATTGTTATTATTATTAATTATTATTAATTATGATTATTATTAATGCACCCAGCTCTAAAGCTGTTGTTCCTCACTGCAGAAGAGGCTGAGGAAAAGAAATGGGCTCAGACTGAGAAGGTCTTCACAGGCATAACCTCGAAAACTGGAGGGATCAAAGGGATTGGAAGAAAAGAGGGATTGGATTATCCATGTTTGGGAGTTGCATGCAAACTCTGCCCTCTTTTTGGATGAGATGAAGAAATTGTTCTTTTTAGGCAGCTGAATGTGTTCTGCAAGACCCATTGCCAGGTTGTGCATCTGTTTTAGGCATGGTTTGGCAGAGCCATGGAAGGAATCAGATGAGAGTCTCATTCAACACATACAGGGATGTAAAACGTGAGTTTTCTTCATCTTTCTCTGTCCCTTTGATGCAATCATGAATGTCAAGGCTAAGAATTTTTAATAGTTTCTTTTGGAAAGCTGGATGCCCTCTTGAGTGGGATTGAATAATCTTGATATATATCTTTACCCAGAGGGACTGTGGACTCCCCATCCATGGAAGTTGGATGGGGCTTGGAACAACCTGGTCTAGTGGAAGGTGTCCCTGCCCATGTCAGGGGGTTGGAACTGGATGATCTTGAAAGTTCCTTGCAATCCAAACCAAGCTATGATTCTATACATGAAAAAGCAGCATCATTTCCATTTAATGTGCACTGGTTTAGAAAATATATATATGCATATATGTATGTATGCAAAGGATATTTTTCACAAGAATTTTTTTATCTGAGAAAGTTAAGTTTACAGAATATCAACTATTTTACTCTGGAAAAAAAAATAATAAATTATTTTATGCAACATTGTATTTGGCTTTTGTTCAGGATTTTCAGGACTGCTTGGGTTCCCATCTTTTCCAGAGCTGGCAGATTGGTTTTCAGGCTCCTCAGAGAGCCTCAGACATGCTTGAAAAAGATTTAAAGGGAATCCCTTCACAACTTCCTCTAAACTGGGTGTGAGAGTTCCCATTCCACAGGAGATTTGAGTTTCATTCTATCTCAGAATAATTATCTCCAAAAAGAAAACAGAGTGGAATTCCCAGGGAATTCCAGTTTTGAGCCATATCTATAGATAGGCTCAGTTTATTCTGTGATCAGAAATAAACTGTGAATCTTTCTAGCCAGTATGGAGAATCCCTCATGACTCTGACTTCAGACAGGAGTCCACAGAAATAGATGGACTGCTCCCCTCAGTTAAATCCTTGGCAGAAATCCCACCCTTAATTCAAGAATGTTTATAGTGAATACACCCCTTTCTAGACCCCAACCTTCTCAGGAGGGCAGAGCAGATCTGGCTGACAAAAAGTGTGAGAGAACACAACTTCCTTCCATTTTCAGTGCATTTCTTGGTTTAACAAAGGGTGTTGCCTCCACATGCAACTTATGCCTTGCCTAAAACAAGGATGGCAGTACTGGGAGACTCCATTTTGGGCAGGGAAGTGGCTGGATTTGAAATGGGGAACCACAAGACATGGAAAAGAGAAAAGTCAAACTGAGCAGTGCCATCTGCTCCCCAAACGTAGCAAGAAATCATGAAGGCTGAAAAGACCTCTGAGATCATCGAGTCCAAGCATTAACCCAGCAGTTACTAAGCCATGTCCCCAGCTGACACATCTCCATGGCTTTTGAACACTTCCAGGGATGGTGATTCCATCATTGCCCTGGGCAACCTGCTCCAAAGCCTGATCACTTCTTCGGTGAAAAAAAAAGATTTTGTAAAATCCAATCTAAATTTCACTTGGTGGACTTTGAGTTCATTTCCTCTCATCCTATCCAGGTCAGCTGGGAGAAGACACAGACCCTCATCCCCCGGGTCCAGCCTCATGTCAGGGAGTTGTGGAGAGCAGTGAGGTTTCCCTGGAGCCTCCCTTCCTCCAGGCTACACAACCCCTTCCATTGATTACTGAGTTTTGAAGCTCATTGCTAAAGGCTCAGACCTCAGGGAGAGCTGGTGGGCACCAAAGCCTGAAGTCCCAGCTGTGACCATCAGCTTTGAAAGTGGGAGCCTTCCTCTCCTGTTTTGGCTTTAGTCTTCAACCCAAGTCAAGAGACTGCAGTGAAGAGAAGACATTGAGAAGTCTTGTTAAAGGAGTTCTTGTGCTCCTAAACCCTTAACCCTTTACAACTTAAGGCTTTAAGCTGAAAGAGGGTAGATTTATGTTAGGTATTAGGAAGAAATTGTTCACTGTGAGGATGGTGAGAGACTGGAAGAGATTGTCCAGTGATTCTCTGGGCTCCCAATCCCTGGAAGTGTTCAAGGCCAGGTTGGATGAGGACTGGAGCAACCTGGTCTAGTGTAAAGTGTTCCTAACCTTGGCATAGGGGCTGTAATGAAGAAGTGATGTTGAAAGTCCTTTCAGGCCAAACCATTCCATGTTCCTATGATTTTATGAAGTGAAAACGCACTAATAAGCTTATGAACCCTAACACCTCTATACAGAAAACTTTCTGGGTTGTTGGAGCTGGGTCTGCCACACAACCAGACTGTGTGGTGGAGGGAATAGAGCATGAGCTCTTTCTGCCTGTATTTGTAGTTGGTGCAGGATAAGTTCTCCTCTGAAAATGTCCTAGACCAGCACTATATGTAAATTTTGAGACCAGTCTCAGAAGATGTAGACCCAAGATTTTGTAAAGCATCATGCTGGTGTGGCTCCATGCTCCTCCATGTTGCCTGTGTGTTGTATGAAAGTCTCCTTCTGTGTGCAGGCAATTCCTGGGCAATCCAGTTCATAGAATCATAGAAAAAATAAATAAATGGTTTGGTTGGAAGGGACCTTAAAGATCATCTCATTCCATCCCCCTGACATGGGCAGGGACTCCTTCCACTACCCCAGTTTGTTCAGAGCCCCATCCAACCTGGCCTTGAACACTGTCAGGGAAGGAAAGTTCAACTTCAAATTCCCCTGCATGTCCTGAAGCCCTCAGTACTAAAATTATGACCCTCAAAGCCTTCTGTTGCTCAGCCCTTCTCTGAGGGTCTCCCAGCCCATTTGTTGCCTCCTAGGAAGCTGATTTGTCTCTCTACCTCAGGCAACAACAACTCCTGCTCTCAGTGAAGCCTCCCAGGTTTCTTCGAAAAGTTTTTGGTAAAGGAAAACCAAACAAATCAACAGGGGCTCAGCTCACGTCCTCAAGAGCCCCACCTGGCTGCTCCTCCCTGCACCGTGATCCACATCAAAAAAGCCATGGAATGTTGGACTCAGATAATTCTTTATTCCAGGCAGGCAGAGGGCTCGAGTCACGCGGCCACGCCTGCCACAAGCGGCAGGGCCGGGATGGGATGCAGAGGCACAAACAATCCCTCTGTACTGTATGATAATCAACAAAAATTAGCTGCCTAAGGGAACCAGGAAACTCTGCCATGAATGCAGCAGTTAGAGACTGAGCCTATTTATTTAACAGGTGTCCCCTGAGCTGGGATGCCAGACTCTGTTTGCCAAATTTGCAGAGAGAGGAAGACAGCTTGAATAAATACGGGCAAGGGGAGAACAGTCCTGAAGCCATTTTCTTTGTGGATTGTTGTGTGATTCTGTTTTTTTCTTTTTCCCAGCAACTTTTTATTGTAAGAAAGTCTATCCTAGTTCTTGGCTGAGAGTATTTAGGCAGCAGGAGCTGTGCCAAAATCCAGTTTCCCTTCTCGTAGTGGTGCAGAGTCCAGCTCAGCCACAAAGCAAAGTTAGCTCTGCTGGATGGCTTCGTGATTGGTTTGTTTGTTCAGTTTAATTAAAATACAGTATGGGGTACATTTTGGATGAGAACCCATCCCAGGCTGTCAGAGACCAAGAGCCAACAACAGCTGTGCTGAAATGATCTCCTTCCCCATTCCTGTGCACTGGAAACACAAGTTGCTGTGTCTGGTGCTGCAGCACCGAGAGGCCTCGGATTGTATCCGATGTCACAGCTTGAAAAATTCCACACAGAGCATCTGGGTGGTCCTCGTTCAGTTTTTGGAGTGTTTTCACACAGTCTGGAGGAAAGGAATAGAGAAGGATGTAGAGGAACTGGTGTGGGCATTTATTCCAGTACAAAGCCAAGCAGCTCATAAATGGGTTTTCACAGAATCACAGGATGGAAGGAGCACAGTGGGGTCATCTGGTTCAACCTCTGCTCCAGCAGGGCCATCCCAGAGCACAGGATTATGTCACCAGAGGGTTCTGGAATATCTCCAGGGAGGGAGACTCCACACTCTCTCTGGTCTCTGTTCAGAGCTTGGTCGCTGCACAGGGAAAAGTTCTGCCTCAGGACCAGATGGAAATTCCTGGGATCAGTTCTTGCCCGTTCTTCTTTTCGTCTCTGCCCCCTCCCTGTAGATATTTAGGCATTGATAAATTCCTCTCTCAGTTGTCTCTTCTCAGGGCTGAACATCTCAGTCTGTACTCACCAGAGAGGTGCTCTAGTCTTTTTGATTTCACTTTTGGTGAATCTTTAGGATTCACCCAAGTGAATCCTGAGCCTCTTTCTGGCAGGTCTTCTCAGGGATCTGTTTTCCCATAGATTTCCCGTTGCCTTTCAGTGATGCCAGAAAGCCAATGCAAGACAGAGGAATCAGCAGATTCATGGAGAGGGGCCTGCAGCAGCCCTGCCTGACAACACAAGCTGAAGGCAGTGACTAGAGCAAACAATCTGCTCATCTGGCGAAAAATGCACAGAGAACATCCCAGACAATCACACCAAAAACTTTGTAAGCAGCAGGGGAAAAAAAAACTTTGGCCAACCAGATGTTTTGCTTGAGAAAGGGAGAATTTCCATACACTGTAGAAATTTTTACTGACTGCTCCTTACAAGCTGCAGCAAATATTTGCCAGCTGCACTGAGGAATAATCTGATAAATAAACAAGATTACATTCTTTTCACTTAGTTTTTGTGTACAAGGCACTGCCCCAGCAATATCAGCTACATGAAGCACACAGATCTCCTGGCTGATCCCAGCCATTTCCAAGCCATTCCTTGCTGCTTTCAGTCATCAGCAAGGCTGACATTTACATCTTTACAGCCAAGGCAGACATCTGGGAGATGTTCATCCCCGTGGTAAGGCAGAGATGTGAAGGTGCTGCCCATTCCTCCATCCTCCAGCAGCTGTGAGCTGAATGGGCTGAAGGGGCACCAGGGTGAGCCAAAAGCTGCCCCAGGTGTCACTCGGAGGTGGCAGCAGTGATCAGTGTGTGACAGAGGGCAGATCACTCCAACCCTGCACCACAAACATTTGTGCCACCACGGCAAAGGGGGGCTGAAAGGCATTTTCAATGGTGCAAAATGAAATAAGAGCAGATTTTGTCTTCCAGCTTTGATGGGGACACAAGCTTGAAGGGCAGGGCTGGATCCCCTCTCTGGAGAGTTTGGAGGAGCCCAGTCCTGCTCTTCAATGGCTGAGTTCATCCACACATCCATTTGTGCTGCCTCCCACGCTCTGAGCAACCTCTGCCACCACCTCTGTGGCAGAACCTTCTCCTCCCTAATCCCCCAAATCAGCTCCTCATGGGTGACCACGAAATCTTTGCCCACTGTGCTGTGGAGAATCAGGAGCCAGGACAGGGAAACTGCACCCTGTGCTCCTGCCAGCTGTGATTAAAGAAATAAGGATTAAATCATTTGTGTTGCTCCTCCAGTTTCTATCCTAAAAACCCAGCAAAGCCAGAATTCTTCTTGAACCATGCTGCAGGGAAGAGAAATGAAGATGTCTCCATAGGAATAGAAAGCTAAAATAGCTGTTTCGTGGACCTTGCTGGAGTGGCATTGCCAGTCCCAATCCACAATCTAGTAAAGGGTTCTGTAATTAATTCAAGACACCCAAAGTGTTTTCACACAAATTATCAAGCCTGCAGGAGAGGTTTGTGACAGCATTACAGATTCATAGGTCTGGGAGAGAACTCAAGAGGTTGCATAGTTTATTTTCCTGTCCCAAAGCAAGACACATTATTTCTAGGTCACTGTTGATGGATCTTTGTTTAAACTGTTTTGGGTTTGTTTTTTTTTTTTGTTTGTTTGGTTTTTTTTTTCAAGGCTTCCCATGATGGAGATGTTGCAGGCAATTAATCCCAGTATTTTGCAGTCCTGACCATTGGAAAAATCTCTCCTGATATCACAGAATCACAAAATTATTTAGATTGGAAAAGATCTCTGAGACTGAGGCCAACTTTTGACCCATCCTCACCTTGTCACCCAGCCCAGAGCTCTGAGTGCCACATCCATTAGTTCCTTGGACACCTCCAGGGATGGGGACTGCACCACCTCCCTGGGCAGCCCCTTCCGATGTTTAACAACCCTTTCCATGAAGAAATTCCTCCTGATGTCTGACCTGAACCTCCCTGGTGCAGTTTGAGGCTGTTTCCTCTTGTCCTGTCCCTTGTTCCCTGGGAGCAGAGCCTGAGCCTCACCTGGCTGCCCTCTCCTGTCAGGGAGTTCTGCAGAACCAGAAGGTCCTTCCTGAGCCTCCTTTTCTCCAGGCTGAGCCCCCTCCACCTCCCTCAGCTGCTCAAAAAACCCAACAACCCTCTCCCCCAAAGCATCTTAAACTTTTCCCCTGGATTTCTTCTCCTGTGATAAAAAACCCCTTTTTGGATTTGAACAGCACTACCGTGTTCTGCTCAGCCCTCCAAAGGAGATTATGATTTTAATATTTCCCCACAGGTAGTTTTTCCCTGTTGGCTACTCTTTTGGTTCCCACTAGGTATTCTTGAAGTAGGACAACTCTTTCTGGAAATGGAGTGCCCCAATTTATATAATCT
The DNA here is from genome assembly GCA_037013685.1 of Acridotheres tristis. NCBI lineage: Eukaryota > Metazoa > Chordata > Aves > Passeriformes > Sturnidae > Acridotheres > Acridotheres tristis. The sequence goes on along the minus strand of CM072886.1, from coordinate 147,466,507 downwards.
CCTCCAAGTGAGGAGCTCCCAGGGGTGAGCAGAGCATCTCTGGCAGGTTACACAGCCTAGAACTGTGTTCATCTTTTTCATGGCAGCCCAATGTGTTGATTTGGGGGCAGGCTGTGATTCATTACAGCCTCCAGATGTGGGTTTATTTCTTTTTATTTTTTCCTGAGAGCTGATGTCTGATCAGTTGTTCCCAGCCCTGAAATTAATCAGGAAATTACTGAAGTTAAACTTCCTGACTAAGGCCTTGCTGGAATGAAACCAGGCTATAGGTGAGTGTAGGAACATTTGTTTCCTTGCTATAAATTTACCATCATGGTCAAGACCTGAATCTCCCTTGCCCAGTCACAGATCTACTGATAATGGGACTTTGGGGGAAAGTAAGAAAGAAGGTATAAAGGGAATTTTATCTTTTCTCAGTGATTTTTCCAGATTATTCTCAATTAGTGACATTGTTTAACCTCAGTCAGCAATGAAACCCCACAGAGCTGCTCATTTACTCCTCTCCAGTGGGAAGGGGTAGAAAATTGGAAAGGCAAAAGTGAGAAAACTTGTGGGTTGGGATAAAGATAGTTTAAAAGTTAAAGCCACACACATGCAAGCAGAGCAAGAGAAGGAATTAATTCCTCACTTCCCATGGCCAGAGAGGAGTTCAGCCACGTCCAGGAGAGCAGGGCTCTGCACAAATCCACACCATAGCCCCACATCAGCTACTGTGAAGCAAATGAAATTAACCATCTAAAGCAACACCTTCTCCACCCATTATTCCATGGCATTTACAACCTGCTCAGGTCCAACATTATCCAACACATTGTGTTACCCTCCACCCCCCTTTCCATCATTTTATATAATACATACATATCATTCCTTTAATCTATGGATCAATCCTGTAAAATGTTCATAAAATGCTCACAAAATGTCAATAAATATCCACAAATGTCCATTGAGTTCACTTAGTCCATGACTTTGGGCTCCAGCTGTGATGGTGGCCACCCAGGAAAGGAAAGGTGATATGTGGTGTGGAGTTTTTGGGCCCCAAACCCAGTTCACCACTCCACTGATTTGGGTGGGTCCTGCCAGAATAATTCCTAAAAACATGCAGCCTGGAACACAGGTTACAATTTTAAGGTATTTCCATTACAGTCCCCACCCTGGGTCCTCTTAAGTCAAGTGACAGGGTTTAGTATTGCAATGAACTCCTGCCTTTTAACCTGCCTTTATCCTCCTCTTAACCCTGCTTGGATTTATTCACAGACTGCAGTCTTTAGGAATGTACATGCTCCAGCTGGAACCTTACCAATGAGCTCTAATCTCTCCATGCTATAGATTTATCCACAGTCCTTTTGGACAAAAACCTGTTCCAACACAGGCTGAGGTCCATCCAAGGATGCACCTGCTCCATCATGGGCTTATCCATGGCCACAAACTTTGAGGCTCTCCAGTGTGACCCCATGCACAACCATTGATGCTTTGAGATGTGCTTTCTCCAGCCTGGACTTATTTTTTGGCCATAATCCTTTCAGAGGTGTGGCACAGACAACCCCCCTGTCTCAGACCCTTCAGGAAGAACCTGCTCTGGTGTGGCACAGACGTTTCAGAGTGTCCTTTTCTCTCATGGTCTCACCCACAGGTCATGCTTTCTTTGACTTGAATTCACTCTGGAAGTCCAGCCTGTCCAGGGAAGCAGCACAGGAGCAGCAGTGACTCCCTGGCCGTCTGCCAGGGCAGGCACATCCCTGCTGCTGTTACCAGAGCATTCCCTGCACATTCAGATGAGGAGCAGAGCAGCACCACAGCGAGAGGTGGAAGAAAAGAGCAGCCACTAACAAGCACTGGGCTCCAACAGACACTCAGGCAAACGCAGGGGCTGCCAATTAACAGCTGAACAGTAATGACAGCCATAAATTCAGTCCAGCACCTCCCAGTCAAGCCTGGTGTTGTCTTGAACCTTTCCAGCCCCAGCTTGGGTGCCACCCAGCCCCTCACTCACTCTGCCCTGGTGGGAGAAGGCATCAGAAGGGTCAAAGTGAGAAAAAGAGAGGGCTATGAAGAAAAGACAGTTTAATAGGTAAATACATGTGAGGAAAGGAAAACAAAGAATTAATTCCCCACTTTCCATGGGCAGGCAGGTGTTCAGCCATCCCCAGGAAATCTAGTCTCCAGAACACACAGCAGTGACTTGGGAAGGCAAACTCCAGCAGTCGGAATGCCCCCCACTTTGCCTGCTTTTCACCCCTTTATAAGCTGAGCATGATGTCACACGGTCTGGAACCTCCCTTGGGTCATTTGGGATCAGCTGTCCTGGCTCTGTCCCGTCCCAAACACTTGTGGACCCCCAGCCCACTCGCTGGTGTGGTGGGGAGAAGAAAAGGCTGTGTAAGAGTTGCTCAGCAATATCTAAACATCTCTGTATTATCTCTCACTGTTCACATCACAAATCCAAACCATAAGCTCATTTGTGTTACTGTGCAGAAAATTAACTGCATCTCAGCCAAAACCTGCACAGTTTGGTCTTCAGTTGCTGTCCCTGAGACTTTGCACTCCTGATTTTTCCAAACCCTTTCTGAAAAACATTTTATTTCTAACTCCCATGACAAGTTCCAGGATGTGTGTAAAAGAAGCTCTTTTTGTTTGCTTTAAACCTGCTATCTGATCACTTCATTAGTGTCCCTGGGTTGTCATGGTATGAGAAATAATGAATAACCTTTCCTTACTCAGCTTTTTCGTACTCGTCATCACTTTGTAGATGGCTGCTGGTGCACAGAATGACTCTCAGCTGCAGTGAGAATTACTATTTTGCCATTCCTCCTATTAAAACTACTCCACATCTCTGGTCATCCTTCTTTTTACCTTTTCTAACTCTACCATATGCTTTTTTTTTTTAATATGGCATGAATGGAAGTCCATACAGTGCCCCAGATTCAGGTTCACCAGGGATTTATGTATACATGCACTTTTAAACAGAAGTTCTGTTTTCCATCTGTTTCCTAGTAAATTCTAGGATTTTATTCACATATTTTGCTTGTGCTGACCACTGAGATGACACACAAAAGCATTATCTGCAGTGACTCCAAGATCTCTTTCCTGAGGGGTCAGTGCTAATTTAGAGAAGGTTATTGTGGATGCAGTTATCACCTTTTCATTTCCCTTCTGGCTGCTCCTTGGCATTAGCTCAGGCTCAGAGGGGTTGTAGTAATACTCTGAGTCACCAAACATCCTGGGTCCTCCCCCAAAAAAGGTCTCATACCCAAACTGGAGCTTCCTAATTTATTATGTGGGCTCAGATTGAGCAGTTGAAAGGTAGACATATGCTGGGCGCTTATGTGCATCCTTTTTTCTGTTATTAATGGAAAGGAAAACCCAGAGAAAAGAGAAGGTGCATCTGTCCACAGCCCTTGCCACTTCAAGTCAAAATCTGATCAATTTGGCTGATTTCACTGAGAGGTGGTACTTCTATTACCACTTCCCCCCAGAAATGGGAGAAATCCCACCATCCTGTGCATTTCCTACTCCAGAGGCCATTTCATACGACTGGGGAACACAGCAGGAACAAGCACAGCAAAATTTCCATGACTCCAAATCACGGGGCTGATAGGAATCTGCTGTTCCTGACTCGAACCAAAAGAGGAAAAAAGCCTCAAGATGTATTCCCTCAGTTCCTTACAGTGTCAGTCATAGCCTGCAGAGGTGAGAAACTGGCTGCTAGATATTATTCTGTCACCTCAGAGGAGGTAGGAGTGATGTGGAGGAGCAGGGAGCAAAGGAAAGGTCACATTTGCCCAGCAGTCGCTCAGCCCCAGCCTGACAACTCAGAACCAGTAACTCCTAGACAATTTCATCATCCCACTTCTTCCTCTGAATTTTCCCCCTCCCGTGAGGAGTTCATACTTCTTTGTTTAGCATTCATAAGGTATCAGCCTTTTTGGCTTCAAACTTCACTGAGTTGGTTTTTTTTGTCTAAGCTCACCAAGTCCTGGAGCACAAGATCTGCTCCTTCCTGGAGGTTCATTAATCAGCCCCAGAGCAAGAACCCAATTAGCTGCAGCTCATGGGGGTGTCTGTTCTCACAGACACCTTGTCACTGGTGTTGTGACATGATGCCACTCACCAGCACGACCTGGCCAAGCTCTTGAATGCCACCAAGGACTAGGCAAGGGATACACTGAGATGGACATACAGGACCCCAACCAAGCCATGGAACCATGAACCCCAAGGCTGTTCTGGATGCACTGGGGTGAGATGACTGTCCAAAAAGTTCAGATCTCCTTCCCGAGCTGTCAGAACTGGCAAGTGAAAGGTGCTTTCCAACCACATTCTAATTTTAAGGTTCATGCTACTGCATATTGCTGTCTTAAAGACAGTTCCTGAATCACAGATTCCTCTCCATAGCTGCTGCCAACAATGAAAGAAGTTCCTTTCTCCATCCATCTCTGATTGCCTTTTTGACCTCTTTGGAGTGCAGAAGAGAAGCTGAACTCCATCCGTGGATGTTCCCTGTAACTCTGGGCATTTTTGCACACCCACCATTGGGAAAACACTCAGTGTCTGACATTTCTACTACTCTAACTGTTGAGAGCCATATCATGAGGACAAATCTCAGTTCTAGAGCCTGGGGACACATTGTCATTTTTTTTAATAGTTATTTCTATACTTTTGCAATCAGTATTTTGCTTCTAATTGCAAGCAGATGGGGAAAAAAAAAAAGGTGTGTAATACATGTACAACAAAGCAATGAGTCCTGATAGAGCCAAGGTCTCTCCTGTTCAATTGCATCCACATCCCAAAAAGCATTTGGACAATGCTCTCAGGCATGTGGGGTAACTCTTCAGGTGCAGGACCAGGAGTTGGATTTTGATGATCCTTGTGGGTCCCTTCCAAAGCAGGATATTCTATGATCCTGTTTGATTTTTTAAAAGAAAAATAATAATGTTATTTCCATTTCTGAGCATAAGATCCAACCATGAATTTTGAAATGCCAACACAAAATGTGCCAGTGTTGAAAGGATGTTGAACATCCCTCACTGCCCTGGCTTTTTGTATATTGAGAATCTCAGGTGGGATGTTAGTGACCTCATTTGCTTTTGGAAATTGGGCCTTTCTAGTCAGAATCCCTGCAACTCTGCAGACATGCAGCAAGGAGGTCTAGGGAAATAACTGTTTTGTTTAGGAGCAGAAAGTTGTGTGATTCCTAGGATCAGAGAGTCCCCTGAGTTTGAAGTGGCCCATGAGGATCATCAAAATCCAAATGCTGGCCCTGCACAGGACGACCCCAAGAATCCCAGAGAGAGCCGGAGAGTGCTGTATAAACCCTTCTTGAGTTCAGATCGGTGCTCTGACCACTCCTCTGGGGAGAAGGGACAACCCTCTGGGGAAGAACCTTTTCCTAACATCCAATCTAAACATCTCCTGACACAGCCCAGACCCTGCCACTGTTCAGCAGAGAGCAGAGATCTGTTCCTGCCCCTCTGCTTCCCCCTGCGAGGATGTTGGAGACTCCACTCAGTCTCCTCCAGGCTCAGCAAACCAAGTGACCTCAGACACTTCTCTTATGGCTTCCCCTGCAGATCCTTCAGCATCTTCATAATCTCCTTTAGATGATTATAACAGCCTTATAGCCTTCTTTTATTGTGGTGTGGAATCCGAAAAGGTGACCTGGGTCCCAAATAGGATCCCTGGCTGGGAAAGAGTGTGGAGACATCACAGGATCAGATTCTGGGAGCAGATCAGAGCTCAGTGGAGAGGGAGTGACTGGAGTGTCCCAGAGAGACAGGAGGGGATAAAATATGCAGAAGTACTTGAGTACTTGAGACAGGAAACTGCTAATGGGGAGATTTAACATCTCTTCCTAACTCTTTCCTGGCAAGAGGTGGTGAGCATTAATCAGTCATGGCATTCATCCCTCCTGTGCCTCTGCATCCCTGCCTGGCAAAAAGGGATGGTGCAGTTCTTCCAGGGACCTCTGCTTGCTCACCTTCCCCCTGATAAAATGCTTTGTCAATAGTCTCAATATGAATCTGAGTGATTTCTTTTCCTTTTCAAATAAACAAGTTATATTCTCTACACAGACTGAAACATCACTGGGATATAAGACAGCAGCAGCATGGAAAATTAACTTAATTTCCAGGCTGAATCCAAAGGAAAAAAAACAGTTACAGGTGTGCAAACCTGAAGACGAGCTCCAGCTTGTGTTAACACACCATTTTCTGGTGGTGAAAACTCCTCTGTGCAGAGCTTGCAAACGGAATTGTATTTCTCACCTTTTCTCTGTCAACAAACACGAAGAAACCTACATCCAGATCTCTCAAAAAGTCAATTTTCCAGGGCTCCACGTTACAAGAACCCAAGTGCATCTACCCGTGGGTGTGTGGACGTAGGTGGTAATTTAAGGGTCTCGCCATGATCAACTCTTCTGAGAAAATTTAAAATACCATCCTGCTGTGGGTGGGGATTGGAGGACCTTCTCTAAGCAAATTACAAGCTTTTTTTTTTTTTTTCAGTGCATGCGTGGGTGGTGAAACTGGGCTCACCTTCGGCAACTTCGATGTAAAAATAAAACTTGTAAGACACTTAAATCTTCAGAGAGGATTTCAGACCTTCCTGCAGACAAATTAGCAATGAACATCTTACGCATGTGTGGAATACACAGAGATACAGAGCTGGTTATTATTAGCACAATATTAATATCTCTGGAGGTTCAAACTTAGACAGAGGTGTTGGTGTGCAGGACACTGCAGACACCATAAGTGGGACTAGACAATTTTTATTTTAATTTAATTTGATTTTAGATTTTTTTTACCTCCTGATTGGCTTTTTGCTTATTCTTCATCCCCACTACACATTACCCATCTCACTTTTGGCCACACTGACAACCTTTATAAATCTTGGTCAAGGTTCCAGATAAATTTAAGTAAAATAAATAAGTAAATTAGAAGATAATGGAACTGCCAATCTTGTGCTCAGCAGCTCGCTGGGAGGGGGAGGTGCTTGGGGTCTGGTCATGGGGATATTTGTTTCAGTAGAACTTCTTTAACTCTTGTGCTGGATGATGCAGATGTAGCCCAGGAAGAAACACAAAGCCCACATGGTGGTCAGTTAGAAAGAAAATAGAGCAAATATTGAATCTATAAGATGCAAATTTAAATAATAACTGAATTTAGTCATTGCTGCATCAGTGACACACCACACCTGGGGTTAGTCAAGAATCCTTCTCCCATAAAACACTGTTACTGGAAATTATTTTTCCATTAAAAAAATCCGAACTATTTGTATTTGACTCATGGTGAAACAGGTGAATCACTTTTTGCGTGGCACTGGTACAGCTTCTTACTGACTAATTTTGGTATTTAAAGGTTTAGAATGATAATTTTGAAATTTATCAGTGATAAAAGTCATGGCTGAAAGTCATGGTAATGCAAAGAACATGGTAAATGCAACGTTAATTAATGTTGATTTCAATAATAGGAAATTGGCAGTACATGTTTTAGGAACCAGAATTGAATTATAGGGAGTTATACTTAAAAGGTTCAAATCAGAATTTCAAACCCAGCTTTCTTTCTCCTTTTGGGGATTTTGAACTTTGGACTTAAACTTCCTATTGAAGACTTGTTTGTAAAACCAGGAACAACTATTCCTCAGTCACTGGTCAAAATTTAATATTCCTCTAGATCAGTTCCTAAATGTAGAATGTATTACCCACCACCCTGGAGGAGACTCCCATGCAGTTTTCCCATGTAGAAAATCCTATGAGAATTAAAAGCAATGTAATGCTGAAAACACAACCCATTTCTCCCTCCTAAGCCCAAACCCTCTACCCATAAAAGTGCAGAAATTCCTTTCTAGAAGAAAAAGCTCACCCAAGGTGGATATTTGTGCAAAGAGAGGGCTGGAGGAAGAGAAGTGGGAAACCAAAGACTTTGGATTGTGTTTTTGGAGACTTCAATCAGATAATGGTTTGGTTTGGATGGGACCTTAAAGATCATCCAGTTCCACTCCCTACTGTGGGCAGGGACACCTTCCACCACCCCAGGCTGCTCCAAGCCCCATCCAGCCTGGCCTTGGACACTTCCAGGGATGGGGCAGCCACAGCTTCTCTGGGCAACCTGTGCCAGGGCCTCCCCACCCACACAATAATTTCTTCTTAATATTCCATCGAAATCTTCCCTCTTTCATCTTAAAGCCATTTCCTCTTGTTCTGTAACACCATGCCCTTGCAAAAATAATTCCCTTTCCAGCTCTGAAGGGGCTCTGAGGTCTCCCCAGAACATTCTCCTCTCCAGGCTGACCAATCCCAATCTCTCAGGCTGTCTCCAGAACAGAGGTGCTTCATCCCTCTGTCATCTTAATGACCCCTCTGGACTGGTTTCTCTTTCTCTGGGGGTCCCAGAGCTGGACACAGCTCGGGGTGGGGTTTCACCTTCAGGATAGAAGGGTAGAATTCCTTCCTTAGACCTGCTGGCCACTCTGTTTTAGATGCACCCAGCACACAGCTGGAAAATGGCATCCTCATATTTGTTGGCAGATTGCCTTTCCCAGTTCCCAGTTATCCCAAGGTAATTACAGAAATGGGAATCTCTCAGTTGCAGAAGACCCAGCAGCACCAGCACCAGCATTCTCTGTTGGCCAGAGATGACTTGGAATGTTTGAACTCCACTCTCATTCTGGAGATCATCCTGATGAAATTGACCCCCGATAAAATTCATCCTGGATAGATTGCTGCCAGTGCTTCTGCCTCATTGTGTATCAGCCCTTGCTGGGATTCCTCCAAACAGACTTACATTCTTAACCAACCATTCTTTTAAAATGTATTTTTTAAAAGTTAAAGCAGAGAGAAGTTGTTTTCCAGTGGGATTTGCAGTTTCTGCCGAGCAGAAATGGACAGCCAATGGGACCATCTTTAATATCTTTAGTGTGCTCAGCTCTTCTCCTGGAGCACACAAATGTCCTGTAGCTATGTGCTGAAGCTGAATGCCTGAGTCTGGCCACCCAAGGTGACTCCCAGCTTTGTGAGGGGAAGATCATTTCAAAGCAAAAGGCTTGCCTAACATTCCTCTGAACTCCAGAGTCTGAAGGCAGAAAGGAAAGGAAAGGCATTTCCTTGAATTTCAATGGACACACTGCTAAGCTCCAGAGTTTCTCCTGGAGGATTGTCAAGGTTTGCTGAGTCTTTGAGGTGCAGAAGAACAACAGTGCCTCAGCTTTGTCCCCATAATGTAGCTTCCAGTAAAATCAGTTTGAAATTCAGGCGTGCAAGGCATGATAAGGTCTATTTCTCACAGTTTCTTTTTCTTCCAGATACATTCCTGGCAAATACAATTAAATAAATCAGCTCCTCCTAACAAAGAGAACTATCATTAATGAAGGCAGTTACGACAACTGTTGAAAAAATGGGATTTCAGAGGCTTTTATTTCATTGTTAAAAAAACAAACAAACCTCAGAAAATACTGGCAGAAACAATATCTCAGCGTTTTGGAAGGTGAGGGAAGGTAGGGAAGGAGGAAGCAGAAGATGACATTGATTCCAGAGGACAAATAACACAACTTGGAGAAGGAAATGAGGGACTGTGATACTGCAGACGTCTTGGATATTATAATTTTTATTACGTTTTCTTAACTTCAGCTCTGCTATCCTGGGCTGCATCCAAAGCAGGGTGGGCAGGAGGTCAAGGGAGAGGATTCAGCCCCTCTGCTCTGTTCTGGTGAGACCCCACCTGCAGAGCTGCCTCCAGCCCTGGGGACCAGCACAGGAAGGACCTGGAGCTGTTGGAAAATGTCCAGAGGAGGCACTGGGGTGATCAGAGGGATGGAGCAGCTCTGTTGTGAGGAAAGGCTAGGAGAGAATTGGGAATGTTCAACCTGGAAAAGAGAAGGCTTCAAGATGACCTGGTGGCAGCCTTCACATACCTGAAGGGAGCTGACAGGAAGGATGGAGAGGAACTTTTTACAAGAACCTGGAGTGACAGGACAAGGGGAAATGTAAGTTTAGATGGGATATTAGAAAGAAATTCCTAATGTGGGTCTGATCAGGCCCAGAGAAGCTGTAGCTGCCCCATCCCTGGAAGTGTCCAAGGTCAGATTGGACAGGGCTTGGAGCAGCCTGGGATAGTGGAAGGTGTCCCTGCCCATGGCAGGGGGTTGGAACTGGATGATCTATAAGGTCCTTTTTCCAACCCATTCTAGGATTTTAAGTATGAGCATCACTTAACTACTCCAACATTGTCATTGCCTTGCTCAGCTGGACTGTTTGATTGTACAGTTGTCTGTACAATCTGTCCTCATGCATTCAGATAAGAGATTCCTGAGGATTGGGATGGCTCTTCTATTTTCTGAGCATGCCACTGCTTTTTTATGACATCCCTTACCTTCCTGGTTTCCAGAAAAATGTCTGGAAAACATTAATCAGTGAAAAAAAACGAAAACAAAAACAAAAAACCCCAACAAAATATGTTCAAGAGCTGTTATTTTCCATGACCTATTACAGAAAACTTGGCATCCAGTAAAATAGTTGAGGTTGTTTGTTAAAAAAAATTTTAAAAATAAATTATTTGTACCTATTAAGATAAGCCATCAATGGAAAAAAAATCCCAGCAGTATAATTTAATTTGAATTGGAATAAAAGAATTGGAATTATATTGTTAAATATGTAAATCACTTTTGAGATCCCATGTTCCTAAACCAGCATCAGTTTAGGATACTTCACATCAGCCACCTAAAATTGAGCTGTTCCAAAGTAAATTAGCATTTTTTAAACGACTGAAAATCCTTTGGACAACCCAGTACAAGTCAAAGTCAGAGGCAGAGGAGGCAGCAGGGAGTTTGCTCAGGACAAGAGATGAGACATAGGCAGAAGAAATGGGGAGCATTGTAGCACAATCCATTAATATTTCCTAGGACACAGAAGACTCTTCAGAAGTCAATCTACAACAAAAAATATTTTATTTTCATGTGTTGGCAGCTTTCTTCTTGTCATGATTCTGTCATGTTACACAACAAGCCCTTCCCACAGGTTTTCCTTCTCCAGGATTTTGGACCAACTCATTCCTACTCCAAATTTGTTTTATTTTTATATTCTGGAGAGTCAGGTACTTGGAGAGAGAGCTGAAGTGTCTGAAGTGCTGCATCATCTCATCTCACCTCTCCAGGCTTTTTTGTCCCAGGAGAGTTTTCCCATGAAAAACCTGGGTTTTTCTTTCCATCCTTTTCTCACCAGTTCATGAAGCTGATGTGCACAAACTCAGTGGATGAGGAGCCCCTGCCCAGTTCAGCACCAGAGGATCATCCCAGCTAAGCCTGGGTAACGAACAGCCCCAGTGCTCCTGATCTGGCAGCCAAGGTGCTAAAATGGAATCCCAGAATCATTTAGATTGGAGAAGTCCTTGAAGATCACCAAGTCCAACCATTCACCCAGCACTGCCAAGGCCACCACTAACCCATGGTGCCACACCCTTGTGCATTTTAAATCCCTCTGGGGATGGTGACACCACAACTGCCTTGGGCAGCATGTTCTAACATCTGACAACCCTTTCAGGGAAGAAATGTTTCTTAAGATCCAATCTAACCCTCCTCTGGATCAATCTGAGGCCATTTCCTCCTGTCCTATCTCCTGTTAGTCGTTCATGGTAAGATACAAACCCCACACACCCACCTGGGTGATTTTACAGAGCTGCTCCTCAGGTACCTCCCTCCCTTCCTCATTCACATATTTGAGTGTGAAATATTGGTCCCAACTTCTGTGGAGCCTGTTTTCAATAATGATTGCAGCAAAACTTGGCTGTAATTACATGTTCTAATCAATGCTCCAGGCAAAGCACACAGAATAAGGACAATACTTTGTTACAAGAGTATTTTAGGGAAAAACTGCTTCTGTTAAAGTATCAGGTGTTTTCCCCTGGAGTGAACCTTATATTGCCCTCAAATAGACCACTGAATTATTAGAAGCTTCACTTTTCTAAATAACAAAAGGTCTCTAAGATATTTCATAAAACATTAATTTCAGAATCTATTTTTCTTACAGACATGATGGATTTAACTTTAATAGAATATGTATTTGCCAGCTTCAAGAACTTGTTTGCTTGCACAAAGAAGAGATGCTTTTCATAGCTGCTGCGAATAAATAAAATTCCACGATACTTTAAAAAACGGGAAAAGAAGTTCTTTGAAGAAAAAACATGTGATCATTTCTGAGTGGATGTTTCTTGAGGCATGTAAACACACTCCACTTGATCTTTCACTTCATTCTATCCTTTTGCTGATCCCACTTATTTCATAATGTTTATGACATCCTGAAACAGCAAACTGTTTATTTTTTTTTTAAAGAACATCAATATATTAGGTTAAGAACACAGTGTTCCATGAAAAGCAAACATTGGGTATTTCAGAAGTAGTTTATGTTGCTGAATAAAACTTTGTTTATTTATTTATTTATTTCCTGTTTGACTATCACAGTCATTGCAGGTAAGATACAAATATATGACTCATTTTTCAGAATAATTCAAATGTTTTCTTTTACTTCCTATGTTCTGTCTAAACTTCAGTGCAATTCTAAGCTTTAATTTTGAACCACAAAACTCAGACTTTTAACACATTTCAAAAGACGCATTAAGATTGACTGAGCAAGTCTGTCCTCACTTTTATCGTCTTTAAAGAACTTAGAAAATTAAATTAGGCAACTTCACCCTAAAATGCAAAAGAAGGGGTTTATGGCAGGCAAACACATTGAAATGTATCATAAATCATGAAAAAAACACTTTTTATGGATGTGTGTAAGCGTTTTCCTGCTTTCAAGGACCATATGATGAAATATGTCCTGTAAATTTTAAACTCTTTTTGAAGAATTAAGAAGGATCATTAAGAGATCCTGTTCAACATTCAAAGCCTGGTCGATATGATTGAAAATTAAGTGATATGGGGAATCCCTGATAACTTAAAAAAGCCGATCCTCTAAGAAATCGCTAAAAGTAAGTAAAACACAGCAAAACCAATAAATATTATAATGAAGAAAATATTACAAAGTATAAGTCACTCAAGCCATTCTTCTGCCTGGAAAAATCAAGGAGTTCAACAGGAAGGACAAAGTGTGACTGAGACCCCTAATTGCCTTCTCTGACAGAACTGGATGGCTGGTGGGTGAAAGAAGATTGGTGAATGTCATGTCTTGTGCTTAATATGACTTCAGATATCACCTCCCACTGCACCCTCGTTTGGAGGAAGTGGTGGAAGAACAGGCTGTCAGGTAGGCTGAAAATTGGCTGGATCCCCTTGTTCAAAGGACAGGGATCAAGGGCTGGGTGTCTGTCAGGCAGCTCAGGGCTGACATCATCCTTCCCCTTCCTCAGTGTCCTGGGTGGTGGCACCTCACCAAATTTAAGCATGTGCAGCCTCAGCAAATTTAAGATTTAAGGATGGCACTAAATTAAGAAAATTATCAAATGGTTCAAAATCTTAAGATCATTGAGTTCCAACCACTCTGCCATGGGCAGGGACACCTTCCACTATCCCAGGTTGCTCCAAGCTCCATCCAACCTGGCCTTGGACACTTCCAGGGATGGGGCAGCCACAGCTTCTCTGGGAAACCTGTGCCAGGGCCTCACCACCCTCACAGGGAATAATTTCTTCCTAATATCCAATCTAAACCTAATCTGCTTCAGCTTTAAACTCTTCCCCATTGTCTTATCATTGGACAGCCCCACAATAAACTCCAAAACAACTCTTGCACTACAAAAGCACTGAACCTGTTCACTAGAGAGATCACAGAAGTGTCAAGACTTGACTGGGAGAAGTCATTGGTGACTTGATCTCACAGTGGCAAGAGCCCTGTTTCAGCAGGAGGCTGCACTAAATGCCTTCCATGAGTGTCCTCCAAGCAACATTTCTGTGAAATTCTCTGGAAATCCATGATTAAAATGAAGGTGAAAGCCTTGAAAACCAAAGTTTTCAAACCTAGGGATAAGTTTCACAAGTGTGGTTGGTAATGCTCTTTAATATTCACCTGACATACTATTTGCTGTCTCTTATCTTTAAAAATTTCACTGTTTAGGAATGTTCTAGATCTCAACCTTCAGCATTTTCCATGAATTATGAACACCCTCTCCCTATGTCCAGGAGATGCCAACCACTTCTGATCTGTCCTGCTTCCCACATCACTCTGGATCCACTGACACTTCAAAGCTTTTATTCCAAAAATTGGCTAAAAAGAAATGAATTTAACTTTGAATAATGATTCCTTCCTTCTATTGAGCTTGGCAGGCTGTTGATTCTACTCTGTGTTCGAAGAAGACTTTGTGCCTGTGGGGTGTTTTATTTCTTTATTTTTTTTTTACCCTCAGTTACACCACAGTCACAAAATCATTGAGGTTCGAAAAGATCTTTGAAATCATCAGTTCCAAATGTCAACCCAGCAGCACCATGTTTAGCACTAAACCATGGTGCAATTGGTTAGCTGCACCACCTAATTAGTGACTTGTCTTTATTTTCTTCTGTCTTCACTCAGAGTCAGGATTAAAACACGAAGGAGACGAATTTTCTTGTGTTTGGACTTGGTTGTTTATTAAATTTTATCTAAAGTACAGAGTTCTGCAGCACTTCCAGATACCAGCCAAAAGTGAGCAAAATGGAGGTGAATTCAGCTAGTTACAAGGTCTTTAAAGCCTAACTATCTAATAAAGAGCTAACATTTCTATTATTTATACTTTTGACCAAATAACCAAACAGCTGTGACCTGCACTGCAGGATTTTCTATCCAACCAAAAACTACTGTCTAAAATCATGAAGAAAGAAGAAGAAAGAAGGAAAGAGACAATGCCCAAGAACCTCCATCTTGTCCCATACCTATATTCTAAAACCCCAAATTCAAAACCCTTCATTCACCATGTGAAATCACACACTTCTATTCTAACTACACACCAGTGATTCCAACTCCATCACTCAAATTTGGAAGCCTTCTCCAAGGCCTCAGGTCAAAAGCAGTGTTCTCCTGAGGGTCAGTGCCAGAAAGCACAGAAATTTCAGAACTCCCAGGCTTCTGGGTTCCAACGCCATGGCCTCAAGTGCATGTTCTGAACACTTCCAGGGAACACTCCACCACTTCCCTGGGCACCCTATTCCAATCTTTTTAAAATTCTTCAGTGAAATATTCTGCCTCATATCCAGTCTAAACTACCCCTGGAGTAACTTGTGGCTGTTTCCTCTAATCCTGTCCCTTGTTCCCTGGGAGCAGAGCCCCATCCCCACCTGGGTCCATCCTCCCATCAGGGAGCTGTGCAGAGCCACAAGGTCCCCCCTGAGCCTCCTTTTCTCCAGGCTGAGCCCCTTTCCAGCTCCTTCAGCCACTCCTGATTCTCCAGACCCTTCCCCAGCTCTGTTCCCTTCTCTGGACATGCTCCAGCCCCTCAAACTCTTTCTTGTAGTGAGGGGCACAAAAATATCAGTTTGTCTAAGAAGAGATTTTATCTCTGACTAAGTACTTTGTTTAAGTCAAATTTCCCCATGACCAAGGACCAACAGCAGCACTCATCCCATGGAAGTCAGTGTGAGTCAATTGACTCTAATACACTTCTTGCAATTTCAAGCATTTCTAATGAATTTTTACTCTGTTATTAAAAAATAATTAAGCAGACAATAGATCACTTCTCTTTCTACTGTATAGGAATGAGCATCTGCCAGGAGCATTTTAACATTTCCACGGTTTAAAGCACCAGTGGCCACAGAGGAAAACACATCCTTTTCAACCAAGCCTTTAATGATTCTTTTGATTGAAAATGGAGCTAGCATATCACTCAGAACATGCAATGCTTTTATTCTGCTAAGATATATTATTTAACAATGGGTGAATTTTTCAGAAGAACTTGTTTTAATTTGTTCTTTCAATCTAATGACCCATAGGAATGATCATAGATACAATTGTGGCACATGAGTTGCTCCTGTCAAAGCGAGAGTGTGTAATTTTCTTCATGTCTTCATTAGGGAAAATATTTCAGGTCTTTAAACTCTGTATAAAAATTGTTTATAAGTTGCTTTGTTTTCATGTTGCCTTATTTGTGATGGCCAAGTAAGGAGAATTTTCTCAGTCATAGAATCATGGAACCATTAAGGTTGGAAAAGACTTTGAAGATCATAAAGTACATCAATGCAGCACCACCACCATGTTCACCACCGAATTGTGTATTCAAGGGCCACATCCACACATTATTTTAACACATCCAGGGATGATGACTCCACCACTTCTCTGGACAGCCTGTTCCAATACTTTACAACCCTTTCCATGAGAAAACAAAAAAAATAATAATATTTAATCTAAATCTCTTCTGGAGCAACTTGAGGCCATTTCCTCTCATCCTGTCACTTGTTCCCTGGGAGCAGAGACCAACTTGGCTACACTCTGCTGTCAGGGAGTTGTAGAGAGCAATAAAGTCACCCTGAGTCTCTTTTTCTCCAGGCTGAGCTCCATCCCTAATTTCTTCAGGTCCTCCTCACCAGAATTGTGCTCTAGAGCCTTCCCCAGCTTTGCTGCCCTTCTCAAATTGTTCATCCCAGAGCTTC